>VZTD01004587.1:706968-930838 GCA_013397725.1 Rhagologus leucostigma | reverse complement strand
TTGTTTTCAGACCAACACACAAAGTTAATAAAGATTAATATCCTTACGCTTGAAAAATTGATTTTGATGTCAGAGACTGTGGATGTGTTCACTCATCAAAGTTTAGCAATCAAAATTCAGGAACTTGAAGCAAGATACCTATGCCCTTTCTAAAATGAATAGCTATAGAACAGCCTTTGAAATGGTTGAATGATTTGAAGAAGAAATCTCACACAGGCAGGACACCTGTGTAATGTTATGAAGGAGCTTAATTTTTTTTGCACTCTTATTTCAAGTGGTTAAAGCTGACTGCATGTGTATCCCTTCTTTCCAATATATATTACATTCTGATCTAATATTCTGTTTGTTGGTCATAAAACTTGAACTGTGACTGTAATGAAATGATTCCTCCCCTGAGAAAAACACAAGACCTTCATCTCCTCTGTAGACATTAATCTTTGCTATGTTATGCATGGCCACACTTTCTTCAAAGTGCACTATGTTAGTGTACATCATTCAAAACACTGCAAGGAATTAATAGTCCTCTTAAGCAAAGCACTTAATTCCTCTACTTCATTTGCAGCTAGGGTAGTCCAAAAGAACAAATAAGATCTGCCTCCTTAAACTGAGGGTAATAGGTACCTTAGTTACTTAGAAGTTACTTTAGAATTTTAAAACTTGTTTGTTTCTGTTTAAGATCATTGGAAGATTATTTGGTGTAGATTCTAAGTGAGCTAAGTATTAAATTATATTTAAAGCCTAACACTTCAGATATGCTTATGACAGAATTAAAAGTCATGCAAAAGTAAAAATAAAAATTATTCACTATCTATCTAAATATTTGACAAATCTCATATATTGAATGATAATAGTAATACTTAAAAGTTCATGTGAAGGTTGCTGTGAATAATTCAGCTCCCCTGGGAAAATAGTTTGTAAGTAAATATTTGGAAATGTTATATTAACATGTGAACAGGATTTCATATGGAAATGGGTGTGTTTGGGATTTTCTCCATTTGGAAATTTGACTTTGCAAAACCAAAGTCCTTTAATACCTCTTTTTGGACAAAAGATTTCCTAACAATATACAATAAAATAGGATAACAATATTTAAAGTACAAAGAAAGATAGCTTCTGTATAAAAAATGGAAGGAGAAAAATTATTCAGCTAAGCAGTGTATCCTTGGTTCTTTCAAGTAGCTGTTTGAAAAAATATGGGTGTTTTGAAAATTGCTGGTTTTATTCTCATACTATTACATATAAATACATCTTGAATAAATAACTTGACCTCCAAGACCTGAAATGTTTAGATGTGTTCAGGTAACCTAGAAATATTTTAAGAAGTATTTGTCTCCAAACATTTGGAAAAATATGTATTTGAAAGTAAACAGCAGATGATATTATATAACAAATTATTACCTCAAACTGTGCCTGTACACATTACCATTATATTTTTTTCACATGCAAAGATAAAAAGCTCTTATAGACCTGTTTGCATTGCAGAATATCTAAAGAAATATATCTTTTTTAAATACTTTAGAGCTTGTGACTACTGTTCTATGATAGTTTTTGTAGACAAAATCTATGAAATATTCTCCAGTAGATATATAAATAGAATGTGGGGATTTTAGTGTTATGATCTGGTTTAAATTTGTAGGGTTTTTTCCCCCTCAGACTTAATTGTCTGGCAAGTAAAAATTCTCTGTAATTCACAAAATAATGATTATAAGACTAAGCCTTTTTTTTCTTTTTTTCTTTTTTTCTTTTTTCTTTTTTTCTTTTTTTCTTTTTTTCTTTTTTTTCTTTTTTTTCTTTTTTTCTTTTTTTCTTTTTTTCTTTTTTTCTTTTTTTCTTTTTTTCTTTTTTTCTTTTTTTCTTTTTTTCTTTTTTTCTTTTTTTCTTGAGGAAGAAAAATGGTAGGGCTATATAAAGATTCAGGCCCAGGGATCAGTTTGAGTAGAAACAACCCACTTTTTACTGTCTTACCCTACCTGGCATCTGAGCTAATTAGTTCACAGATTAGTTCACGGAAAGCTAAATAGCCTAAGCTGATTAATACATTTTTGTAAACCTTTGTCTCAGCTTTGTGGAGCTCTGATCATGAAAATACAATCTGTAGTCTGTATTAACATAGTATTTCCTTTCTCTAACTCCTAATTTAGACTCATTATCTGAATACCCACCAGTAAACAACATACTAGTAGTGTGAGAAACAGAAGGGTAAAAACTTCCACAGGTACTAATGAGTTCAGTTTACAGCCCTGGAAAGAGCTGGGGCTGATGTAATAATGAGGATGTAAGACCTTAAGCAGAAGAATTATAAACTTATGTTTCTATAGTTATAAGTAAGAATACGTATTGGGTAATACGGTGGAGGATTTTTAAGTATAGTAATGTGATTTTATAGTTTAAGTTAAGAATTTAGATGTTATAATAGAAGTATATGTGTGTACGTGAGCTGGCCGGTAATTGGTTGAAAGATAGACGCATTGCAGTAAAAAATACCAAAGGTGATCGGTTATCAAGACAAAACAAAGCTTTGTGCTAATTGTTTATTGGACCAAAAAGTTCTAAATTGCCATGTAACTTCGAAACTCGTGACTACCTTCAGTTATGGTGACTTGTTACTAAATCTCACGGCCTCTGAGACTGATGCCTTGTTGGATTTTACAAGTAATAAATCGTGAATAACTGTGGTAGTCCCATCTCCTTAATAAGGCGCCGACACAGTAGGGGACTTTAGGACTATCAGTCCCCAGGATTGTGCTCTTTGCAATACAATTGCCCAAAGTCTCTCAGTGATGTTACCAGGCACTGTCTTACTTGGAAAAATGTAGCTCAACTTTAGCACTTAAGGATACTAAAACGGTGAAGCATCCTTATGGATAGAGAGCCCAGCACAAGTGGTATGAAGTGGGTGTATTTAGTTCCCTGTAATTTTGACTTTTTCTTTGGCAATGGGCAAAAGATCATTGCTAACTTTTAAATGTGAGTAGAATTACCTTCTGTTCTGGGCTGTAGATATGCTGTTCATCAGCCTGCTGGTTGGTATTTTACGGGGTTTTTTTTAAGCCTGATAGAATTGCCCTAGTGTTGGCTCAGAGATCAAACAAAAGAGGCATTACTCCCACTTTGTGTTCCAAGGCCTCACATGTTCAATCAATTTTTACTTTCAGTTTATAGAAGCTTTTGGAACAGGGCTCTCTGTGTATTTGTAGTGCCATACGTGTTTCATGTTAAAGAGTGGACTAGGCAGAAACCAAGTCATTCAGTTACTACTCAAGTCAATAGAGGATCACAGAATTGCAGAATCAATTAGGCTGGAAAGGACCTCTGAGATCATCAAGTCCAACCTTTGACCAAACACCACCTTGTCCACTAGACCATGGCACGAAGTGCCACATCCAGTCATTCCTTGAACACCTTCAGGCACGGTGACTCCTTTACCTCCCTGGGCAGACAAGATAACTAACCACCCTTTCTGCGAAGAATTTCTTCCTAAAGAACAGAAAGATGGTCTCTGGAATCCATCATCTTATGGAGTAGTCTCTCAAGTAGATGAGCTTTAGTCTTTGGATTGTTTGGTAAACATGAGCATATCTAACATGCGTTTGCTCTTGTGCTTATTAAAATAAATGAAACCTCAAAAATTCTTTTTTTTTTTTAAGGAGAAACTCTGGTCTGCTTCATTATGATAATTAGTCCTCTGACATCAAATTAATTATTGGAACCAACACTGAGGAAAGTGAAATGGTCATCCACAGGAAGTATTTAATTTGCAAACCAGTGTACTGAATAATATAAATTTAAAAACACAAATTAAAAGAGAATTATTAATATATAATCAATTAACTTTATATTAAAAAAATAAACAGTCATATAAAGAGAGCATGAAAGGGACCAAACACTGTCTTGATAACATACCGCTACATTACTTGCATGACCATTGAACTACTGCTTCATTTTTGCCTTTTTTTTTTTCTCCAAGAATAAACTGGAAATGAAGGGTGTTTGCCTGTATGTTATTTTTTTCTTTCTGTTGGTGGAATCTCTTCAACTGAAGTAAAAAACCATTGAGCACTGGCTGGTGAGTAAACTGGTATCCACAAAAAAGGGCTAAAGGTATTTTTCAAAAGATCCCTTGGCTCGCGAGCAAATGGGAGTAAAAGTTGCTGTTGCTATTTAAACTTGATCATGTAAAAAATGCTATTACTATGAAATCTGCTATAGAAATAAACTAACAAGCAATAGGTGTTTAATTAGTTTATGATAATTTATGCTAGTGTATATTTTGCAACTTTATGGAGAGATCTCATAATAATGGCATTGAAAGATGTAAGGTATTACCTACATTTTCCATGTCAGGGAACACAGAAAAGAATTCAATTATAAAAATTCCGGTAAACACAAATTATCCTTTTCTATTTTTAAAGCAAATTAGAGTTTGGTATATTTAAGATATGTAGTGCCTTTAAAATGTGAAGGCAGCAATCTCATTATCATGCTTGTCGTATTATCATTCTTTTTCATGTTTTGGTGAGTACATTACTGAAAATGCTCAATAAAAAAATGCAAACAAGATGACTAGTACTGCAAGCTGTTGTATTTTGCTCTACTGCTATAGAAAGCTGCTGTGCCACTTTAATATGGCTTGGTGGTTGTAAGGTACAGAATGGTTGTTGAAATGGATAGGTCCTTATATAAATGGCAGTGAAAACCAAATGCTTTTCCTTTACTTGCTCTGGAGCTATCCTAGAAAATTGCTTTAAATATTTGGATGGCTTTGTCAACACTTAATGAATTCTGGCCATCATAAATCTCAGATGCCCTCCCTGAGTAAAACCCAAAATTATCACAGTTTCATAGCCTGAGCTGCCCTTGCCATATGGCGAGTGCAAATGTTTCTAAAGCAGCAAATGTTCTGTCAAGAGTTCCCAGTGATGTTTTGATTGGATTGCTCTATTATCTGAACAAGTCTGCCAAAAGAAAGCACCTGCACAATGAAAAGTGTGCAGAACCTGCCAGTCTGTAGCAAGGGAAGGAAAGTGAAGCATGTAGTGACAAGTTACCTATCATCAGAAGATATGCTGCATAGGTTACAATAGATTCTACAGCACACCTGATCTCACAAAATATCTCTCTCTAAAGAAAAAAGGTGGGGAGCATGAGTGTGTGAAAGAACTAACCTAGCTTCAGTACACTTCTGCCCCTGAAGGTGCCAAGTCATAGCTTAATGTGCTGTAATAGCTTACAAAACAATGAACTCCTCAGTGCCTTCTTAGCCAGACCTTTCCAGAGAGGTTATCAAACAATAACTCCAGAGAGGGTAGATACATTCCTTTTCCATATTCAGCTTTGCTTCAGTTCTAAGATGCCAATGCTGTATGCAGATTTTTATTCTCTTGGACAATCTGGCCTGGAGCGTATCATTCACTTGTTATAATTGATAGCTGAATATGCAAATGCATTAAACAACTGACAGAAGTAAAATTATTTTTGCTTTTCTGAGGGGGAATACTTAATGAGATCCCTTTGCTATAGTCCACTTTTCTGGACTTTATATCATCTTTAAGTAGATTAAAATTATATTTTGCACAAAAAAAAGTTTCACATGAATGTGTGACAACTATTATCAGTTATGTATGCAAGTTTACAGGTCATTACCATTTGTGTCACTGAGAAAGATATGTAGCTATACTGCACCTGTTGTTCTCCAGAAACAATAAAATTCAATCTTACCTAGTAGCCAGAAGTGTGTGAAGTGTTACCAGGACATGATCGCTGTGCAAATCCCTTGACTCGACCTTTGTATTATAAATTTTGCTCTGTACTCTGTCATGGAACTGAGGGAAGGGAAGTGGTGCAGAGAGGGAATTGTAGATCAGCTCAGGGGAACAGAAATAGACCCTGTCAGATGGGAAAAAAAAAAAAGCAATTGCATGGTGAGAATAGGGTGGGGGTTGGGAGATTTCTCTGTCAGTAAGGTTGATTAGACCTGAGTGGGAGTCCAGTAAAAATCCGGGGGGATGGGGAAATGGGGGAGATAGATGGTATTAACAGTTTTATGAGGACCTTTTGGGGCAGAGATTTTATTTTATCCGCACTGTAGAAAAGGATCAATTCATCTGTTAATGGATTTAAAAATTCCCGTTTAAGGTCAATAAAATTTAATTGTCCTTCCAGACATACCTTTGCATATTGCAGTTCTAAATTTTTTCCCACAGTAAAATTTCATCAAAAATAAAAGGGAGAACTGAAGTATAATAAAAGTGAGTTGCCTCAGTAAAACATTCTCTCAGCATACCTGATCTCCTACCTCTCACGGGGTCAATGCAGCTGTCACACAGACACTGCATCAGATGTCAGTTGTGCACTGTCCAAATGCCAACTGTGTAGATGTTTTGAAAGACTTATGTTCTAGACCATGCTGTAACAAACCTTGTCAAACATGGCATCAGCCTTGGGACTTGCAATGATGTTCTAGCCCTCAGTAAAGCATTCTGTTAAATAAGCTAGTTCAAAATTCCTGGAGGATGTGTTTTACTCTTTAAAATTCCAACTTGGAGTAAAGGCAAATGTGAGAAAAATTTATGTTGTCTTTGGAGATCTGTCTGATAGAGGCAGAATGATCTTGCTACCGGCATTTCCATAACTCATAGAGTGTTGAAGTGATATGCTCACTTTCCCTTTCCTAATGTATGCTTTGGGTATTTAAAGACTATCCATTTTGACTTTTCTTTATTCTGCTCTGTGCATCCTTTCATAATTCACCTGAGTCTAAAGCTGACAAACTAGGAGAAAAGGCATAGTCCTGTTTGGAAAACCTTCTTTTACATTCTGTCACCATCAGTCCACATTTGCTTGATGGTTTTCTTCTTTTCTCTCTTAGTTTACTACTAGACAAACCAAATCGTAATCTAACATGGCCCTAATGCAAGGTTGTTCGTTCTCACATCAGTGATGTGTCCTGTACTCTATAATTATTTTCTGTAAACTTTTCTGCACTTTTAAAATTGTATTTTTTTCTTCATGGATGCTAAGTATGATTTAGGGTTTTAAGAGTGCTTAAGGCAGTAGAACTGAATATTATTTGGGTTTTCACCCTATTTAGTATTGGATTCCATAGCTGTTTTCTTCCTTCCTTTTCATTATTGCCCTACTTAAATTAAGAGGTTTTGTAAAATAAAAGGGTTCAGAAATAGGGAAAAAAGAGTTCTGTGATTACAATGTCTTGAATGCTGAGAACATGCAAGCAGATCTCTAAAGACTACATACAGTAACTCTCAGTTATCACTGCATAATTTCACACTACTGATATGAATGATAGGAATACAATTGGTAGGAATACTTATCCAAAAAACCCTACTAAGATTATCCCTTTGTCTGAAAGATCAATTTGAAAAGCAGCAAAGTTAACACTGATTGAAAGAAATGCATTATATTACCTTTTAAAAACTGCTGTCATTTAATTTTGAGGCATTTTCTAGAGGTTTTTCTTTAGTTGCATATATTTGGGGGCAGTGGGGAGAATATATGCACCATGATCTGGTAGGTAACATGCGTATCTGCATTATAAGAAAGAAAATACTTCTGACAAGGTAAATTAATTTATTTATTTGGTAGTCTTGACATTTTCCATGAAGCAATAGAAGTTAGCCACTGGATTAATAAAACTGATTTTTTTTTGGTATGAATGCCCACATATGAAAAATAGCTTGTTTTGTTTATACACGGATATTAATTTTAATGACATGGAATTAATATTAAAACCAGTCTAGGTACAGAAGACTGTAACTCTTATAAGCCACTGCACCACAGGCACTTCTTAATGTATGTTTTCAAGAGAAAAGCGCTTAAAGCAGTTAGTTTGTAAATCAAATAAACATTTCACTTGCAACTGTTGCTGGCAGATCACAAAACTGGTACACCTGCATGACAAGCATTGTATCCTAGTGATACCAAAGTAAGGAAGAAATCTAGGCACCTGGTGACTGGCCATTTTGTTGCTAGACTTAGACATGTTAATCAACCAGCAGGTTTATATTGGATCCATTAAGTAAAAAAATAAATTTTAGGATGTTTTTTCTAAAAATCACAGGCAACTTGCTATGCTTGTTTTTTGTGAGAACAATATGCAAAACAAGAAAAAGGTTATTTCATTCTCTGACTCTTTAATTCAATTATATCCTAAAACTCATTGTGTGCTTCAAAAATAAATTAACTCGAGATGTTATTCTGCTCTCCATCTGCTGCATTCCTTTAAATGTATTACTTCCTCTCCTAGATCAGTTTAAGTGATTTTTTTTCCTATCAAACCCATAGGCATATTTTCTTTTTTTTTTAATGCCTCTGTTCCAGAAATTGCTTCATAAACCATGTGACTCTCTAGTTTACTCTTTTTTTCCCTTGCATGAAAAGCAGCCAGTAAAATGCAGCTAATGGCTGTTTTATAACTATGCTGCTGTAGCCTCTGTAACAGCATGCTTCGTAATTTCCATCTGTGGTCTGTGTCTCACTCGCAGAAGAGTGTGTGTGATTGTAGAGCAAATGATCAGAGTACAGTTGCATTGTTGCCCCTTGATACTGGGAGGCAGAAAATGGCAGAAGAGGCTACTTGAGATAACCAGATCTTGGATCTGAATTCAGCTGATTTCCTCACTCATAGATGTTCCCTTCCAAAGCCTTTCTGCTTTAGTTCAATTGGCTGATGCTGCTCCTCGGGATTTCCACACCAGTATTAGCCATGCTAAATAAAAGACATAAAATGTCTACATAGCACAGAATGTTTCCTGTCTGCTCTTCCTGGTGTAAGTACAGCTTTATGATCAGTGAAGGAGTAGAATAAACTTGTGCATATTTCTCCCAAGTGTGAAATGAATCTTGAATTAGTAGCATAGCTAAATATTTATGGTAAACTAATAAATCACAGTTATTCCTGGTTGATAGGAGCTCAAGGAAAAAACATTAAGTTTTACTGGTTACAAAATGGGGACTGGTCAGAAAAACTGCAGCACTTTTCCTAAACAGTTTAAATACTCTAAGATATAGTAGCACTGTCAAACTTTGAAATCTTTATATACATTTGTATTCAAATACATGGAAGTCAACCATGCTTTCATTGGATTAAAGGTAGCTTGTCTGAGACTTTGTCCAGGAGGCTAAAGAAGTTGGTACAATTTCTTTAAATAAATGATTTGAGACTGGGCAAACCACTTATTCTTACATCTGTTTTTCTCTTGTGAAATACGTGTAGTACTTTTATACCTTAAAGACATTTTATTATGTGCAATTTGCATTTTTTAATTCTTTGGCATCCTTAAATTAAGATTTATTAAGAAACACAGAAATTAGCAAATCTTCAAGACAGATACATGTGCGGTTGAACAGATGTCTGTCTTGATACCTTTATGCTGCTGTAATACTGCCTTCATAGAGACAAAAATTGAACAGCTGTTGAGTTTTCAAATGAATATAGTAAAACTGAGCATTCACGTCATGCTGATAGTGATCCTAAAAACAAAAAAGACCAGTTTCATGCCACTGCTCCAGTATTTAGTACAATTAGTCTTAAGAAGTCCTATGTAGTTTGTTTGTCTAACTGTGTTAGCTGAGGTTTTGAGCTTTGAATATCAGATTCTAGTCTTACCTCCTTCGCAGAAAAGCCCATCACTTTTAGAAATCTGTTTCATGTTTTTCACTGCTTGTTGTACCTGGGTGTGCTGGTTTTGTCTAGGGTAGAATTCAATTTCTTCACAGTAGCTGGTATGGGGCTGTATCTTGGATTTGTGTTGAAAATAGGGTTGATAACACAGGGGTGCTTCCACCATAGCTGAGCAGGGTTTGCCCAGAGCCAAGGGCTTTTCTGCCCCTCACCCCACCACCCACCAGCAAGGAGGCTGGGGTTGCACAGGAACAGGGGACAGGAGAAGGCTGGGACAGCTGACCCAACGGACCAAAGGGATATTCCATACCATAGGGTGTCATGGTTAGCATACATATCAGGGCAAGAAAGAAGGGAGGGGACGTATTCGGAGTGATGATGTTTGTCTTCCCAAGTCATCATAACATGGGATGGAGCCCTGCTTTCCCGAAGATGGCTGAACACCTGCCTGCTGAACACCATGGGAAGTGGTGAATGATTTCCTTGTTTTGCTTTGCTTGTGGGTGAAGGTTTTGCTTTGCCTATTAAACTGTCTATATCTCAACCCACGAGACTTTTCCTATTTCCTCCCCCATTCCACAAAGGGAGAATGAGTGAGAGGCTGTGTGGGGCCTAGCTGCCTGCTGGGCTTAAACTATGACAATGGCTTATGAGATTCAGAGGTTTCTAGATGAGTTACAAAGGAGACTGGGACACAAAGATCCTATCTGAAACACATACACTATTCAAGTTTTCTTTAGTCTGTGTCTGTATTTTCTAAATCAGAGTGAGAAACACTCTGTAACTGTAAAGGGCAGAAATCTAATCTGATTTGAATCATATCTTTTCCTGCACAGACTGTACATCCTAAGGGCTGATTCACCACTTTTTTTGTATCAACCAGACCAATTTTCTGAGAAAGGCAGCTGCTATTGTCCTATTCTCTTCTCACTTTGCCTGAGATGTTCTGTATCTCACTGACATGTAATGCATCCCAAAGCATCCTCCCCAAAAGAGAAAATATTGGGAATCTTCTTCTTTTGGGAAAGAAGGTTCCTTGTTCAAACAGCAAGAACTTAGAGGCAGCAATGATTCTTTTTCAATTTATCGTAACACTTACTTTCCTCAAGGGAAATGAGTTCCAACATGGAAGGTGAATACTGTAGGTAAGGAATGGAGGCATTAAGAAATTATTTATTATCATCTTAGATTCTAATTTCTAAACAGCCACATGTTTGGCTATTAAACCTTTGTAAGCATTGAGCTACTGTGTATGAGGAGGTGGAAAGAAACCAATAGATGTTAGCTATTAGTGAGATGTAAGAAAGACTATAGTAACATAGAAAAAAACCTTCATCTTTAGTGACAAAATGATTCCGTTCTCTGAAATATTAATCTAAGTGTAATGGTGACCTTTCATCATAGTTTTATTTTATTCTAATCTGTTTTCAAAGACTGTATTTTTGAGTTTAATGACGTATTTGTTGTTTCTAATTTTCATAAAATGTAAAAATGGACACATAAACCATTTATTTCTTGATTTACTACATAGGCCACTAACTCCAGTAACTAAGGCAGTTGAGCCAAGGTATTTTTAAAGGCAGTTCACTCTGTTTAGATTAACATCTATCTCATTCAAGGACTCTACTTCAAATGAAATCCAAAGTATGTGACTTCTGCTGCAGATGGTAACCACAGGTATTTTCTCCTTCTTTGATTCTGAGAAATAACTCTTCTCCTACCTATCCCTGCCTAATAATTCCTTCCAAACTCTTCTCAAACATAACCTCTGAAAATGAGAATATTTCCTTTCTAAAGCTTCACTGCCAAAAATGTGGTAATTCCCAGTATGTGTAAGAGTAGATCACTTTTTCTCAAATTAGATGGGTGTGAAAAAGTTAGTAGCTAAAAGTTCTGTAACTGAATAAGTTATCAGTAAATGTTATGAAATTATTGCATTTTGTTAGGAATATATATTAGCATTTCTAGATATACTTTTGATACTGTGAAAACTAGGAATAGCTTATTGAACAAAAATAGAAAATTACTCTATTTAACTGTTTCATATTCCATTACGACACATGGAAAATTGGATATTCTGGGTACTTGCCATGCCGTAGAAGGGTCTACCATACTAGAGTGGAAATAAAGCTTGCATTTCCTGAGTCCTCTCTCTTGATTCAGTGGAAGGAAATAGTTCTTATTCTACAGTTTAAGAAGTCAGTTCATGCTGTTGAGTAAACTTACTGATTCTGCTAAAATTCAGAAATACTTCACATTAGTTGAGGCTGAGTTTCATGCAGTCAAACTACATGTCAGTAATTACATGATTTGCATTAACTTATCTCCAATTATCCCTGATATTCATTGATCTATTTATACACATATAAAAACTGTTATGAGAAGTTACTATTTAGGTCATTAAGGCAAAAACTTTCCATCTTCAGATTGACATTTAAAAGCCAGAGTTAGGAATTTAATGGCTCAGTATCATAGATATGTATACCTATGAAAAGCTCTGGTATCTGCGATGAGAAACCATACAGGACCCTAATTAGTTTTTTTAATACTCTCCTGAACCTATATGTCCCATAATAATTAGGAAGCAGGTGGAAAGCCAATTTTCATTCCATTTTCTTTTGGACCAGGTAGAAAAACAATTAATCTGATCTTAATATAATGGGGAAAATAAAATTCTAAGTGGTGGGTATAATCCAGACTTTCTGCAGAACTCAAGAATCATGGAGAATGTCTTGCAATTTTCCTATGCTTCTGTCTAGTTGAGCATAACAGCCAATTGTCTTGAAACAAAGCAAAAATACTGGAGGAAAACTAAGTACCCATCCAATTTCAAGTGTTCAGTCCTGAATTATACCAAGAATCTGTGAAGGAGAATGAAAAACATCCTGTGTCCAAATCATAATCTCCAAGAAGCTGTGGGATGAAATCCAGATACAGGAAGTGGATAACATCCTGCTGCAGTGAATTGAAAGCCACAGAATGGAGCTGTAGAGGTGAAAAAGAGAAGGAAAAGGTGAAACACTCCTAATTACTGAGATGTCTTCCAGATGTCATCTCTCATAGGCACTTCCACTGCAGTAGTGGGGGCGAGAAATGCAGCAGCTGCTGAGGAACTATGAAACTGATGGAGCCACCACCATTAGCTATGTCAATAGCTATTGTGAAGGAAATGGAATGACATATTCCATCAAAAGTTGTAGGTAGCTGGGATGGTACATTAGCAAAACTAACATTTTTTTTCATAAGACAAGACCAAGAATGTCTCGTACACCGTTCTCCTACATGAGTAAACCAATATACTGTTTTTTAAGTACTGCATGCCCTCTTTCCTCATCCCCCAGAAAATAAATTTGCATCCACACACAATCAGCATGGAAAAAATATGAGTATCTTTTCCTAAACTGACATGAAATGTGCAATAATCCTGCAAAGGAGAATTTTTCATCCAGAGAATGAAATTCTTTGTAGCAGAGGTGATCAGAAAATCCCATGTTTAAGAATTTTTAAACAGCTGAAATGGATGGGATTATCACACTGGTTTAAGAGAGGATGAGAAGAGAGAACATAGGCAAAGAACTTTTCAAATCCTGTCAAACAGAATAATAAGCAGACAGTAATCCATAGGTTGAGGAAATTTTATTGTGAAGAAATTATTTTCAAAGCTATCAAAATGGAAAACTTGTCCAACAAAATATCATTTCTCTAGTGCCAGTCTGAAGAGTGCTTAAACGGACTATTTTCCATTAACAGAGCTTATAGTTATTGTAACAGTAAAATAAACATTAATTGTTGGCAGATGTAGGAGTTTTAAAAATCTCTTGTGTAGCCCTGCATTTCCCAAAAAGCACTGTTTTTCTTAGAAGTTACACCACTTTCTGTACTGTAGTAGTTAATAAGTCCCCTATGGATGGTGAATGTTTTTAGCCTTTCTCTGCATAGTTTTATGACCAAACCTCCCACACAACCAGCAGATCTTTTCACAATCAAAGGAAGGGAGAAAGTGAAGTCCATAAATCAAGAAGCATTTTGGGTTGCAGCTGTGTGCAACACCTCCATTTGAAGTTTTAATCTTCCATTGATTTGTTTTCTTCCATCAGTAAATGAAATTTTTTTTGGTTTTATGTCACTGAGGAAAATTTTAGTTACATTTCATGTCATTTTATGTTTTATTGTAGCACTTTAAATTAAATATAAAGGTCACACAGTAATTCTGTAGACAAATTCCGTACGAAGCAATCATAAAGACCATTAAGTATGACAGGAATGCCCACCCCATAAAGAAATAAATTCAAGCCAACTGAAAGATATCGATGTTAAAGCAAAACCCCTTTGCAACAGTTGTCAAAATGTCTGATATGCCCACTGTCAGCATCATCCTTTTGAACTAAATCAAACAACAAAGCATTGAAAACTCTGTTTAGAGTCCTCTGTAAAAGTTTTTGACAGATTTTCTTCCCAATAAAAGGAAAACCATGGCTAAATTAAGCAGATATTCCTCTTAACATATGCAGACACAAATGGGCAGCATTAGTGGTGTTTGTTTTCTTAAGAAAAAGATTATTGAATATTTATCAGCTGTGGAAGAGAGTATGTGACAAAGCAAACAATCACAGAGTTACTGAAAGAGCAGTTACTGGAGGGTATTCATCACTGAGGGAAAAAACACAGAATTAGTTGTAAGAAATGCATTTTTTTTTCTTCTAAGGCCTTTTTGTAGAAAAGGATAGCCACATATCTATGTGGATATATAGATGTATAAATATATTTCAGTTTCTGTGACTATAAACATGTATGAAAATTACAGTTTAAATAATTTCATAGTTATTATTAATTAAAACAGCTATTCTGATTCCAAGATCATCTTCGAATAAACAATTGGTAATATATTTGTTTCTATATATTTTCTTCCAATGCTATGAATTTCGTGTCATTATATTTACAAGTGTCAAAATTAATGAAAGCTGATCATTATGGAAGTAGGCTGTTAAAGAACATACACAAGGAAAAAAATGTTAAAATTTTTTTTAAATTATTTATTTATTTATTTGTTTAATTTATATACTAAAGACTTGGGTACTAATTTCTTTGGTTTTAAAAGGGAGAAATCTTTGGTTTTGCGTAATGACGTACATTGGGAATTACAAGATTTTGATTTCTGTTCCACACCTCTGTTCCCTAATGTCACAAACTACTGTGAAATCTAGGTAAACTTTGCTTTAAAGAATGGGTTTATCATCTTTCTTCAGTTTGTCTTGTTTGTTTAAACTTAAAAAAGAATATATTCTACTGGGTGCCTTTTGTTTTACAGTTGCTTACCTATTACTCTAGTCTTGGTGGGAGCTTTTAGATGTTATTGGAATACAGATTTTTTTCCTGAAATGTATTCTGCCATTCTTGAGAAAAGCATTTTGAGATAATTTTAGGTGTCTCCCTAGAAGAGTAACTATGGAGGTGCCCGTAAAATAAAAGTGAGTATATCATGGACAAAACTTAACCTGCTAATAGAAATACCTGAGTTTAATTGGTGCTTAAGTGTTCATCAATTCCTGGCTTTCTGTCCTCAAACCACAAGACTTACTGAGTCACACCGCAGCTTATTTGAAGGCAGCAGAAACCTAATTCACTAAAGCCTAATTCTAAATTATTGACTTGTTTGTCAGCCTTATGGCAGATCTAACATCAACAGTGTTCTGTTTTATAACACCAAACAGTGCAGGTTGAGTAGATTATAGTCATCAGCTAAACTGCATTCACAGCTATTCTGTTTTACCAAAATAGCACTAAAGTAGCTGAAGTACATTCTCAAATATCTCTCTACCTCTTTACTATCAGTCCCTCATTTTTCTTCCACAAGAACAATATCTCTCTCGAAGACACTGTATTCCTTTTCAATATTGTTAACATGTATATTGCTATATCTATCCTTTTCCTCTAGCTCATCTGTTCTTATTTAACACTCTGACAAGAGTCTTGGGAAAGAAAGAAGAAAACACATTTTGAAGTCACCCTCCCTAGGACTGGGAAGAGCTAAAGGTCTTTAATGGCTGCAGATATGCACTGGTGTGCCGGGAGATAATCAGTGCTGGACTGGACACGTGAGGGAGATAGGCAAATGAAATAATTGTTCTGGAACTTGAAGGAGTTCAAACCACTCCATGAACCAGGTGACAAAATGATACAATGTGGGAGTGAAGCAGCCAAACCTTATTTATTTCTGTGTATACATTGTCACATGCACAGGTTATATGTATGAATACTTGGCAGCGTTTCTAAGTCTTAAACTACTTGGGTGGAAAAAAGAAAGTGCTCAGTCAAGTTGAGTGCAGCAGAGAATTACTGAAAATAAATAGTCTTGCTTATACAGTCATACTGGGCTGCTAGATATTTGCAACTTAATTTATCTATCTTTAGGGGAATTACATGAACTTTCTGTTCCAAGAACTGTGCAAGTTTCCTTCTGAAGTGACTGCTGCATCTCATTGCTCTCAACGGCACTGAAACAAACTGTCACCTTCCAAAAAAAATCCTGTCTCTTGTTATTCTCCCTGAAGAATAAAAGCTAGGAGATATTCAAGCATCTTACACTGCCAGAAGTCACAGTCACATAAATAAGAGTGAGAGGTAGAAGCCATTTCGCAACTGGATAGTCCTTTATGGGGTTTCCCTTTTGGAAAACACCCATGAGTCTCTAATGTTGAACCTTCAAAACACGGGAGAGAACAAGCTATTAATTTTAAAAATAATTAAGAAAAAAATTAATTAAAATTTTAAAAAAATTTAAAAGAAGTCTTGAAATATTTCAGTGTACAGTTTTTTAGAATGTATGCACTTTTTTCTTTAGGTGGAAGAGTCAAGGGAACTGCACAAAGCACTGTTTATTCTATAGACTCTGTGTTGTATTTAAAGGATTTATCTGTAAATGGATACGCTTTTCAATGAACACCTTTCGAATGAAAACAGGTGTATGTTGAAATCTCCCCAGACCTCACAAGAGCGACAAAGTCAGCAGTGCTTTATCTTATTACCTGAATAGTAAATCTACATATTTACTATATGGGATGTACTCTGGGTGCCCACTGCAGCACCACCACTGTTTCACTTGTGGGTTTGGTTTACCTCAGCACCTACTTTGGTATGAAACTGCATTCTCAGTCACTGGATCTCTACAGGTGCACATTTGTATGTAGTGATTATTCAAGAGGTTATTCAAGAGAGGCTCTGTGGCCAGGGTGACCAAGGCCTGATGGGGCATTATACTCACATGAATCTTCCCAAGAAGCAATTTGTGATTGGTTTTGTGTGCGTCATGGAAGATTGTTCTTAGAAGTTTTCGTTTTTGCTGTTCAGTACTGAAAAATTATGAAGAACCATTTTTAGGACTAAACAGGCTTCCATCTCCAGAATGGGATTTTTTTTTTTTTCTCAAATTCATCTGAGTATTTTCATTTCACTTTTTACCCCATGGAGTGACAAATGACTTGTCATAACTCAGGAAACTGTAGTGTATTAGCACATGACTGCATGCATAAAAAAGTATATAATATTCTTTTGATAGAAAATATTGAAAGCTCTCATTAAAGATATAGTTAGTGATATTTGTTGATACACCAATGATAACATGTTGGTTTATGTAGCTTGGCATTATATATTCACTTTTGTGTAGTTTTCTATTTAATGATCAGGAAAGGGTATTTTTATAGGCATTGTTTTGTTTTATGGCTGAATATTTCTTATCAATTTTTTTACCTGAAGCTCCTTATGTGTCTTGTTTTCAATTACAAAAAAAAAATCTACTTCATATAGAAGTGAAAAATTTGGTGATCTGTAATGCATAAAGTTATTGACTTGATGCAAATTGTGTCCTTAGTATTCTTGGGACAGGTATCTTTAACTTGACTATGTTCAGGGGATAGGAAGCATGGTTCTTGCAACAGTAGATCCATGATCAGTACTAATGTGCCATTTGTCAACTTCTGCCCAGAGTGAGTGCTGTACCAAACAAAAACAGACTTGGTGAGCTAGAGGCCAACTCAGAGGGAAGCTCTATCAAAGCTGCTTAGATGATATTCACGGTATTTCCCTTCTTCAACAAAGGGAACAACACAGTCTTTTGCATTGCCGATAGTAGGGTACAGCGGGTAAAGTTTCCCATAGATGCCCAAAACAGGTAAAAGGAATTAGAAATGAAAATAGTCTTAAAGTGTGAGAGGACTCTTTTGTAATCAAACCTCATTTTGGACATAAAACTTACGGTATTAAATTAGTTATATGTGCCAAAGGAACATGTTTCCAGTTTACTAGGTCTGACAGTCAAATGACGTGGTTTCCATCTCAAAGATCTCTTTGGAAGGACTTTCTCTTTCTCAAATGTTATAAAAGGCAATGAGACTTTGCTGTTGCTGTGGTGATCTTGCCTAATGAAAGCTTTATGTCTCCCTGGCCAATTGGCCCTGTGTAGCTGACATCAAGAGCTGGCTGTTTCTAAAGCAGACTGACTGAATCCGTGCTGAATACCACTAGTGGGACAACTGTGGATGACAAATATGTTTCAGACACCTTTGTGTGTATTCTCCCATCAACGTTTTTATCATGTGTAACATATGCACTTCTCTAATTTGTGCACACATCATGCACTAAAATTGAGCTGAGCCCTGAGTACCACCAATAATTTGTGACCACTTGTGATAGTTGTGACAACATAGCACAGTTTTCTGTTCCTTCTGCTGAAACCTCTGCCTTAGCTAATCACTTAATTAATCACGTTCCTGATGTGAGAGACATTCCCACTGTTTCATGCTGAGGAACATAACTTTTCAGGATGATGGTAGACAAGATGTTGTAAAGTAGGTATAACCTGCAGGGAGTGGTACCCCCAGGCCTACCACAGTAGAAGAAACAAATTATAAATATGTGATGACCCATCACTCATTGTATGTTAGTAGTGAAACCATCTGAGTCATCTCCTACAAACATCTTTCTGTTGTTTGGAAGCTGCTGATCAGGGAGACAATACCCACTGGTGGGATACGGCAGTAGTCTGCACCTGATATCACAGTTATTTAGAAAATATGAAATGCACGCATGTGGATGTCTCCCTGAAGGTGCCTTGTTCTTGCTATAGAGCACAAGCTCACTTTCTTGGTGTTAATGTATTAGCAAGAAAGAGGTTGCCATCAGCAGCCTTTTAATATTTGTGCACTTTTTAAAATAGCAAAATAGAAAATAGAACTGTCTTAATCCCTCCTTTCATCTCACAGATGGGATCCACTTCCAGCTCCCACACTAGCTGTAGCACAAACTAGGAGACTGACAAAGTAGTCTCTGTGTCTGGTGATCTGCCCTGAAATGACAGAATATATTTTAAAACATTAACAGAAAAAAAAGTGCATTTTTCTCATAAAATTTCTCATAATCTTGTGTATGAAGTGATGAGTGTAGTCTTTTGTATTCTTCTAAGGAGATGTGCTGCTGCACCAGGATGAGGATTCATCTACATCTCATGGAACACTGGTGTAATTGCTGCACACCAGAGGAGCACAGCCTTGCAACTCTCAGCAAGAGCAGGTTCATTGCAACCCTGCTAGAGCAGGTTCATTTGCTTAAGCTCAGAAACTCACAAAAACTCATTGAGGTGTGAGTCAACACATGGGCTGAAGATATAGGAAATGAGAAAAGTTTAAATAAATAAAAACAAGTCAGCAAAGATTCACAAGACTTCATTATCAGAGGCCATCATAATAGTGTTTAGCCTAACTCCTTAACCACAGCTGTCTTTTTATGTGAATTAGACAACAAAAGATTGCTTTCTACTACTTAGATGGTGTTCACTGCTCTCTCAAAATTCGGGAGTTTCATCTTCCTCAGAAGAGATGGTTAGCATTTTTAGAAACAGGTGATCAATATCAGAGATCAAGACAAATTTTTTATAGTCAATTAAATTCAGCTAAATTATGGAAAAATAATTTTAAATTTAAATAGATTTCTAGTGATAATTGTGATTTTATTTATTGTTTCAGACAAGTATGTCCTTTCCTCGTCCAGCCTCAGTTTTCTCTATGGCTTGAATTTTAGTTTCAAATCTTCAGTAAACTTTATTGACTTCTCAGCCTTCCAATTCACTTTTTATTTTAAATGTCCTTTCTCCCTTCACATTCCTCAAAATACGCATCTTTAGTGTTAAACTTTTAGTTGTTGATTTTAAGTAAGCAGGTGCACTTGGTTTAAAGATTGAACAAACCACAATCAGAAAACAGAGGATTTTTAAAGTTTTAGATTTATGAAGCTGGCAGTCAGCCAGCCAGTCAGTCCTATGACATTATTCCCTCAAAAGCCTTACTCTGTCTTTATTTAAACTTTGTTTCAGTATGTTTTCCAGAGGTGAAAAATTTTCCACAAACATATTTTTTTGGTTTTCTAGGGGAAGTTTTTGTTTTTCTCCCATTTGGACCCAAAGGATGCTGAACAGGCAGGATTGCTGCTGGGCGTGCATTCTGCTGCAAGCCCCTCTGTGACTGTGGGACTGAGTGTGCCTGTGCTGTGGTGCGTGGCCACAGCTCCACGCTGGCCACCTTGTGCCACAAGAAGAGCTCCTTGGGAAAACTCTCAGCCAGGCTTTTGCAGGGCAGTGGAAGATATGCAACAGCTGGAAATCACTCACGGAAATTAATAATTTCCTAATTATCCCCTGTCTTGGAACAGACTTGCTGCCTTCTTGTGTTCTGAGCTGTTATTTACACTTGAATCAGTTTTACATGCCACTGCTCTGATGCCGTGAACATTTTAAGTTTTTCCAGGACAGACACATGATTCCACAAAGGAAGGGGTAAATCAAGCTCTAATTCTGCAAGTTCGATGTTGTTCTTTCAGCCTGATTTTCTTCTAATCCAGTTGAAGTGAGAGAAAAATTAGACTTTGTCATATTTTGCCTTCAGAGGTTCTCTTATTTTCATGGGATTAGCAGGTCAGTCACTGTATGTCACTTGCTTATTCTGCCACTTTATTAGACAACTCAATGCTGCAATATTATAGCAGGAGCTATTTGTACACTACATTTGAAGTTTAAAATAAGTAGGTTTTGAATATTATCAGTGTTCCAGGAAGGAGGATGTTTAGAACTGTTTCATAGATAAGGGAAATGGATGACCTTATTAAAGTATTTGGCTCTAAACTTTAAAATGTTGTTTCAGAAATGACCTATACTGTTTTTTACTGCAAAAGTGAATATTTGGGAGAAATAAAAGTAGATCAAAAGAAGGAACTTAAAAATGAAACCGTTTTGAAGGTCTGCTGCATTTGCTGGTAACATGAACTGTTTTGCTTAGACATGCATATTTATCGTTTTCTTCTCCTGAAGCCCAGCACAAAGCAGAAAATTTCTTTTTATCTGATATCAGTGAAAATGATAACCCTTACTGATATCGCTGTGCTTTCTAAATGCAGTGTTTCTTCCCTATCTTTCTCTGAGAGAACTATATATAACCAATATAGGGACATAAAGTAATTCTGATGTTTTTCTTTTCTTTGTAAGCATGTGTCTGTGTATATATAAACACAGTACCACTATATATGTAGTCTATACAAATGCAGAAAATGCAAAGTGAAATCCATTTCTAAGAGTTTTTTGATATTCACAAATCCTATAGCTATATTACGTAGCATAATGTTCTCAGCAGATTCTGTGAAGAGATTCACACGATTTATGTAGTGTTTTGCATGCAGGAACTCTATAAAATTATGTAGGCATCTGTTCCTGCAGATGCTTTTGGAGACGTGTTGAGGTCTCTGAATGCAGTTACAGTATGCACATTCTAAAAATTATGAATGTGTTAAATCTTCTCCCGATAAGAGCTAAAAATTGATGTTTCATTTGTTTTCTAAGACCCATATATGTGGGAAGAGATGGGATAGAGTTGAGCTGTGGGCTGTGGGACACGCCTGCAGGAGCACATGGCAGCACAAAGAACCACATGGCAGCACAAAGGAGCACAGGGTGGCACAGAGAGGCTTGTCTCTGCCAGACCCTGGGAGGAGGAGCTGTCGCACGGCAGACCCCCATGGAGAGGAGCCTGCCGGAAGCTGACAGATGGGTGAACAGAACATGATCATGCCATAGAAGGACATTTAGAAAGCGTGTTGCTGACGTGGCAACATGGGATAGGTCACGTAGTGAGAATTACGATGTAAAGAAATACTGGGCCTTAAAAAGTGTATGAAATCAGCTCGTTTCTTTTGAATAGGGGATTCAGATTCTCAGCTGGTCTGGGTCCATGTCTCAGTCACTCACAAATGGCGGCCTGCATCAGGGACTGAAAGGCAACTGGCGGTTGCTCTGGTGAGGACGACTCAGCTGAACTTTACAGAGGGCTGAAAAGAAGCCCAGGGGCTGAAACGAAGCCCAGGGTCTGAAACAAAGCCCGGGAGCTGAAACAAAGCTCTTGCTACCAATCGACCTTTCCGCAGGACAGAGGGTAGCGGCCGAGAACCATGGGGAGTGGTGTTTCCCAGGAGCAAAAGAACATTGCAGAGATGTTGGAATGGATTTTGCAGAAACACGGCTGGAAAGTTGAGTCTACAGATTTGAACAGACTCTTGTTCTGCGCAAAAGACTGTGATCCAATATTGGATATTACTAATATTTTTGATCCTCGGACATTGGACGCTTTGGGGGATGTGTTGTGGGACCGAGTTACGCACAGCAACACAGCGCTGACAAAGCTTTTGTGTCTGTGGAGGACAGTGTGCAAGGCGCTCATGTCATGTGCGGCACCAGATAACCGGAAAAAGAAGGACCCTCATGGCACCGCGACAGCCGGGCAAGCTCCTCTCCACAGGGGTCTGCCGCGTGACACCTCCTCCCCCCAGGATCCGGTGGAGGCAAGCCTCTCTGTGCTGCCATGTGCTTCTGCAGGTGCTGCCATGTGCTTCTGCAGGTGCATCCCACAGCCCACAGCTCAACTCTATCCTATATCCTCCCACACATATATATATGTGTGTGTGTGTGGGTGGCTGTGTGTGTACAGATGTAGAACATAGAATTAGTGACTGTTCAGTGACCGCTGGTTTTGACACAATAAGCTGACATCCTAACATCCTTTTCATTACTCTGTTACTAAATACTGGGCTGCTGACTTTTCCTTCTTGCATGAATAAAAATAGAACATAAAAAGAATTAAAATATCTGCCCCTTTTTCTAGCTTCAGGTAGATAGGAGCCTATCAAATACCAGGTATTTTTGAAGCAGTGAAGATACTGAATTTCTGCTGCTTTTTCAGTTCTTACAACATTTGTTTTCAGGCAGATGGGACACACACTCTTTTTTTTCAAACTCATTGATCCTGTTGAAAATGCAGTCAGAATTTTAAACTATTCATTAGCTACTGTGGTTTTGGAACATTTTAGAATGTATAGTTGATAATATATCTCACCTGTAAAATCACAAGCCAGTTCTACTTCAGATTACAAAACTGGAAATAAGGTTAGGAGTTACAAGTATAGGCATTGATTTGACATGTGGTAATATTGTGCAGCTGATTTGAAAAATCATAAATCCAAAGATTGGGAAAAAAAATACAGAAAGAAATAATACTGAGAGGCTGAATTTGAAATTAGATAGTGTGTTGACAGGGGATTTTAATATCACCTGCGACAGAAAGAGGCAGTTGTGATTTTTAGCTGCTTTCACCAATGTTATGAATTGGAGAAGCAATAAAATTTTTTTCAAGCCTTAAAACTTCTGTTGCCATAATTTTTTTACAGTATCTTACCAGAATGCTATGCATAGGATTCCACTTCAGAAAAGAGCAATGAAAGTTATTGTGAAGAAGAAAGAAAAATATCTGGAAGGAGAAAAACAATAAACATGCAACATGGAAGAATGTTTCATTAATTTTAACAAGATCATACATATATTAATCATCTGATTAATGATATAATAATATAATTAGCATATATAATTCAAATATTCAGATGTTTTAGCAGATGAGAAATTGTTTCATGTAATCTATCTTTTATCATAGGAGTGTGTGTGCAGGGGATCTATAGTACCATTTTTTTCTACAGGAATTGTGACTCCGTGGAAAGAACAATGTTCTAAGAGTTATTTGAAGGTGAATTTAATTTTATGCCATCATTCATTCTCTATTGCCATGTCATATTTTACTTCATATCATCTCTATATTGAACTGCCTATGAAATAAAAGGTGGACTTTTCTTTGCAAGCCTTTATTCAGCTTGAAAATTCCTTTCCAGGAGATGAAAAATTATCTCCATTTGACAGGTGGAGAAATGGTACAAGACAAGGTAAAAATTGTTCAAAACCTCCAGCAATTTTGAATCTTAATCTAAAATGGCAAAAGCCTAATTTTTTCAAGTAATTTACCATTTGAACAGTATTAGTAATTTTGAGCCATTTTTGTGATATTCATGGGTGCTCACTAAGCTCTGTCAATAAATTCTGTATTTTGGTCATTTAAAGAGATGCAACATCAAAATGATGGTCATTTATGAATATATATATGGGGAGAAAAGGTTAACCATTAATGGTTAACCATTGCACAGAAATTTTGGAAGAGAAGACAGTACCTATTTCTATGGGGAGAAATGCAGCTGCTCACGGCTGTAGTGCATTTTCTCTGTTTTGCGAGAGGCTTTTTTCCTGCATCTTCCCCATGGTAAACAAATACCTCAGTGTGCAGTCATTGTTTAGTCCCTTGAAGGTGCCCGGTTTAAATACAGAACAAGAAAAATCTGCAGAGACTTGACTATTGAATCCTAAGAAAAATGCCCATTAGAATTGGACAGACAATTTTAATTCCAGTCTTCTGAAATTTTGTGATCTTTGGTTTTGTGACTTTTTTCATATATTTTCTAAAAAGAGTCAGGAAAACTGTGCATTTCAAAACTTGGACCACTGTAAGAACTGAAATATTTATGAGATTGACAGCGACTGACCTTGATAGCATAGGGTTAAAATGTTTCTAAATTGTAGTAACCAAAGTAGGCCCCAAGAACAAGATAGACATTCTGTTCAGGCCAGCCTGACCTTGTGTATTTGCCTGGATGGTAGGAGGCAAGCCTGAACTTGAATATTCATTTAGGGGGTAAGAGACTAAGATAGATGAGTTGATTGTGTAGCCACACCTGGGAAACGGGGGGGGCTGAAAACCATGCTTGAGCGAAAACACATAATAGATGATTGTTTGGGGGGTTTATGCTTGGGTAAATGATTAATATGTGATTATATAACAAGAAGGGTATATAATGTAAGCACCTGAAATCTTTGTCGGGGATTGATTTGGGTTTGTACCCCTCTCCCTCGGCGCCTCAATAAAAGCACCTTGCATATAACCCGTCCGTGGTTATGTGTTTTTACGCTAACAACCTGACTGGTGGACAATACTGATACTCACAGATTGCAATTTTTAGTTTGGAGTCAGATCGTTCTGTGTTTGGGAGTACTATTAACTGTAGTCTGTTTCCACCACCTCTTACGCTCATTTTTGCAAGAAGGCAGGAGTGCACAGAGAGCCAGGGAGGGCGGGAGGAACCGTGTGCTCCTCTGGCAACCTCAGCTGCACCAGCAAGCAGGCATATACTATTCTCCAGAGGAATGAGAAAAGGTATGTCCCTGACAGACTGACAACTGTGTGTTAAACTTCAAACAAGTACAGCACCAGCGAAGCAACTGTGAACAAGCAAAACAACAATAAAAAGTGTAAATAGCATTTCTTTATTGTAATTATGACAATGGTTTATTTTTATTGCTATTTTAAAAATAAATAAAGAAGTATTATATGATGAGATAAATATCTACCATGGAAAGTTTCAGCCTTCATGTACGAGGTTTACCAAAATTATAATGATCTGAAAATGGATCCAAGTACTGGAAAATGATGTGCAGGATTAAGTATAAATGAGCTAATATTTTTAAGTTGAGCAATGATCCAGNAAATGAGCTAATATTTTTAAGTTGAGCAATGATCCAGAGAAAGATAGATAGATAGATAGATAGATAGATAGATAGATAGATGCATGATAAATTCTGCAGATGAAGTTGAACTTTAAAAATTAGAGAGGATTATATATTTATATCTTTTCAAGAAAAGGAAGAATAGTCATAGAATAGTAGAACTATTTGGGTTGGAAATTACTTTAAAAATCACATTTCAACCCCTCTGCCATGGGCAGAGACCCCTTCCAATAGACCAGGTTGCTGAAATCTCCATTGAACACTTCCAGGGATGGGGCATCTGGATCTTCTTCGGGAAACCTGCCCCAGTGCCTCATCACCTTCACAGCAAAGAATTTCTTCCTAATTTCTAATTTAAACCTTTCAGTTTGCTCCTTGTGCTATCACTACACGCACTTGTATATTTTGTAGGAAGATCTATTTTATATCTGTACTAGTTTGAAAACAAACTAGTGAAACAAACTAGTGAGAGACTTCAAGTCAGAAATACAATTTAATAGGAAAAAATAAAATAAATGCAATAGTAT
Source organism: Rhagologus leucostigma (assembly GCA_013397725.1). NCBI lineage: Eukaryota > Metazoa > Chordata > Aves > Passeriformes > Rhagologus > Rhagologus leucostigma. The sequence continues at coordinate 904,704 of VZTD01004587.1, read as the reverse complement.
AAAAAACACAACCCACTGACAGAGTCAGAGTACAACCTGACCCTCTGATGGTCAGGGGGTTGGTAGCAGTCCGATTAAATGGTGGCTGCAGTCCTCCTGGAGTGATGATTCTGTTGAAGTAGTGATCCTGTAGAAGGGTCTGGTCTTCCTCTGAAGGTCCAGTGGTGGTGTAGAAGGGCCTGGTCTTCCTCTGGGAATCCAGTGGAAAAGGCTGCTGTGCTCTTCCAAACCCCAGATTATATCCAGGTGGGAATGCTTGGCTACTTCCCCTGGGCGGAGCATCTCACAATGGGATGGTGAGTCATGCGGCAAGGCATTGTTGGGCCCATTAACAGGAGATAGTCCGGAGGGAGGAGGCAGGGAACATTGCTACACCTGGTTTCAACAGATCATGAGGATGGTAATAGAATACACTGTAACCCAGGACAATATCACAGCATATGTTAATAGTAATTATTGAGAGATGCCTCTGCCCAAATTAAGGTGCAAACAAGACCATATGCAAAGTCAATAATACAGATCTTTGTTAACAATGAGAGTGAGGTAGAGAGATAGAAAGAATAAAAAAGAGAGAAGAGAAAGAGATCAAGTAGAAGATAGTAGATCGCCTGTGGATCCAGTGGTTTCTTGATGGTGTCTCTTCACCCTAGGCTTCTCAATGGTGGGGATCCTGAGGCTGTTCAAAACTTTTCACCGTTTATACATTTTAGCAAACAAAGGAATTAATGCTCATTGTCTACACAATTCTCTTAATCTATTGGTTAATTTTTTCCCTTTTTTCTAGTGCTAACTAGCTCCTATGCTTAGTCTTTCTGGTCTTTTTAGTTGGTGGGTTTCTTGTGTTGGTGGCTTATGATCCTCTGCCAGAATTACCTTGTACACAATCAGAGCAGATTCAGCACAGTTGCTGCTTTGGCTTTCCTTGTGGTCCATAAATTCTGTATTCTTTGTGTCCAATATCAGTGATGTGTTCTTCTCCCCCAGTTTTGTTAACCTCGCCCTAGGTCTGAGATAATACCTGGACAATAGTACCACCTTTATCTTATCTCAGGTTCTCTCTGTGGTGGCTTAACTTACACACCAAGTTCTGGGTATCCAGGCAGGCATATTTGGGGGGGCTTTGGTGTTCATTGGTGGTTGCAGATGCCATCTGTCCCATAACTTGGGGTAATCTTTGAGCAGTGATATGTGTTCGAGCAGTTGCTTTATACAGTTTGATACAGTGGGGATTTTGGTCCAGATGTGTTAACTAGGATGAGCTAACCAGATCTCACCTCTGCCAGACCTGGAGTTCACACCATCCTGGTGCTCCATTCTGTGCTTAATCTCATGACAAAGTCCTTCTGTGGCCTGAACAGTGTTTGAGACAGGCACCTGTACTCTTTAACTCCTTACAGCATATGACATTATTTTGGCCTTAGGAGTGAGTCTGTGACACAATTCTTATGACTCTTTTGTAATAAACCAGTAATACATGAGGCCTTACAAAGAGCACACAGAGAAATTCAGGATTGTTCAGTTTTGCCTTTCATAGATTTCTAACACTTCCAGATGTAATGTTATTCTAATTGACATTCAGATTCTATTGCTGTTTCTGGGGCATGGCATGATGTATGAACTACCTCTCCAGTTCTATATGCATCTGGAAATGGTTTGGGAATGGTTGTTTTGATCATATTCATGATACATCAGAAAAAATGTTTTAAAGACTAATCTTGATATTTTTCCGAATTTCTTCCCGGGAGACCTTGAATGACTAACTTAGTTGTTATCAGAGACATTCAAACTCTCTTGGCTTCTGTTTTCTAATGCAAAACTTGTTTATTATGGACAAAGGGCTTCATTGTCATCTACTTTTAGTGAAAGTCTGGAGGGACTTGAAGGCATTAAGGAAATAACAGACAGAATTCTCTTCTGAGCTGTGTCAATATAAATATGTTTCAGAAGTCCTATCGTAGTTTAAGTGTTGCAAGTTTTTTTTTAACAGTGTCACAGCATGTCACTGAAACCTTTAATTGTGTATACTGTATTCCCACATCTGCAATTATCTCATTTCACTAGCATGAAACTTCATTAATATAGAGTATCTCATGCTGTTGTCTTCTGAACACCAAGCAGTGAGGAAGAGATTGAAGACAAGAACCTGAAGCCTTGAAGTTTGGTTCATTCACAGCAGTTTGTCAATTTCTCACCTAAAGGTTTTGTTCTGTTCATAGTGTGAGGTTATGACTGTCAAGAAAATTTCTATAAAATGAAATTTTGCCTTCTTCTAGGTGTCTCTTGAGCTGAAGAAAGATCAAGCCTGGCATATTTATAGCTCTACATAAGAACGTCTTTGGCCATCACTGTCAACATATGTAAAACTTTCATGGAACAGCATGAAAAGACTGTTCAAAAAATAAAGTAGGAATACTGTAGACACAGCAACCAGCAAAACCCCTTAGTACATAGAACTACTCAGTGGTTTTCATTACGCCTCTCTTAAAAATTCTAAGTTTATGTTAAACCAAGATGTTCATCCTATTTACTAGCATCCATTGCATGGCTAGTTGGATTTTTCTGGAATACTTTGGCAATCGAAAGAAGTGTTGAAATTTTGTGCCCATCAGTGCTCAAGATAATTATCATTTCACAAGGCTTACTCTTTGAATTGGTAAGAATTTTTGTGAATTGATAAAAGTATATGATCTTTGCCCCACAGACCACATATTGGCACAATATTACTTATTGCAACTGATATTGCTTATCCATATGTGCCAGAAATAATCTCATAAGTTTTGCTTGAAATAGTCAGTGATCAAAAATTCAAAAACACTGTTCTCCAGCACTGCGGCATCACGTGTATGTATTTGTGCCATAGAACAGTATTCACTGATTTCTTATTTCTCCCACACAGAGTAATGCCAATCCTCCTCAAGCAGAGTTGTCTAATTTCATCTGTTAATCATAGCATTTGTCTTGTGAAATTTGGTATAATTTGATGACAATTGAAATCACAATGTTACATTTTTCCTCCCCAAATTAGATTGGCAAGCTAGGTAGAATGATTGCAATGAATTTTCTCTGAAAATTTATCAAGGAGGGATGGGTAACATAATCCTTGACTATGTGACTGCAAGAAATTTCCTTGTTTTTCAACTGTCAATTTTGCATGAAATTGAATTAGGATATTTCTTAGAACAAGCAAAATTACTCTGACATTAAATTGACATTTATTGCCTAGAAGCAATGCATTAGATCTTTATCTGATTAGAGTAATGGCTACCTTATTGATCACATCAATATCATCCTTCTGTGAGAGTTGTGTAAAAATCAGCATCTTACGGAAATAACCTGTTAACTACAGAAATTATTAGTATGCTGGCCACTGGCTGGCAGAATCAGACTATGCCAAAGTTAGTAAGCCTTCCTTTTATTCAGGCTTGTTCTCCTTTGTACTGTCAGAAAGTTCAAATAAGATACTTTTCACCAGATTCTTCAGAAACTCTGTCTTCTGTAAATTTGAATTGCCCTCTTGATCACATATAAGAGCATCTGACAGGCGTAATAGAGATGCAACTTGCTATGTCACTTTCGATTATTTAAAATTTAAATTGGCTTGTTCAAATATACTGTGGATAGTTGTGGATACTATTAGAAATTTCTCTTGCCATTTTAGAAGTTTTAATGTAGTGTATTCTTTTATTGTATCTGTTTCAATTTAAGCTTCATAATTTTATTTTTAAATACCTCTTTCTATAAATAGAATTTCTAAATAACCATTCAGGTGCATATAGAAAAACATTCCTAACTACTGCTCTCCTCAGAACCTTGACTTTCAGAAGTCTTACATGACAAGTGAACACTGCAAAAATCCTAGAATATGATTTTGAGAGGAATCAGTGGAGAATACTTAAATAGATATTCTGTAATCCTTGCAGTTGGTGAACTTGTCACCTCAGAGTAGAAACCATATTTCAGAGCAAGGGAGCATGGGTCAGAGGATGCTGAGCTGTCACTTACGGGCATAAATATTCACAAAAATAGTGTTTTATTTTTAAACTTAGAAACATAACAACAGGTTTGTCCTTAATACTTCTTTAGAAATGCATACTTTAGAATTTAAAGAATTGCCAAGATAAAAACTGCTGATGAAACACAAGGGTTTATTTTTCGTGCTTGAAGTAAAAACAACATAAACTATAGCAATTAATCCAATTCATTCCACAAACCATGTATCACATAGCCCAAGTATTGTATTTGAAACATAATACTTCCAGCTAGTGCCCTAAAAAATTAATAGTGTTTGTATAAGCTTGTCCTCTTTCCAAAGTAAAGTAAACTAGAAATTTTAAAACTCTGTAATGGATGGTAATTATTCTTTTGCTAGATTAAGATTACTTAAAAAACAAACAAGCAAATAAACAAAACCCCATACAATTTAAATAGGTAGGTTAGACGAAAAGTGAGATAGCAGTGTCACAGCAGATACTGCAATTATTCTATCACCGTGGTTTTTATTTACTTTTACTTTGAAGATGAAGTTGCTAAGGTAGAGAACAGGACACGAGAATAGGACAGTGAAGCAGAAGCAGGAAGGGAGTCTGTAAACAGACACAGAATTGTGGGGGTTTAGGTCCATTTATTTTAATAAGTTCCTCCTATATTTCATAAAATATGTGCTTCCTGGTTCAGCACAGCTTTTATCTTAAAATATGCATCTCGATATCTTATGGTTTCCCTCAATGACCTTTGGATATTCAAACAGGGATATTCAACAGTTTGGTCCTTCCCTTAGCAGCTCGCAGCGTAGCAATGAATTTAAGAATTTGCTGTTGCCTTTTCAAGGCAAGAGGTTTTCTTTACCTATCTTTATCTGTAGACTGTTTTATGATACCCTAAGCGAAGCTCATAGTTCATACTTCCTCATTCCTATTTTTGTCAATATTCATCATTGTACAATCAATAATTTATCAGCTGCTTTCCTACAGCAACACAAACTAGTGACACAAAACCAGCTCAAGAACGTGTGTGTTATTCATGGCTCCCTCAGTCACTCACTGCTGTTGTGACATCTCAGCAGTGGCTTTATTTATGCAGTTATGCTGCTACCATGGACCTTGGGCCCAAAGCTATGCTACAGGCCACTAGTGCCCATTTTGCACAATCCTTTTTACTAAGTGGATACAATGTGTCCTGGAAGAAGTGAATTTCAGCTATAAGTAACAAGGCAGAATCTTAAAGGAAACAAAAATCTTTTTGCTGGTTTGTTGTAAACAGTAGTTGTCAAACTTGTGTGTCATTTATTGTTGATCTCATTCTGGTGCTTTTATAGCAGGTGTTACCTTCCTGTATGAACAGTGTGAAATGAGATCGAATACAAGTATTACCTGCATAGAAGAGCCATACCAACACTCCTTTTAGTAGGATGATGGGTTGCTCTGGGAGAGGAAGGTGCTCGCACAGGAATTAAAGACTGTTGTAAGTGTTGTCTCTTTCACATAAACAGATAACATGATTTAGAGATGAGGGCACCTCTTTGGTTGTGCTTTCTCTTGGGCTGCATTAGCAAGTATTCAGAGAGCTGAGGGAAGTAATTCTTCCCCTCTGGCATTTATAAGACTGCGTCTGGAGTACCACATCTACTTTTGACCTCTGCAGTACAAGATGGTCTGTGACATAGTCATGGAAGGCAGAGGGGAGAGCTAATTTCTGTATAGAGGTACCTGATGGAAGGGTACAGAAAAAACAGAATCAGCTTCCTCTGGAATGTGCACAGTAGTAGTACAAGAGTTAACAAAACCAACTTGGAGTTAGTAAGGTTTGGTTAGATATAAAGGAAAAAGGAATTGCCTGAGTGTGGTCCGACACTGACACAGGTTGCCCACAGAGGCTGTTGGATCTCTATCAAGGACATATTCAAAACAAAACAATGCAAGGCCCTAAGCAATCTGATCTAAGTGGAGCTGTTGAGGGCAGGAGGCTGGTCTGGATGACCTTCTCAAGTACTTTTCGACATGTAAGCCTTAGATATCAATGATTCCATAAAAAACCCAAACCACAGCCTAAAAAAATGCTTTACAATACGAAAGGAAAGTGATAAAGAGAATACTACAGAATTTTACATCCAAATTGTCTAATCTGTGTAACAGATGCCAGTATTTGGATCACAAGGTGAAATATAAAACCATTAAAATATATAAAAGTATAATAATATACATGTTTACCAAAATTCTTGATTATTATCAAAGTAGCTAAGAAAATAGTATCACATATTTAGTGCATCTTAAATGTTTTTATTGTAATTGTGCTTGTCATTGCAGTACATTTACATTGTAATTGATACTCTTTGCTTAAGGTGCTCTGTGGCTGCTCTGTTGGCATCGTATTTTATCTTATTTGTCAGCCACAGCTTGTGATATGTTATGACATGACATAAAGCTGTGCAACATAAAAAAGGGGGGTAAATAAGGCAAGTAATTCACTCTGACATAATTTCTGTAGTGCAAAACAATTTTTTATTCTAATTCAAGCCTCAGAACCAAGTACAAAGTATCAATTGTCAATCATGACTTGTGTTAATGCAAATATATTACCTCCTAAAAGAGAAATAAGGCTTCAGAGATACTATTTTTATTTTGTTATAAACAATTATTTCCTTGGGTTTTATTATATAAGGCGATTAGACTTCCTACATAAAGCATATTAAAAGTGCACTTCCAAAACCGTCTTTGTTTTCACAACATACTTTTTAAGTACTGTGCAAGTTTCTTTTCTATCGTGACGGCTACTACGATAATAGAAGATAAAAATATATGTTAAGTCCTAAAACTAGCCGATCAAGTCACACTAATTTGAATCAAAATAAAGCCTGGAAAAATAATGGAATTGGAAGCAGTTTCTCTGAAAACAAAAAAAATATATCCTTTGAAGAAATTATTTCAGTATTTTTCCTGTTATAATGTCCATGATTATAGCGTCTTCCATATGTCGATAAATTTCTCATCACATGCACATTTTCAAAAAGAATTGCAATGGATGTTGTTTTTTCACTTACTTCTTGATAGACTATCCTCAATCTACTGCATTTCTTAAGTTCATAGTTACAGTAGCTACAGGATTTTAATTTTTTCTGGAAAGATTGCGTATTTGTATCCTCACACATAGACTATATATCACTTCTAATGATTTCTTGAACACACAGTATTTTAAGGACTTTATTGACAAAAACTTTGATGCCTTTTCAAGTGTCAGGCTGATGTATTTATAGTGCTTTCATAGAAACTAGCTCTTATGTTTAAAAGATGATGCTTTTGGTAACATAAGAATGATTGTCTCTGTAATACACATAATATGCAATCAATTGGTGGTTTGCATACCCAGTTTCATATGCTTAAATTTCTGTCTTTAAATATAATTGCAGCAGTAGGCCAAAGGAGAACTAAATACTTGGATTAACACAGACAGTCTCAAACCACAATGACAAAGAATATCAGAGAGAAGAAGAAATTGTCAGCTATCTTCTCTGGATGGCTTCATAATGCGCGCAACCTAAGGTTACATGTATGAATGTTTAAGTGGCTCTTTTATTCAAAAATCAAGTACAGGCATAATAAAAAAATGGTATCATTCTATATAGGATTTAAAATTCAAAGATTTTTTTTTGAAATTAGCACTCGAACTAGTTCCATGAAATAACCCAGGTGATTTGCTAAGTAGAGAAGGTATTGATCTAAGATTTGTCTTAGCTATGTTTAAAGAATGATCATTTATATTATAAATTCTTGTAAGCTCACAGTTCTTACTCTCTGTTAAACTTGCGTATATACCTTTATAATGAATAGAAGAGAAATTGAATCCTTTTATGGCAATCCAATCTTTGCCAGTTGTATTTTCCACAATGAAATGATGTACTTTGATTTAAGTGTACTTCAATAAGATTATTTGGGGCATTATAACAAAACAAGTCATTGAGTTGCCCTGATACATTTGTAGTATCTACCGTACTCCTATTTGACATGCCCCATACAAGATGGGTTCTAAGAAGCCTGGCACAACAAGTTTTTATTTTTGCATTTTTGAAATGAATTTTTTTTGTATGAAACAGGCTGGAAAATCTATCCTATATGTATATATTTTCTACATGACTTCATTTTTCTATAATAAAAATGTTTGATTACCTTTCTATAGCAAAAATGCACCTTAAAGGCAGGAAAGCTTTCCTCTCATTTTTCATTTAACATTCTCTTTGTTCTCTTGGAAATTTCTGTGAAACTGGTGGTCTCTGTCATTTCTTCCTTTGATTTTTGAATGATTCACTATGATAAAGATTAAAATACAGTGAAGGACAAAATTATGTCTAATTTTGTATTCATCGAAGGTTTTATCTTCTAATTTATGTCCCGTATTTTCCAGCTGGAATTTCAGCAGGTAGACTTGAATTTAGTAAACTCAGTTTCCTACTGTCTTGTGTCCTCTTACCTGGAAGAGCTTGAGAGACCTGGCTCATTCCTGATCAAGTTTGAGTAAAATCTGGGGCCCATTGATTCAGCAGATATTCCACTCTCTAATTTAAGAATGCCCATCCAGGTAGACCAAAAAATTCCTTGGATAGCTTTTGGGGCAAGACATCAATGTTGTTCTGCTCTTCCTCTATAGGACTTTCTAATCATTTGCAGTGGCACAGCTACAGTAACAATTCCTCTTCTTTAAAGATTTAGTTTTCAAAGAATCATCATTCTTTAATGATCCCATTAAGTAATTCAGAAAGGAAAATAATGTTGCTTGTTGAAACGCTAGTGGGGAAAACTGAGACATCCCTACAAAATATGTCAGAGATGAGAGGAATTTACAAGATTGGTTCTTTAAATTATGTTTATAAATATAAGACAGCTTTTTCTACAGAAATAATAAATAAAGAAAAAAGCAGCAATGAAAATAAGGCAGATTGACCTTGGCTGGCTGCCATGTGCCCACTCAGCTGTTACTTCACTCCTCAACAGGATGGGGGCAGAAAAGATTTAAAAACTCATGGATCAGGAAAAAAGGCAGTATAATGAATGAAAGTGAAGGAAACAAGAAACAAAGCAGAGCAAAATGATTTATTCTCTTATTTCCCACCAGCAGGCAGAGTCCAGCCACTTCCTAAGAAGTGGGGATCGGGTATGAATTACAGTTACTTTGGAAGACAAATATCTCTATAACAAATGCCCCATCCAGGCCTTCCTCTTTTCTCTCAGCTTCTATTGATGAGCATTATATCGTATGTTATGGAATATTCCTTTGATCAGTTTGGATCAGTTGTCCTGCCTATGGCCCCTCTCAAACTCTTGCTGTTCTGCAACCTACTAGTCTTGGAGAAGGGGTTGGAGAGTCAGCCCTGATGCTGCGCCAGCACTGCTCAGCAGTAGGAAAAGCACTGGTATATTATCAACCCCATTTTACCTGCCAATGCAGACAGCTCTATGAAGGCTGCTATGGTGAACGTTAACTCCATTCCAGACACGCTCAATTCAGAAAGTTTGGATATTTGGTGGTTATTCATTGTTTACAGAGAAAATGAGAGTGAGCCTAATACACCAGGATGTCAGCTTATATATCACTTTTAGACGTTCATCTCTCGTGTAGACAAATACAATCTTGCTTCATGTCTATCCACTGAGTGGTGATACCATATAATTTTATAACCAGTTGTATTTCATAATGTGCTTCTTCTATTCTTTTTCGTCCATCCATTTTCTGCTTTCATTTCTTTATATTGTAAAACAGTACAAGCTTATCACTGTCACTCTCATGTCGATTAGTCCATCTTCCACCCTTCCTGTCATCTCTAATTCATTATCACAAATATTGGTGCAGACCATCAGTCTCTGCCAGCAGCTTCCATCATGCTCCTCATTTAAGCACAACCAGGCTTTTTCTACTGCTTCCCATCATTCTGCCTACAAATACATGAGCAGTTTTAAACATTTTTCTCTTCAAAAGTCTCCTTAAGTTTTTCTTGTGTTGCATATATGAAGTTGCTGATAGCCTAAATGTTCTGTGCTCTACTCTACTACAATTCTTCCTGTAGTTTCATTGTTTAAATTTCCTTTCAGACAATTTTCAGTGTTTGTACAGCATGAAGCTCAATGGAGTGAGTAAGGTTCTCTGAACAGGACCATGTGTTATCCTGATAGTATACTGATAAATGAAAACCCACATGATTCACAACCAAAGGGTGGTGATGAGTTGGGATTTTTTCCTGTTCCGCTACCTGTGACTAATTATGAGGAGCTTTAGGCAGTTTTTAAATTAATGGATTTGTAAATGGAATGAAAGGCAGCTTTTGCTATAATGATGAATGTTTACAGATTTGTACTTGAAATTAATAAAAATAATAAAGACAAATGTAAATACTACTTAGTAGTTTTATATTCAACTGAAATCAGAGGTAGGAAAACTTTTTAAATAATAAATAATTCAGTGTACAGTTTGTTCCTGCTTGTTTTGGTAGAGCTTGGTTCTACTGGCACACTGGGTTGCTTATACACACAATATATTATTTCACAGTGTGGTGTATGAGCAAGTAAGGAAGAGAAGTTTGAAGTGATGGTCGTTTGGAATATTTACTTTTGTTAGTCAAGTCTTGCAAATTGGCTTTTCTGTCAAGGTTCAAAACCTGCTATTACCAACTGTATTCTTTCCACTGCTCATATACTGAAGGAATTTAGTCAGTTTGCATATTTTATAAACTGAAGGAAAAATATAGAAAAGAAAAAAGAAAATGAAATCAGGAAGCAGTCCGTGTTTCCAAGGGCATTGCCAAAGGGTTTCCAGCCTGAAGACTGTTTAAAAAAAAAACAAGCCAACAAGCCAAAACTTGGGAGACATTTTAATCTCAGTATAAAATGGCCATCATCAGCCTAAGGAACATCGAGTGAGAGATTAAGTATGTTTACTAACTTGAGATCTAATTAAAAAGCTGTGTGACGAAAGAAATTAAGGAAAATATTTTTTATAAATAAATTCTCTAAGTTAAATCCTAGCTGCTGACAGAACTTGGACTAAGAATAAAGCTGAAGAGTTATACTTTATTCAATATAATGTTCCTGTTGAAGACAGGCACATAGCAATGTTCCAGTCTGCGGCAGATGCATGAAAATGCATATAGAAATTTTCTCTTATGCCCTACCCACCTCCAGCAGAGTAGACAGGTATTTGGTTTTCTGAAAACAAGTAATTTTTTAAGAAATACCTTTATACTCAGAAGCTGTCATGTTTGTTGTTGAAGTAATTGAAAAGGCAATTGAGGGCTTTCAGAAGATTATCAGCATTTTAATGAGTTGAAAACTTGTCTTTCACTAATACATTAGAATAATGAGCCTGATTTCTTAAAATTTGCCTGCTTAAAAATATGCCAGTGAAATATTCAGAAGAGAGTGGAGAGGAAGATGGAGGATCTAAGTTCTTAGAGAAAGAATAATGATTCTTGGGGCACAGACACAACCTTTCCCTGTGGTTTTTTCCCTCTGCGAGTGTACCATTAGGTTACGTCTGCCCTAATTTTAGTTTGACATTTGCAAGAGTCATTCTAGCCCACTGCAAAAATTGTTACAAAGGTAACAATGTCATGGTATCATATGCTGTATCATGTATAAGGGTGGTAAATTCTAATGGGAAAGTTGCCTGAAGTACTTGCTTCAATTCTTTTTTTAATCTCATTTGAATGAGCATTTTAACTTTTCCCACTCAAATGCTACCTATTTACTTATTTTTCAAAGACTGATGATTCATAAGCATGAAACATCCTGTAATCTGCTTCATGAATGTTCCAGTCTTTTTGAGTCTTTATTTCCTTCAGCAGCTTTTCATTACTTTTTAAGAGTTTTTCTCTTTCACTATATCATTAGTCTTTCCTAGTTTCAAGTAGGTGCACCAGTGATGGTGTATTTTTTCCTTAATGTGCATTAGTTTCTGTTTTCCTCAAATTCCATCATTACAGTCCTTCTAAGAGAGACAAAGTTAACAGGTTAATACATAGCTCTTATATGAAAGGACCTAATTTTCTCTTTGTTCAAAAGCAATGAATTTAAAATGTTTGTCTCTCAGTGTTTATATGATACATTTGTGTTAGATCAATATTAATAAAGATGCCGTAAATAGCATACATAGAATCACAGATTCACAAAAAAACCTCTAAAACTATCAAGTCCAAATGTTAACCCAGCACTGCTGTGTTCACCACTAAACCATGCTCCCAAATGCCACATCCACACCCCTTCTGAACACTTCTAGGGATGGTGACTCAATCACTTTCCTGGGCAGCCTGTTCCAATGCCTGACAACCCTTTCTGTGAAGAAAGTTTTCCTAATATCCAATCTAAACCTCTCTTGGTGCAACCTAAGGACATTCCTCTTGTCTTATCACTTGTTACTTGTGAGAAAAGATCAGCCTCTCCTCTTGCTACAGTCTCCTCTCAGATAGTTGTGGAGAGCAGTAAGGCCCCTCCTGAGCTTTATTTTTCTGCAGACTGAAAAACTCCAGCTCCCTCCGTTGCTCCTCCTAAGACCTGTACTCTAGACACCTCCGTGTGTTGGTGAAAACACAGTAAATTGACTGAAAAACTCATTGATACTAGTGTTATTATATGAGGCACAAATTAGAATGATAATTTTAGCTAAAATAGATTGAAAATAAGCCTATATTTAAGTTCATTTCAGAGCAGAACTTGTGATGAGGAGTATTTTTGCTTCTCTGAGATATGTTTTAGAAAGATAATATTCAAGATTTTATACTTTACCTAGAGAAATTACTCAAAGAGTGGTGAGAATACTACCTTTAACAAATAAGTTTTTCAGCTGTTATATATTGATTTTAATCTGTCATTTTAAATGTCACATTATTATTAGATTTTAAGCAAAGGCTTACAGGAGTACCTATGTACCTTAGGGCTAAATGGCAACACAATTTTAGCCTAAGCACATAAATTAATATATTTTTTATTTATTCTGTCATTTTCAAAGCACCTATTGTTCTTGGAAAATTTAACAGTGGAAAAAAAAGTTGGATTATATGACTCCAGTGATTCCATATTCTGGAAAGAAATAGAAACATGATCAGGAAGAACAAGACATGTGCCTGCAACATTTTTTCAGAACTTCAGCGTGTCTTGAAAGAGACAGGAATAAAAATAATTAATGATACAGCTAGTCGAAAACATTATTCATTATTTTGGAGACTGGAAAGATCAGGCTTGGATAGATCTTCTTAGCATTCTTTGTGTCTTCTGAGTCTTTGTGTTGGTTTTGCATGGCCTGGTTTTGGGCACAGAAGTGGCTTCTGCAAGAAGCTGCTGGAAGCTTCCGCCATGTCTGGCACAGCCAATCTCTGACAGCTTTGAAGATGGACATGCTGCTGGCCAAAGCTGGGCCAATTAGAGATGGTGGTAATGCCTCTGTGATAACATATTTAAGCAGAAAATCAAAATAAAGCTTGGGTGCAGTTTTAATTCCAGCCAGAGAAGAGGAGGAGGTGAGAACATGTGAGGGAAAACAACACGGCGACACCAAGGTCAGTGAAGACCATGGGGAAGCAGCCTGTGGGGAGGGTGCCCACGCCGGAGCGGGTGGATGCCTGGAGGAGGCTGTGATCCAGCGGGAGACCTGGTGGGGAGAGAGGGCCCTTGCTTCCAGGCTGGAGCAGCCTGTCCTTGGAGGACTGCACCCCGTGGGAAGAGGCCCACAGCACAGCAGTTTTGGGAGGACTGTGTGCTGTGGGATGGGTTCACATTGCAGCAGTTTAGGGAGGACTGCTGCTTGTGAGATTGGACCCATGCTGGAGAAGTTCACGGAGAACTGTGTCCTGTGGGAAGGGACCCCACAGTCTCACAGGGGAAGGACTCCTCTCCCTGAGCAGCAGAAGAAAACCTTGGGTGATGAACTGACCAAAACCCCCACACCCTGTCTCCCTGTGCTGTCGGTGGGAAGGAGAGAGGGGTTGGGGGAAGAAAAGGTGGTTTTAAGGCTTATTTTACTTTTTGTTATCCTCCTCTGATTTTGTTAGCGATAAACTCACTTTGTATCTCTAAGATGAGCCTGTTTCGCCCTTGGAGTGTTTTCTCCCGGTCCTTGTCTCAACCCACGAATGCTTTGTTAACTTTTTTTCTCTTCTGCCCAGCTGTGGCAGACAAGGGTGAGTGAGCGACTCTCCTGGGTGCCTGGCATTTGGCCAGTGTCAAACCACGACACTTTTACTTTGAGGCATGCAGACATTTAAGTTGTATACACAAGTTCCTTTAATATCGTGCTGGAAAGAACAAAGCTGGTTTGTTTTACATCATCCCAAATACATTATAGCTTGTGGAAGATATTTAGTGGTTGTCTGGAATGCCAAACATAGTTTTTAATCCTAATTTCTTTGTTTGAAAAGTATATTCAATGAAACAATTTCCTTTAAGTCCGTACTTCATCAGTCAGTATCTATTTCCTAAAACACCTCATCTCTGAAATGAACTTAAGGATGGTTCACTTGAAAGATTGGGTCATTTCACATACAGAAAACTGCTGATGACTTCATAATTTTGCCACCTGACATCTAATCCATATTGCTATTATTTTCTTTATAAGTGGCTGATAGCAGATACTGAGGCTGAACTGATAAGAAGTAATAGATATTTAATGCATTTGAGAATTTACAGATATTTGAACTAAATCAGTGTCACAGTCCTTAATTTTCTACTGCCATGACATTCAAGTTTTGAAGAGCCAGTGTAGCTTGGATATATGACCAAATGTAAAAAAGATGGAAAGTGTTAATATCCCATGGCAGAAATAAATTTTTTCTTCCCCCACTTAACTGTTGCTACTTAACATTTTATTAAATATAATAGCCTATAGTGCCCAGGTGGCTTCCTCCCCCGGTATCTTTATTAAATATTTACTTTGTTTAAGAGTCAACACAGGACAGAAAAAGCACAGAAAATGCATTTTTAAACATTCTCTAAAGGTTCATATTAAAAAGGAATTTTAAACAGAACTCTGTAAAATGCATTTTATTTGCATTAAAAAAATATATTTCATATCATGTTTGTTGAAAATTTAGACAGTTGCACAAGCTTCGGTTTTGAATTATTCATTTACAGATATTTGCTATGTAAAGACATAGAAGGGAAAAAAAACCACCAACAAAAAAGGAAAAAAAATCCCAGATCCTCTTTCAGATATCTTAAATGCCAATTAGCAGTTCCAAAAAAATTACATCACGCATGTCTACATGAGTTCATCATAATCCCGTGAGAGAAAATAATTCTATTCACTTTGGACAGGGGCTTTTAGCAACCTGATGTAGTTGAAAATGTCCCTACTCATTGCACGTGCATTGGATTACATGACCTTTAAAGGTCCCTTCGAACTCAAAATATTTTATAATTCTATTATCTGCAATTTATTACTAAAAAAAATGACATAGAAGTTTTGGGAAAGGAATTTGTGTGAAGGAAGTCTACAAAAAAGGAATATTATTGCAAAATTGCAGAATTATCTAGATTAATTTACAATAGTTTATGTTCCTTTTTACTGAACTATTCCCAAACAGAGAGGTGGTTTTTCAAAATTCTAAGAAATTTCAAAGAATGGAAGAAATTAAGTATCTACCTTTATTTAAATGGGAAATACAGACATAATAAGACTTGTCAAAAGGTAGACAAGTTGTCTGTGGCTAAGCCATAAGAGAAAACCTGTTCTTTCTCTGGAGGATTTGTTCCATAACTACTATCAAAACACAGTCGTTCTTACTACTGTGGCAATTTAAAGCACCAGCTGTAATCTGAAGGCATCGTTTATTAGAGGTTACCATGTGACTTGATCTCTTTTCTGGAGTGACCAGAAGGCAAGATTTCCTTTTGCATCAATTTTGTTTTTACTGCTGTAATAAACAAAGAAGCGTGGTAAGAATCACGCAGAAATAACCAGATTTCTTTTTTTCACAAGCCTTAGAAGGATGGTTTGATTGTAAGATATATTTCCAGCATTGCACCACTGTCAGTCCTAAGCAAAGATTGTTAGATACCAAAGAATATAAGAATGTACCTAAACCTCATGAGATTAGACATATAAGACAATCTTGTTAGCCTTAATATTTCATGCTTCTAGCATAAATTTTTGTTCCATTTTAAGATTATAAGAACTGGTAAAATACTATTTGAGCTACATCTTTAAAAATCAGATTCATCATAGATAGTAAAAAAACACCCCAACATGATTCAAAGCAGAACAGGAGATTAAAATATCTGTTAAGAACCCGTGAGGGAAGCCTTTTCATGTGAAAGAGACAGAAGATAAAGCTTGGAAATATGCCTCAGGTGGGCACTATATTGTTAGCACAGACTGTTTTGCCCATAGAGGAGCGAAAAATTGCTTGCTGATTTTTTTAGCTGTATCACTGGTCTCCTACCAATTAACAAAAACCAAATCAACCCAACAAAAAACCACAAACAAGCAAACCACCAAATAAACAAAAGCAAAAACATAGTCAAAGCTCACTCTCAAAGAAACATTCCTATTCAATCCTGGCTCAGAAGTCAAGGTGAATCAAACCTATAGGCAACTTCCAAGAATGAGGTTTTTTTTTTTTTCCAAGTTCTTAGAGGTTTGCTTAACCAGCAAAAAAATGTGATTAATAAAATGGAGTTGCTCTGTGAGCAGTTTTTAATGTGTGAAGACTGATAAAATTGCTGAGTTTAAGAAAGAAAAAAAATTATTTATTTTTGACAAGTTAACATGAACTCTTGCAGACCAGTGCTATGCTTTGAAATATATTTGCCAACAAGTCACTGTCACTTATTTCTCTTGCTGTTTTGAAGGTCCTGCTTTTAAAGTGTTATTCCTAGTGCAATTTATATTTGTTCAGGTCTGGTATATATATGTACAAAGTGCTGAGGGAAAAATGTATTTTTTGAAAAACATCCAGAGTCACACTTTGCAGAAAAACAACCAAGACTTGTTTAGAGACAACAAAACTACTGAGAAAAAACCAAAAATTTTAACTGTACACCTGACATGATCTGGTTTTTGCTTATTTCTTCCTTTATAGTAATTTGTTCCCTGTTCTATTTCATAGCTGATGTAATAATACTTTTAAAATGTGTTACAAAGAAAGTCCTGGTTCTTTTAAATGGAATACTTAGTAGGTATTAAAATGCACAAATAGATTTCATAGATCTAGATGTTTCTATTTTAATATTCTGGCATAATTTTTTTATGCACTTTGCAAACCAATGCTGTAGACAATTTTCATTGAAGAGTTTCCCTAGTCGTGAAGCAGTTGATGTATCAGAGTCATAGCTGACTTTCTGTAGATGCAAATTTCAAAAAGAATCTAAAAAGAATAAAAAATAGCAGCAGAAAAAAAATTGAAGATGATTTTATAATCCAACAGAATTACTTTTGCCATAGTACACAAACCCTTTTTATGTTTGGAGGTTTTTTGGTTTGCTTTGGTTGTTTTGTTTTTTGAAGGTTTTTTTGGTAAAGATGCAGACACTGAAATTGCGATTAACATGAAAGTGCTTACGGAATTAATCTTGTGTGATAAAAGCAATAGTGACCATAAAAAAGACAGTATTTTTATTTGAGAAAGAACTAGTTCTGGAATTGTTATGTAGTACAAAGGATAGAATATCCAAGTTTTTTTTTCCTCTTCTATCAGTAAAAGAAAAAAGAGAACAAGATCAAAATGGAGAGACCTTTAGAGTTGCAACAGTCAAACAAGCAGAAATGAAACCATCTATGCTAAAAATCCATGCTCAGGAGTTGGTTACTACTGAGATTTAATTAACAACCCAGTACTGGGAGAAGAACCAATTATACAAGCACAGAGATTTAACTAGGGAGGCTGGATCCTCAACTACATCTTTTTAAAAGGTTCTTGTTTAGAGAGGGAAGGAGATTTTTGCTTTTCATGTTTGTTTTCAAAATGTAGCCAAATCACTGAAAATAATTCCAGGAAAGATTGGAAATTAATTTTATTTTGGATTGCCATCCAAATTTTAGACAGATTTGCAAATGTATTTTAACATGCTAAAGTTAAAAACATTAATAAAACATGTTGTTCCCCACACATACGCCTTTTCTGTACATGTTATGGCTGGTTCATATTTGAGATCTTTCTCTATGTATAGACCTAGGGAAATCAGAAAACATGAAAAGTCATCCAATGTAAAATCATAAATAAGTCTTCCTTATTTTTTAACACATATTCTCACCTACAAATTTTCTACAAATATGTTTCTTTTTCTTTTATATTACTAGATGATGCTTATTGTTAAAACATTTCCTTTTTATTTGACTATAGTATACCACTTCAGTGAAAAAAGATTATTGGTTGCTTTGTATTTAATATTTTGATCAGTAAATCTTATTAAAATTCTTAATTTATAAGCGTTCACGTAATTCTGAAATGCACATGGTTTTAAATACGTACAAAGCTAATTTGCAGCATAAGTATCTGCTTAAGTTTCTACATTAATTTAATCCTCAAATCTCTGCATTTATTGTTTATAAATATGATAATAAATTAAATGTTGTTCAGTACTCATCAAATTCTTTAGTCATAAAGAGCGAGTTTGTCTCTTAGACCTACTGCTGCCATACACTAGAATTCTCTCAGTTGTTCCCAAAGACAAGCAAGTGTTGAGTATCTGACACTCCTAGGACGAGAACTAGAAGTTCTTGGGAATCTGAGATTTCTGCAGTTTTCCATCTGTGAAGTCAATTTCCAAATGGTTCTGAGATCTGCAGGCTTGTGTTTAAATCCAAATGATGGGGTTTGACCTCTTTTTTATCAGCTACTGTCCTTACACTGCTTTAACGGGGTACAGAGAAAAACCAAGCTGGATTAAAACACAGTCATACAAAACCAGCAAAAGGAAAAGGTTCAGAAATCTTCATACCCAATAACTAGTGTTCGCATCCACCTTTTGAATGTGTCAATGATCCAGTTTTGTATGCTGTTTATGGCAGCAACCACATTCGTGGTTAGATGGAGCTGCTGTTTAAATGGGAAAGAGTCTTGAGTCAGGAAAGGTGAAGACTTCTGGTTTTTTCCCACAACACATGCTCTAGAAAAAAATAAGGCCTTTTATGCATTTTTCTCGTATCATGATGACTCCAGCCCTATCAGTGTGGTCATCTCCTCAGAAAAGTTGTTACTGTCTGCAGTTAATAGTTTAAACTCAGATTTAGTCAAAAGTCTTGATTAACCAACAGCACGTCTGTTTAAATCATGTTTTGGTGTGACTTGCTGACCAGAAGCAAAACATTGCTTTTCAATATGAATCCCCAAATATCTTAGATTTTATAGTGTCTCATTGTAACTGCAGTTTTTTTTCTTGTGTGTATTCCCACAGAGTCTCATTTCCTGGCCAGCCTGTATCTTTCAGAAAGTCATCAATTAATGTGTAGTTACTGACTTAATGATACTTAGTACCGTGATCATACAAGCCAGTGACACTAGAGAAACAGACATTTTGAATACTTGTATCTAGAGAATTCTGATTGTGACAAAATCTATATGAATAATATAATTTGATTTGGTATTTGGTATAATTATAGAAACCCAGAGTTGTTTAGGACATCTGGATGCTTAGCACAATAGGCAATAAAAATTAGCAGTTTCCTAACCAGCAGATTTTAAATACTCATAGTAATAAGTATAATTCCGCAAAATATACATCAACAAAGCACAACTTTGAGATTTATGTGCTTTGTTCCCTGAAAACTATTAGAGCTCTTTAGAGCTAAAAATGTCTGTTCACCTTGTAAGGTGTTATAAAAGTCTCTGTTGCTTTTCTAAGTAAATTATTTTTCTGTAGCCGGAAGCTGCTAACAGTACCTGAGGAATTAATAATGGTTTTGTCACACGTCTCCATGTATCCTGCCAGTTCTCTCTCCCACTGGGCACAAGCACTAAGAATATAGGACTTGCAGCTCCAGTGGGGTTCATTACATTTGCTTATGGTGAAGATGGCAGCAATCTTAAGTGCCTATTGAAACAGGAGGGCACTAGAAAAGATATCGCTGAAATACAACAACAAAAGAAATGAAAATTTTCTGGACTCTGTCAAAAAGCCTTTGGAAGAGCTGGGGTTATCAGGTACTCCGTCAGTGCTCCACTGAGGAAGTTTCACTTCTTCCTGTGAGAACCTGGCCAAATTAACTGATTGTACCTACCTGAAATTTTAGACAGCAGTTTGAAAAATAAAAATAACAAAATCTGATGGTAATTCATAGATTTGGTTAGCTGCTGGTTTATTAGTGTATTGAATAGTCATCTTTCGAGTAGGTTTGAAAAGTCAAGTGATATTCCAGTACACTTAATGGGGCCAGGAAGGTTGTGTTTTCCTTGGGTTTCCTTGTAAGGGTTCATGAAGCTGCTCTGGAGACTGCTTTTAGGAGTTTCAGGAAAGTTTGATTAATAGGGCTGAGCACTTTTTGATTGTGATTGGTTTTACTTTTCTTTCCTGGTATGAAAATGAGGCCAGAGCAGGGTCCCATTACAGAAGTCACTAAGCAAACATATAGTAAAATGCTAATCCCTGTCATAGAGACTTCACAACCTAAATAATAGCCTGACATTTCAACAATGTTAATCTAAAGTATATAAGTGAAATTTTATTCTCATCGATATTTAAGCCTTAAGAAGTGTGTATGAATATGAATAAACTTGCCTCAGAAATTAATATATTTTTAATTATAATTTTAACAAAGTGTTATAATCCTGAAGTGGTGGATATTGTGTTATAGCAAGCTGTCACATTTTTTAATTTAAGAAGTAAATTTTTGCAGATTTTTTTTTTTTAGAGAACATAAGAGAAACTTTTATAGAAACAACTGGATATTTTCCATACGAAAATATGTTAAAAATTCTCCTTTTGGGGAGATCTTATATAAGCTTGGCCCTAGGTTTTCAATCATGAGTTAAATTACAGTATTGCTAATTCTGAAGATCAAATTAAATCTCATACATATACCAAGAAGAGTTTGTTTGATCATTACCCTAATTTCTGTTCTGTCAAAATTGAAATAATAATTTTATTTTGAGAAAGCTGTTCTGACTCAGTTTAGACATGTCATCCTAACTTTAGTGATACTACCAGAATACCTGGAGACAGTCCAAGCTCCCAAGAACGATTAAGTGAAACGACATGGAAATACGTGAAAACGGTGCTCGCCCACCGTGGTGCGTGCTGACAGCAGGTGGTGCTGTACCTTTAAATTGAGGCAAATTGCAGCTCCACCATCACATCTGTGTGTATAGAAAAGTATGGTTCAAGCTTCATCTGCCTTCCTCGGTAGGAGGGCACGTGAAATCTGAAGCGTATTTTTAATTTTTTTTTTTTTTTTAGATCGGTATGGATTTAGGTAAACATGTGTTTATATATATGGTACATGCTATTTCTGGTTTTTTAGTTTAGAAGTTCTTGTGAGAGGTCCTCTTTGTGAGGCTTTACAGAGCTAGCAGTCAGGTGACTGATGCTCCAGTTAGAATTTATCTTCTTAGATATGACACTGCTTACAGAGGAGAAACCTCCTTGTTATTTATTTAATACTTTAAAGCCTAAGGTGGTGGATAAGGCATATGGAGCTACCTAGGGTGGAACAGCTCACATCTGCGATAGGTTTTTCTTTGGTCGTCATTCCTGTTTTTAAGTGTCTTGAATGCATTATTTATTTTTTTTCTCTTTTTCTTTTTTTTTTTTTTCCAATGCCAGATCTACTGACGGGACAGCCAGGCACAGCCATATTATTTAATTTTCCTGGGAAAATTTTGGGCTTCCCGCTTCAAACAAGTTGAAGTCCTGCTCCAGCTGAATGGTTTAATTAAGGGATAGATCTGTAGATGGTGGTGAGGACTCTCTATGTAGAACTGAAGCTGAATTTAAACGTCTCTGACAGAAACAGTCCGAGTAAGTAGTAAATTACAACAAATTACCACATTCCTAGAGGACCTTGCAAAGCTATCCCAGTGAATAGTTTGTTATATGAAATCTAAACCAATTCATTTAAGCTGTCTCAAGGAAGGGCTAACAGTCATGTTAATCAAATGCACAGAATGTTATAAATCTCTTGAGATTTCTCCCTCCATAATACTTTTTATATATGAAGTTTCCTTTCTGTATTCATATAACTTCACTGGCAAACAAGAGGTTCAAATCGAATATCATATATGGGAAAAAAGGTCTACATGCAGTGTATGAAAAAGTTCACAACTCCTTATGAGACTTAATATGCAAATTCTGTGATTGACTGGGTTAAAACATAGTGACTAAATCTATGCATTTCCTGGTTGTGGAGCATTATGAATGATGAGTCACAAAATGGACTTGCTAATTAAAATCCAGCTGAGCATTAGAAAAGTATCACTACCACTACATTGACTACATCTACAGAGACTCCTTTTCCATTTAATCAGACAAAAAAAAAAAAAAAGAGGTTAGTCTTAGATCCTGATGGTACCTAAACCAATTACAAAGTAACTTATTGAATACCTATTTAAATGCTTTCCTGCTAAAGCTAAATGAAAACCACAGTATTTATTGTATTCAATTTACAGTCAAATGGATGTAAGGAAGAACATTATTGACAACCTAATTATCATTTGGAGCTGGGTGTGTGATACACTTATTTTGGAAACTTAGAGAACTTTCAGTTCTATTGATAGAGAAGCAAAGAATGATGAATTCTTTCAATAGAAGTGGTTGTTAATATTAGGGTTTAACTACATACTGTACTATTATTATTGTTCTGCAGTTCAAACAAAATAAATACTTGTTAATAAGAGACTGATCTAATTACTTTTTAACATAAATGAAGAAAATAAAAGAGATTTCTTAGCATTTCTGTAGCTTTCTAATAGATGCTAATTATAAAATGTGTTTTGATTATATAACTTTTCAGGACTGCTGCTCATATTGAGGGTTTTTTCTTAGGTAGCGCTAAAAATTAGGAGAAACCAAAATAAATACAACTTTTTTTTGCCTTGCTGCATATAGCTAATATTTAATTTGACATTTTTATATGAGTCGATTAAGACCTTAATATTGTGAGATATGGTAGGTATTAACTGAAGATGATGGGTTAAAATCTCATAAATTATTTCATTGCTTTTAAAAGTTTTTCTTAAGCATAGAGTATTTGCATGTGTTCAAATTGTTACTTAATTTTTGGATAAAAAAATATTTTCCTTTTTTAATTACATTTGAATATGCATCATATTTGTTCAAAGTGAGTGTTACTACAGAAATATATATTCTAGAAGGAAACACCCTGAGTTTGCTGGTGCTAAATTCATAAATTCTGCAAAAGACTAATTTAAAAAAAACAAATCAACAAACAAACATGCAATATGCAAGCTTCATTTTGTCTCCTTTTAATAATGTTCTTTTCATCATATGCTAGAACTTGTTTAAAGTTAAACATTTACCTAGCTCCTTCTTTTGGGCTGATGTTTTAGTAATCGTCTTACAGATGATCAATAAAATATTATTCTATTAAAATTTCAGAAAATATTTGGAACAATGTCATGCTTGCAGTAAATGTCACTGAAGTTCACTGCAATTTTTTTGGAACAAAGTTGATACAGTTATTAGCAGGGAAACCCAGAAACAGCTTGTACAGCTTTAAAAGTATGCTTGTCTAGAAAGCAGATTTATGGAGAAGAAATTCTTCCTGCGCTGGCCTTGAGCAAACTCTACACAAAATCACAAACACTTATATAAGCCAAGACTGCAGTGACCAGACAGGAGAACTTAAAATCCTCACTCTAGATTATATTTTATGTAATCATGACTTGTCTGTGTGTTATAGATGAACGTACATCTTATGTGTTAGGTACTCTGCAATAGCATAATGCATGGCTCATGGAACCCCAATGTTAAAAATTTATGCATAGAAAGAAATAACCCTACAGAAGGAGTAATGATAGTATTCTTTCATCTCTCATTGTGTACCATTCTTGGCAGAAAAAATAAGCTGCAGGACAGAGCCATTAATCTGATCTTTGGTACACTCAGCAACATTTGTAGTGGTCCTGCAGGCTGACAAGAACTATGAGCCTTCCCCAGTTAAATCCTTGTACTTGTTTCCCCAGTGTAGACCAAAAGGCTCAGTTTTTTTACACGGAAGCCACCCTCTTCCTCCGGGGAATTTCCAGCATCCAAAATAGACTATGAAACATGGTGAGCAAAGGGACATGGAAACTCCTAATGCTGGGTTCTGTCCTGCAGTCACCGAGAAACACGGCAAAGTTGGCTGATGGCTTTCACTTCCTAAGGGCAAGGGAGCACTTGTTCAAATATTCCCTCCCTTCCCCCTTCACTAGTGTGAAGGCAAATATTTACTGTGGTAGATGTTCACATTTGCAGTCAAAATACATCATGAACTGAATTAAGGGCATATATCTGCACACTTAATTCATATATAGTATAGGTTAACCCGTAGCGAAATAGTTCAGATAAATCACATTACTTCACAATTGCTGCAAGCTAAGAACATACAGTGTATGTGAAAGGCAGCTCAGCAGATGCTTGGTAAGCCACAGTAACTTGATTCATTATCAATTCCCCGGGAAGTGAGGCCACAAATCGTATAAAGTTGCATAGGTTAAACTCTCAAGAGGTTTTCACAGATTCCTGGCATAATGTACTCAACATATGACTGTCAACATATTGACATTTGAGAGTTTTAGCTGAACTTTCTTCAAAACAGCTTCAAAAGAGAAATTCTGCTCATGATTTATTATTATAAATGATAAAAAGTGTACAGCAGATATTGGAAGCATCAGAGTATGGGGTCAAACCTCAGGAATCAGGCAAGGAAGATGTAATCAATACCATCTCTAAGTATCGGCATGGACTTGATAAAAACCTCGGGGGAAAGGAAGGAAAGATAGCAGCTTGAGCAGCTGTTTTCACAGTGTGCCAGCATTACCTCAATGGGAAGTAAAAACTGGACAGAGTGGATGGATCTTGTGCCACTAGTGCAGAACCTGGAAAGGTTCCCTTAAGTCAGCACACACACAGACTCTGGTGCCATTCCAAAAAGTACTGCACATGAGCTATGAGGATAAGCAATTAAGAATGATGGTAAGGAGCTCAGAGCAGCAGTGATCTCACTGGGCCATCTCTGCCACTCAGCTCTGGCTCGGGAGGATCAAAGACTGCATAGTGACACACTTTAACTGGAGGAAGCTTAATACAAAGCACACATGTATCCAGCCCTGCTAAGTCAGCCTCTCAACCTACAGACAATGGCAAAAAAAAGGCATTTTCAAGCACAGCATACTTCATGTTTTACTGATGCCTGAGCTTACATCATTTTCCATTTGCATAGTTAATACAGAGGTAAAATATGTGGAATCTGCTTGTGACCTGAAAAATTAAATAGGGGGCAGCACACTGAGGTGAGCTTGGTGGAGCTGATACTTTCTGGATTGTATCACAGGGATAAATGATTGGTTTCTTCAACCATCCCAGCAGTGACTTAAGCCACTGACTGCCAGAATTTTCTTTGATCCATTCTCAGTTGAAAAAATAACTCACTTTTCCATGTTCACCATGTCCGAAGCTGTACTTTTTTACACTCAATCTACTCTGTTTTGAGGAATTTATCCACATCTCACTGTTTGGAAGCCAGAAGAGTAAGCAAAACTTGGTCAGCGAGCAAGTTTCCTGAGGCTTCCATTTATGTTTTGTACATTTGTTAAATTCATTAAGTCATTCAGAGCAGTCACCCAAAAGTCACTTCAGGGAGTCATACTGGCAAAAGGGAAAGTTAGCTTGATTATTGTCCTTATTAATAAAATAAATAAAATTTCAGGGAAATTAATGGCTGCAGCCCTGACAGGATAGGCACAAAAGGAGGAAGCATTAGTATAAAACTTTCGGGAACAGTTAAAGAAAAATCATTGGTTTTGTTTCCTTTCCAAATCAGAAAACGTTCATGGTTATTACTTCTCTGTATATAATACATGGAACCTGGCAGCAAATTCAGGATAGTACACTTGTTTAATTTATCATGTTAATTTGAATCTATACAAAAAAAATGATTACATGTGTTTTTATTTACCTTAACAAATAAGACTTCCTTTTTCTAAGGAAGTAAATCTACATACCATTTTTCTCTGAAGTCATTAATGAGCCTCAGACCTTAAAATCAATTGGATTTTCTTCTACCAGACACCTTGCTTCTCATGCTAATGTTAATAAAGCTCTTAATTTTATTTTATTTTTCCATGGGCAGGAAAAAGGTGAATAGGAGCTCTCAGCCACAACCTTCTCCCCAAGATTTCTGTATTCGTAGCTTCCCCAGAACAAGCAGAGACAAGCTGGCAGTCAGCCTGGAGGAGGAGGAGGGGTTGACAGTCAGGGCACTCAGGCTCCAACAACTTGCCAGAGAAGTGTATGCCAATTTTACTTTCCTCCTGCAGTGAGAAAATTAGTTGGATAAAAGCCTTTCAGACAGGCAACAGGCAAACTACTTTTTTTCCATTTGTACACCCAGTATGGGATTTTTCTGGAAATCATCCTCTCTCTTTCTTCTTATCTCACTAATTTAAAAAAAAAAATTATCTTTATCCCAATTTGCACCATCAGAAATACCTACAAAAAGCATGGAAGGAGAAGCAGATGGAGGCAGAAAGTATTGGAGAGAAGACTGAAGGCTGAATAGCTTTGTATGGTTAATTGGCTGGTTAATAGCTCATATCACTTTACAGTATTACTCACTAGGCAGAAGATTCTTGTTGAGGTGGAGTTGGTTGAAGGAAGTGCAGCACAGGGGTTCAGAGGTCCACTGGACTAATAGGAAAAAAACTGCTGAGTAGTAAAAATAATGTTTAGAAGAACAGCCACATTGTATAGCTGTTGGAATCCCTGATCTAACCTGATTATTTGCTAAAATATGTCAATTAATGGATTCAGTTAAACTTCTATATGTAGTGCATAAATATAGTTAAAGCAAAGAGCAGCTTTGAAAATCAACAAACAGGCTGTAGGAAAGAAAGCATTCAGCAGCCATGTGCCTAAATAGTATGGAGGAAGACACTGCATTCTATCTTCTGTAATTGCTAGTTACAGAGCTTCTGGAATTTATAGACCACAGTGTGCTACTGTGGCTTCTTCCAAAGCAGGACCCTGAAGAGGTTTTAAATAAATGTTTACAGTTCATCATAAACTTGGAACATGTAGTGCAGTTGCGTATACTTAGTTTGTCACAGTGAGACAACATTATAAGTTGATATTCCTTGAAGAACAGAGTAAGGACTCCAAGCTACTTCAGTGGAAGAATGCAAAATTTTATGTCCTCCCATGCTTCTTCTCATGAGTGATGACAAGGACGTTTTGGGAGCTTCCATTATTGACTTCAGAAAGTGATTCTAGATGCAAAGATTGCAAAAATTGAACAAAATAGCGTTGGTTTATTTCTAGGATATTACTGTTAGTCGTGTATTTTACTTAAACCACTCCTGGAATCCACTCCACTTAAACCACTCCACTTCCTCCTGGAATCATTTTTCTAGGAATTTCTGAGGTTTTTACACAGGTTATTTTCTTGGAAAATATGCTGCTGGTTTTTAGTTTACTTTTAGGCCCTGAAGCGTCCTAGAATCAATTGAAACTATAACAATATAACTACGATATGTTCTGAGTTTTTATTTAGGTTTGTTTGGGTTAATTTTATTTTGAGAAAGAAATCAGAAGAACTCCAAACCATGGGGTTTTTTTCATCAATTTTAAGACAGTCTTGAGATTTTGGAAGGAAAGTTGATACTGAATTCTTGTGGCTGCTAGTGCTGTGATAACAAATACGTGACTACATTAGCAAAGAGAAAAATTCAAGCAGTGTGTCACATTATTTTGACTGATTGTGGATAAGGGAATTTAAAATTTAATTCTTGACTTTTTACAGAAGTATGTTGGATTCCATGCTAGTCATAGACAGGAGGATCACATGACAGGCAGGAAAGTACCTTCGTTTGTACCTACGAAATGAGGAGAGCTGACACAGGCCTGGCTGTACCTGTTAAACATTTGGCCTTGCTGAGGACTGGTCTGGAAGGGCACAAGCCAGTAAATTGCAGAGGTACCGGCACCACAACAGGCTCACAGAGGATTCAGTGCTTGCTGTTTCTTTGCTGTGAAAAATGTGATGGTTATAACTTGGGCTAGGGAGAAGATGAGATACAACTTGTATTTTGGGTATTTTGGTAGATCAGTGAAATAGCTAGTTTCTCCAGAACACCTTACAGAACACAATACACTGGCTAGACTTTTTGCAAGTGCAGCTATTCACTTATCACTAAGCTGTAAGAGCTGTGCCAATGTACATCAATCAAATATCTCCTTGACTAGGAAATATGGCAATACAAGAAATCAAAATTCAGCCCTAAGCCACATCATGAGATCTTTCTGGGTATTACTTTCTGTTTTCTCCTCTGGTCTGTGGTTTATCACTTTCATGGTATTTCTTAACTGGACAAGTGAACTGTTGAAGAGGGAGTAATAAAGAATAACACAGTGTTGATTTATGGGATATAATGTTAAACTTTCACCAAATTTTATTAGATCTGAATATTTTTAGTTCTCAGAATAAACAACTCCATCAAGTGTACAGTACAGCCAAGAGGTCAGCTGGGCACAATTGGTCTACCTCTGATGGGTGGATGGTGCTCAGTAAAAAGAGAGACTGAAAAGTTTTATTGAGGAAAGAGTAGATCTGTGAACTTCATAATTTCTGGCATCTGAAATCAAAAGACAGTTGTCTATATTGAAAGGTGAACCTACTGCAAACTTGTGATTTCTGAAAAGGAACAAAGTCCCTCCTGAAGGTGTGACCTGAGTTAAATGGAAGTGAACTTCAGAAGAGGATTTTTTCTTCCCATATGTAAGTGTGCCCTAGGACATGAGAAGCAGACTAGGGCTGGTGCAGCAGGTAAAGGATATCCTCCTGCATTCTCAGCAGTCTGGCCAGGTCTCCAATAGCCAGGTGCTACCACAGGGATCACATTGCGTCTACTGGATCCTGATTACAACAGTTTTGGTGAAAGTACATTTATCCATATTTTGTTACATTTCAGACCGAAACAGCAGCTCTGTATCTCCCCTACATCTATTTTTTTCGTTTCACTCTTGAAATGCACATTCCTCTGATAGAACCAAACTAGAATTTGGAAGAATCATTGGGTGAAGACCATAGGAATGTACTTAAATATAGTATCAAATTGTTACAACAAAATGGAGACTGTAAATAAGGCCATAACACAGATTATGTGATACTATTGCTATATTAGCAATTGTATGGCCAGCAGGACCAGGGCAGTGATTATCACCCTGTACCTGGCACTCATGAGGCCACACCTCAAATCCTGTGTTCAATTTTGGGTCTCTCACTACAAGACAGACATTGAGGTGCTGGAGTGAGTCCAGAGAAGGGCAGTAGAGCTGGTGAACAGTCTGGAGCACAAGTCTGATGAGGAGCGGCTGAGGGAGCTGAGTTTGTTTAGCCTGGAGAAAAGGAGTCTCAGGGGAGACCTTACCACTCTCTAAAACTGCCTGAAAGGAGGGTGTAGCCAGGTGGGGGTCGGTCTCTTCTCCCAGTTAACAAGCGACAGGACAAGAGGAAAGAGCCTCAAGTTGCACCAGGAGAGGTTTAGATTGGATATTCGGAAAAATTTATTTACTGCAATGGTGCTCAAATAGTGGAACAGGCAGCCCAGGGAAGTGGTGGAATCACTATCCCTGGAGGTATTTAAGAGATGTGTAGACATGGTTTAGTGGTGAACTTGGCAGTACTGGGTCAACAGTTGGACTCAATTATCTCAAAGGTTTTTTTAAACCTAAAAACTTCTGTCATTCTATGTAATTTGTGTACAGTTGTTCAGCAAACAAAGATCTACATGTATCTTTCTTCTCTATCTGAAATTATTCTTCTCCTGTTTGACTGAGAAATTCACCTGATTTGAAAGCTGTAGCTATAAATCTATGGTACTGGCAGAAGCCTATTCATAAAACGTGGAGATTTCGCTGTAAGTTCTGGAGGAAAGTCAATGTTGCAAAGTGAAGTGTAAAATTATTCCTGTCTCAGTGTTATTTTTGAGTCATATATCTCTGCCTTTTATGAACAGCAGGCATATTTGGAAGAATTATGTCTGAGTCATAAATCCCTATTTGCCTGGGACATGACTAATAGGTGTCTTTAACACAGTAAGATGATATTACTGTCTTAGCTTGCAATTTTTTTTTAAGCTGTGAAGCACATACAACAGATGAAGTTTAAACATTACAATGACATTAATCTATGGTCTGTCAGGATGTTGTTACCACCCTCCTTTTCTGGTCCATTGATTCCAGCCAGCAGATGCTGTAATTTATATGAGTCCCAAAATTTATTATTTCAATATTTAGCAAGCACAATCAGCATGGTTGCATTCAGAACCTGCTGAGTGTCGTGGTCTGTGGGAGAAAAGGAGTGAGAGAGTCTAGGCAGGGAAGGAGGGAGGGGATCATTGTTGGTGCACTCCCTCACGCTGCATCGGCTGAGCTGTGACCAGAGAAAACGAAAGTCTGTTTAAATGAATAATGTTGCAGATCTTTCTGCTGTAGCTACCAGTGGGGGCCGGTCTGTTTGTAAGCAGTTACCAACCCCTTGTGTTTCGAATAGCTATGCATCTTGTGTGCAAAAAAATAATCTTCAAGAGCTGGTTTCTCTCATCCTCATTGTCGTGTAGAAAAGACAGAGAACAACTCTAACAACACATCTTAATATTAATATTTAATATTTGTGAATATCTCTACTCATCTAAAGGCAGCCAAGCATTGCTTATGAATATGTTCTGAATTTTACAGTGGAAACAACATCACCTTTTCTATGCTGCTTTACTAGACACAAACTTTTCATTATCACTATTATTAACTATTTGTTTATCTGTTTTAGGTCAGACTGTGCACTTCTGCACAGCATTATGCTTGGTTACACTAGTTGCCCCAAGCTTATTCCCCTAAAAAGCCAGTCTCTTCGTAAGGGTGTATATATTCACAATGCATTACATGACAAATAAATATTGTAGCACATAACACGAATGAACAATGCTTGCTGTTTCTCGAACATCCTCAATTCTTCCTGAAAGCGTGCTACCTGCACTACTAATTTATCTTGGCTGTGCAATGTGAAAATACCATCGAGAAGTTTTTGTTGGAAATTTTTATTTTTTTCAGAATATTGAAGTTTGCACTGGTATGCAATTTGTCCCTTAAATCACATGGCATTATATTTGCTCAGTCAATTAGATGGCCTAAATTCCTAGAAGAAAATAACTGTTGAGGAATAAAGAATGAGGAATAATATATAATACATCATTAATATGGAAATTAATCAAAATTTATGCAGAAACTCACAAGCCCTTCAGCAATTATCAGCATTTTTTGTAAATAAAATGGTAGCTGTCCAAGTATTTACAAACAAATAATATGCCCTACCACTATTACGGGCCTAACTGATTATATATATATGCTAAAGCATCAACAAATTATGGTTTACGCTCTTCGATCAGTTCTAATTAATTCTAGATGTTCCTCAAGGGAGATTCTGTTCAAATGAACTAGTTATTAGCAGTGATGAGAGCTGGATGGTGACAAATGTATCCTTTTCTACAGCCTTCAGGAATGTGATAGCATTTGGTTGGACATGAAATAAGGCAGTGATCTGTGTATTTAAATATGACACATAAAAGAGATTTTCTTCTTCTGGTAGAAAAGATGATCAGAGGCTTTGTGTATTTATTTCTTCCCACACCCTTTTGGCTAGAAACAGATAGTGCAAGATGACGCTGCAACGCCCTAAACCAGAAAGTTACTGACTGTGGTTGGGATTCTGTTTACCAGCACCTACCTCCAGATAAAGCATGCTGGTGATTATTTAGTTTAGTAATGGGGAGAAATTTATATTCTTTACATTGGAGGATGACTTCGTGAGCTTTGGGCTCTGCTTGAAGAAGAAATGTCATCTTGAGGTACCAAAAAGTACACATTTAAAACAAACAGCTGAAATGACAGCAGCTGTTGCCCCCAGGCTGATCAAGCTGAGCACTGGAAAGGATGATTCTATCCCTGTGCTGTGGAGACTGTCACTTTCTGATGCAAACAACTAACATGCAGCATTTCTTCTTATAATTGCAGGCAACGTGCCACAAATGAAAGAGAAACTGTGCTACTGCATCTGCCAGCCCTTGAAGGCTACAAGTGGTGACACTGGCTCCAAAATTTAGACAATTATTTGAATTCCTTTTAATTTAATTATGCTAAAATGTTTTAGTAGAAGACTGAAAAACTAAGCAGCTGTGAGAAAACTGCAAGGATAAAGTTGATAACTTTTGCTTTGTCTCCAAAGTGAAAACTTCTATGTTATTGTGCTTAATTTTAAATACATATTTAGACATGTTTGGAGTGTGGAATTTTAGCGTCAGAGATCTAGCTTCCTCAGACACCATTGCTTAATGAGTGGAATTATCAAATGTACATCCAATCTCTTTGTGATTGAATTTCTTCACTACTAAAATTTCATACTGCTTTTCTACATCCGTAATGTCCTTTGTAATTATTCCATATTCTTAGTGTAATATATTTCTTTCTCACAGAATCCCACAGTTTACATATTTTACAGGTTTTCATAAAGCTTATAACTATTTTATGTCTTGTGTAGTCAGGAATGGGCTTTGGCTAAAGCAAGAAGGTAGAATTAATCAATGCTTGAAATATACCTTCTTTGGAAAGCTAATTTCCTATGTTAAGAGAAATTAAACTCCTAGAGTGACTGCAGATGTTGCTTTATGCTACTTTTAATCAAGGATATTTGTTTAAGACTAAAAATACCTTTTGAAAAGACATTACTTGTCAAATACTTTTATTTTTTATTAAAAAGGTTAATTTTGCTTCAGAAAGTTGTAATTTCTGACCTCATTTTTGAAAATATATTGCACTCCATTTACCAAAGAACTCTCAGACTGTAGTCTCTGTTCATAACGAAACTGACTTACAAGTAAACTGTGTTACTGAGTATGTAGATCAGGAACTTCACTACCAGGCTCCTAGGCCGCTTGAAACCCTTCTTCAGGAAGTTTATTATTTTAATTGTATGTGTAATCACAAAGAAAAACAACAAACAAGACTGCAGAAAATTTGGCTTAAATACAATTTCCAGATTCTTAATAGAAATGTTCTTCAAGAGCAGTCAAAAGCTATGTATCATGAAAGGTTTCTGAAGAAGCACTGAAATATTCAAAGTGCTTTTTACAAGTTTAAGATATGATCTCATTACCACACTACTGAGGTAATCAGAAAAAATTATTCAAATTCAAATGTTTGAGTTCAAGTGGAGAGAGAGCAAATAACTTTGCAGAGAATTTGAAAAAAAAATCTTTTCTTTTTCACATATGCTGTGTATACTGCTGGCTCAGTGACCTGTAAGGGAGAGAAAAAAGCGGAAAAATATCCACCTTAGTTGAAGTATGATTGTATATATACTACTGAGTAGGTGAAATATCATAATCTTGCCAACAGTAGCTCTCTGTTGGCAATATATGCGCTGGGTTTTTTGACAGAAGTTTATAGAGGACCAATGCACTAAAGAAAGTACAAAGCTTTGTGCCTTACTTGTCATTAAATATCTTTTTATGATCATATGGTAGTAATGTAGGAATTGCAAGAGACATGTAACTTTGATGTCAGGTTTTGATTTTGGCTGGCATATGAAATTATCATTTTGGGACCCATAAATATCGTAGCAGACCACTAAAGAAGAAAAGCTCTGAATTCCCATAGAGTTTTGTTATAGCATTCTTGCTATGCTAATTGAATCTTGAATTACTAATTCAAATGATCAGCTGAAATTAACTCTGGAGACAGAGTTAATACCAGAAAATACCATCACTATTTATTTTCACAATGGAAGAAATCAAATCAGTTGTTTTAGTGAGGATTCAACTCTGAAGCAAATTCCTTTAGAAGTTAACAGTCTCATGTATGAGTACTCCTTCTCTGCAGTAATTTCAGTGGAATACCTATGGACATACACTCCATTAAGTTCAAGTTACTACTGTTTTATTCATTGATGATCAGGCCTGCTAAATCTACCATTGCGTTCTCTCCATAGGCTTTCTTTATATTCAGTCAAATTTTATTGGAATGTGTCTGCCTCACATCTCTAGCCAGCATGGCAGCATGATATTTTTAAAGTATTTCTGTCATTTCTAGGATCGAAAAGTCCAGTCCCAGAATACTCCCTTTTATTTTTTCTTTCTGAGAAACTGCTATCTTTTCACCTTCATAAGAAAGTGGCAGTGAATACAGAGGAAGAGATTCAGAAGCTGGGTTAAAAGCAGAGTACTTTTCTGGCAATGGATAGTTTCGATAGTTTGAAAAAGCACTGATGCTTACCCAAATAAAAAGTTTCTGAAATTCTCCTTTGTTAGATTTATGTTTAAATCTTCTGTTTGTATATCCTTTTATGCCTGTTTACTACACATTGCAGTGGTGTGGGTGGCTTATTTGTATCCATGATAGCTTCTTTATACTTCCACTTTCAAAAGTTAAAGACATATTTCTACTGAGAGTAATAAAACAAAACCAAAATCTGCTCAAGAGCTACTGCATTTCCTCTGTCTTAGAAATAAAGGACAGCTGATGGATATATAGTCCCTAGTGAGCTTTTACATGCATCTTGGACTAGACTTTTAGCAGAATATAACCTCCTTCTGCAGAGAGACATAAGTCTTGCTCCTTTAGCTGCTGCTAGCAAAAGGGCATCCTCCATTATCATCAGCGTATTTCCAGATACAAATTTATTTGCCTTTATAGAGATGGTGTTAGTCATACAAATCTTAGTAGACTTTTGTACTTTACTGTGTTCCTCTGCAGATTCAGTAAAGCGCATACTGAACTCCCCAAATCAGTACGATTTCACTGATTAAACATATATTTTACTAGAAAGATGTAGCTAAGAATTACCGGGAGTCATTTTTTCAAGATTTATCTCAGCTTCAAGCTTCATTAAAACACTAAGAATATAATGACATTAGAATTTTATCTCAGACATCTAATTTAATCAGAATTATTTCTCACTCTATTTTTTCAGCTCTATAAACTTGACTGATGCAGGTTATTCTTAATGTTTTTCAGTTGCAGTGCAATCAAAATCAAAGCATTCTAAATGAAACAGAACTGATGGATATTCCTGTATTTTAAATGATATTGCTTTCCATTTATTATATTTTATTTTATTTTTATTTTCTTTGCCCTAGCGTTTTTTGGTTGGTTGGTTGCTTTTTGTTTTTTGGTTTGTTTGGGTTTTTTTGTCCTGAAAACAGTCTCCCTGCTATGTATTTGAATAGGTAAAGTGCTAAAACAAATGAGAAATTACGAATAAAATATTTCCATTTTCACCCAAGTAAATTTGCACAGTCCAAACACATTTCTTAATTACTTGCTAGTTTCAGTTTTTCAGGTATTACTTATGCAATATTGTCATTACCCGGCACTCGCAAATTAATACTTTATAGTAGCGTCTGCCTCTATCATCTGCTCACTTGTCCTCATTGCTTAAAGGCTGTGTCTTGAAGTGGATTAGAATAAACCAGTAGCGAGTAGAAGTGAATAGATTATATTGAGACAGTCTACCTGTTCAGTTGGGGAAAGAAGGAAAACCAACAGTTCACACGTTCGAAAATCAGATATTCTGTGATCTTTTCTGTACAGTGACAACCTTTCCAGAAATAAATACATCAGGTAGCAGTTCCTTGCAAAAATATGGACTGACATCCACCAAGATACCATTCAGACAAATCAAAGAATATCAAGTCTAACCTTTCTCTCAAGCATGGAGCAATATCCATATATAAAGGGGATTACAAAATGAGTTGCACATACTATTTCCTTCATCTTTATAGCATCCTTTCTTACCCATTTCTGGGAACAGGTACCAGACTTCAAGCACTTTATTTTAATTACTACATGTATCACAGGATTATAAAATAATATCTTTGCACCCTTTACTACGTTGTAAGTTCTTTTAGTTTCTGTCATGATAAAAGTCTGCAATAATTTTATTATATAGGTTCAGTGGTCTGAAGCAGAACAACAAGCCTGCGTTTCTTAATAGATTAAAATTCTCTTTAATGTTTTTACATAATGCAACAATTTCACCTCTCCTTGGAGGTATGTCTATACATAGCATTAGACCTCAGGAAAAAAAACTAACAAACTAGAGTGTGTGTGTGTGGGGGTGTCAATGAAAAAAATAAGTGTCTGCTTCACAACTCTGTTTTGATTTTCCTGACTTACCTACTAAAAAATGACTGTCTTGGTTTGAAAGATAGATGTCCTCTAAGGAAGGCAGGAGCCTCCCTTGGAATGGAAAATGTGACCCCCTTCCCTCCAAATTATTATAATTTTGAAATTAAGGGGCTTTCAGGCAAAAATATGAGGAATAGGAATAACAGTTCTTTACTAATATATGCATATACATACATATATATATAGCAAGGCAAACAAAACAACAATAACTATGGCAGTAACCGCAAACAGAGCCAGAACCCAGTGCAGCCTCTCTCGGCTGTCGGGCCCTTTCCCCTTGGGTGCAGTTCCGCTCACGGCCGGCAGGGGCGCTGGCGGCTCCCGGTGAGCGGGGCGGGTGCGATGGTTCCCCCGCGCCGGCAGGGGGCGCTCCGCAGCGAGCGCGGGGAGCACGCGGCAATGGCGGCTTGGCCGAGCCGGGAAAGGATGGGAGAAAGGCTCCACAAACCCCTGGGCAGCCGATCCTGGTGCCTCAGCAGGACCCCCGGGAACAGCAGGCTGGAACAGCAGGGACGAACACAAAATCTCTGGCGGTAGATGAGATGTATGGAGCTCCGGAGCCGCAGCGGGAAACCCGGGAGGTCTCGGCAGGCAGGGGGTGCGGCGCTGGCAGTGCCACAGTGCAGCGAAGCCTCAAAGCAGCAGCAGAGGAACGGCGGAGGCAGGGCAGCGGCCTCTCAGCAGAGCAGAGGAAGGCAGGCTTGGGGTCCCCGGGGCCCCTGAGGCACCCAAGCAGATGGTGAAAGGGTCCCAGTGCAAACGGCCGCTCCAGCGAGCAAACTCCACTACGGTAGAAAGGAAGGCAGCAGAAGGCAGGACCCCGCAGTGACGGTGAGTTCTCCCTACAGCGACTGCAGCCTCTCCTTCTCCTCTGAAGGCCGGAAGAAAGAAGAGCCCTAGGCACTGTACCCAACCCTTTTTCTCAGTTCAAATCTCGCGGCATCTCCGCCCCCACCGGAGAAGAAAAAAAACCAAGTAAAAGAGGACAGCCGGCCTCCCCCTCCCGTGGCCAGGTCTTTTTGTCTCTCTTAAGCACCCAGCAATTGTCCCTTAGCATGGGGAAAAAATTCTTTAAGAGGAAAAGAAAGGAACAAAAAAAGAACTCCTAAAACCCCCAACAACGACATAAGGATGTTTCCTTTGGTCCTTGTTGTGCTTATGGCATAAAAAGAAAAAGTGTTTAGGACCCACTCTGTCCCAAGCAGAGACAACTTACTTTGGTAGCAGTGGTACTATGTGTTGGCTGCTCAAAGATCTTTTGAAACTGCAGTGCTGGAAAAAAATGACAAATATTACAAGATTTTTAACCTAAGTCTTAGACCACTACTTCAGTATTCTCTTAGAAAAGCAAATTGTTCAAGAATATTTGTAATTTAAAAATGGAGTGAGAAAATTAACCATTTTCTAATGTTTGAGACAGATATAAATCAGCTCTCTTCTTTTGTTTCTATACTGTGAGTGGAAAAAGAAAGAGCCAGGGACACGACAGTATGCAGCATTTCAGCAATAAACAAAAATCCCGGGTGTTTCTTTGATTTCTTAGTTATACATAAACTTAAGAGAATATGCTCTAGTTTCTTATCTGTAGCTATTAACAGAACTTGGAATAATCTTGTATAGACAGCTGTATTTTTGTGCTGCAGCATGCACCTAGATCCCGTCTGTGTAAGCCACTGGCTGAATATTTGTTCCGTCTTACTTTTAGTGCTCTTTCTGCTAATGTACTTGGAAGCTAGAGCAAGCAGTCAGTGTAAGTATACAAAATTTGTTGAAACAAACTCTGTAAAGCACTTAAAAATGTAAATATATAAGTTTAGAGGTAGCAATTTCCACATGCTACAACACTATGAGATGCAATTAAAGTTGAAAAAATAGATAATTGTTTCCATTCATATTTTCAGTACTATTAATTTGGTTCTGATCTAAGCCTGATAAATGTTCATTATTTATTTTTGGCAGGGACTGTGAAGGATCACTTGTGCTTTTATTTCCAACCTACTACTTTTTTCATCTAGTAGTAGTGGCCTGTTTTCAGCAAGATGGATGGATGCACTGGCCTAGGTACATCAGCAGTAACCAAGGTACAGAATCAAAGATATAACTCCCAACTAACAGATGTTTTGTGGACTGCAAACCTGTGTTCTGTGAACGTAGGGGTTGGAGGTTGCTTGATGCTTCTCAGGCATCTTTGTGGAGAATACTGAATGAAATACGACTGTGCTATATGCTGTATTCACTTACCCAGTGGCTAATAAATCTTGCCACCTCCAAAGCCTTAGGAGAAGAGGGTAATGAATTTCAGGGTGATGTAGAGGTACGCACTAGAAACAAAAGGAAGGGCACGCTCTTGTTGAGACTGACTGATGTTAGAGCACAAACTGGATGTGAAAAGACTAGAGGAAGCAAGAACTCAGTTGAATTGCAGCTCCTCGAAGAAAATGCCAAAATACCCTCTAAGTATTTTTAGTTTCTGTAAGCTCTAAGGCAACGCTTCATCCCTGTGTACGTATGCTCAGGCTCAATGGGTTTTTCCTAACCTGAATTCCAGAAAAAAACCTCTAACTGGTTGGTAATTATGTGGCACTTTTCAGTGCTTTTATGCTTCACTATGAAACATATCCAATCTTCTCCCAGAACAGTTTCTATCTTAATGAAAGCGTCTGTATTCACATTTCACACATTAGGGTAGCAAAAAACATAAATGAGGGAACTTGTTAAAAGTTGCAAGAAACTTGCAAAAGCAGTGTGTTGATTTTTGAGGTCAGAATAATTGCATCCAGTTTCATCAGTAGATATTAAAACACTTTAAATAGGTACATGTAAAATTCATGCTGCTCTTTTTTGGAGGACTTGCAAACAAGTATGTGCTATGACTGTTTTAAGGTCTGCCATGCTGTTCCAGTTCAGTGATTTAACACATATCTAGCCTTCGTTTATAGAAAGTATTCTCTTTTTTCTTTATTATTTTCTTATGAAAATAGTGCTGCTACTGCTGTGAAAACTAGTTTCAGACCTACATGTATAAAATTATTATTCAAGTGTAACATACATGATGTAAGCACCTGATGGAGATGAGTGCATAGTACACAGAACACAGTTGCAATCTTAGCCAGGCAGAAACATAATTTCAATAAGTATAAAGAACTGCTACTTATTTGGAAACTTATGTGAGTTTATTGTGTTTCTTGAGAGAATCTTTGCCTGGATGTATCATCTAGATAAGTATATAAAATACTTATATATATATAATATAGACAGCATATATATATAGTATATATAATATATAGTATATATAATATAGACAGCAGACTTTAAATAGTTGCCTTAGAAATTAAAATAACAGCAAAAAAGGTAGCATTGCTTTAATGTCTATTGCTTAGAAAAGGTATTGCACTGGGATTTCAGAGTTTCTGAGTTGCAGGAAAATAAATTTACCTCTCAGTAAAATAAATTCACTGTCTTGTTAGAGATGCAATGAAATAAGAATGACTAAAAATGGATTACATTAATATGTATGTATTTATAATTGCACTCCTGTGAAAAAGCTTGCAAGAATCTAAGGTTAGTGATAACAATTTATGGAGATGTACTTATCCCCAGAAGAAAATGGTGATAACTTGCTAGAACACAACAGTTTCAACAGTACTATCAAAATATATAATGTAGAAAACTTACCATTTAGGAAATGTAGGTCAATACAATACATTATTTAAAAGTGAAGTTTGAATTGAAATTAAAAAAAAAATTAAGTATTTTATGAAATACTGTCTGTGTACCTTAGGGCTGATTTCCATTCTATGATAACCACACAGAGTTCTCATCTGTGCTACTGACATAACTTTGTATTTCTTAATAACTGCTATAGCCTTTGCTGTCCCGCTCATGTCGATAATCCATATGGTGCTGGTGATGCTAATTAAGTTCACACAGAGCCAAGTTTAGTTTGCATCAATTTGACATATTTCATAACTGTATGAATTAGCTATATGAGTCTATTTACTTATTGCTTTTGTAAATGCATCAAAACCTCACTGTTTTACTGGAAAGTGAGATGAGTACTTATTTGTTTTTGTTGGTGGTGAAGAGCAAAGCTAACTGAATTAGCAGACAGGTCTTAAATGTGGATAAGCCTCAACAGAAGGGTGCAAGAAGATTGTCCTGATGCTTTGTTTCATGTTTTCAGCAGTAGGCCAGGCAAAGTGTGACTCAGTGCTGGAATCACCAGCAAAGAAAACTATTCAGCTGGTGAAATCTGCTCTCCCTTTTTCAGCAGTCATTATGTCATTGTCTAAGATACAAGAGTAAAAAAAAAAATCAACAAATCCACAGAACACATTCTAAGAAGTAGTATCAATTGCAAAGTTGAAAAAACAACCAGGTAAATAAACATTTTATATTAAAAGGCTTACAAATTAAATGTGATAAAGGTTAGGTTTCGTGTTTAAAGGTGCATCTTCCAATGGATAGATGGCTAAAAAGCACTACAGTTTGCAGAGATATGGACATTTTGGAAAGTAGGCAGTTGGATAAGACAGTGACACAGACAATGACAAACTGAAAGCTTTGTGGAAGGATGTAATAAAAAATACAAGAAATTCAAAGTGCCTCATGCAAACACTGTTGCATCCTGTTTTGTCTCTCATTTCCTGTGTTGACGATGACAATTAAAGAGTCAGTCATGCCTGCACTGTTGAGTTCATAGTGTGCTGCTGCACTGATTGCATCTGAGAGTTCTCTCTCATGTTTTGTTTAAAGTGCAAGTTCTTTAGAGAAGGGACTGATTATTAGGATAACAGCATGACAAAGAGAAGAATGGCATTGATCCTGCATAAAGACAGTGCTCAAATTTGAAGGCATTGCCTTTCTAATAATCCTCAGGATGTGCCTTACCAGCACAGAGCACAGCAGCCCTATTGTATCTGGTATTAGACATTTAATTTTAGGAAACAGGAAATTTGTTAAATAGAGAAGAGAGCAGAGTAAAAAGAATGATCAGAATCTAGGAAGCAAAAAAGTCCTGTGAAGAGAGATGGAATTGTTAGAGAAGATATATCTGTATTTCATATCTGCATGATACGAAATATAGCAAAAAGGAAGAGAATAATACATATTATGCTAAATCAGAGTATATGTAGAGCAAAACCCAGAGGATTAAATTTCAACCAGGCAGTTTCATGTTAAGCACCTGGAAAATCTTTCACTTGTAAACGGAGCTAAAATGTGGAAGAAGATAGTTGAGAGACTGAATTCTCTGTCCTCAGAGGTTTCTAGGGACAGATTAGACATCATCTGGAAATGACACCTGTCATTTCTGACTCTGCTTGTGACCTTAGGGAGGGATTTCAAATACTGTCCAGATCTACTTAGGATAATGCTGGATCTCTGGTTGGTTTCTCTAGGTGTCACTATAACAATCTGTATTAAAAACTACAGTAAAAACAGAAATCTGAGAACTACATGGATAACTGATGAACAGGGTCGGAAATCACTTAAGAGGCAGGTTAACACTTTGTTAATGTAATATACTGGTTTAAGTTTAGGGAGGTCTAACTGCAGAAGTTTCAAAAATTATAGAAGACGCCATAGGTTCCTAGTAAGCGTACCTATACAATTAATCTTTCTCTTTGAATCACGTCTAGAATAATGTTGCCCAAACAAAAGGAAACTCTCAGACAAGGACCGCTTGCCTGATCTTACATATACATGTAAATATCTATCCATTAAAAAAGTTCACAAGTGAAATCTCAGATCCCTTTTACCTATG
Source organism: Rhagologus leucostigma (assembly GCA_013397725.1). NCBI lineage: Eukaryota > Metazoa > Chordata > Aves > Passeriformes > Rhagologus > Rhagologus leucostigma. Next base: position 862,581 of record VZTD01004587.1, on the reverse strand, counting down.
TTGTGCAGCATGTGGGGTTTTAATCCTAGTTTTACATGTGTAGGTGAGTGAATTCTCCACAGAAATGGCTAAACCTAGAATTCCACCATGCACAAGTCAGGTGAATAAGTAGCTGCACGAATAAATTCAGTTATTCTCATAAATTTGTTTCCGTGATGCTGCAAGGCTAAAAATCTCGGACTTTATTTTGGCTGGCATGGGAAATCTGTCTTTTAGACTCTGTGAAGGGTATTTGTCCAGCCTGCACTTTCTTAACAGAGATCTTTGAAGGGTCCTAGGAGGACTCTGAGCATCTAGCAAGAGAAAGAAGAAACTTGGATTATCTGGACCAGTATTAAAAGAATTTGTAGAGATATAGGGGCAAAATTCAATCATGTTTTCTTCTACTGACATGAAAGGACCTTTTCAAAAAGGAGGAATTCCAGTTCCTCTGGATGCATTTTCTTCCATGCTACATACATTTTCAACTTTAATGAGTATTCTCTCATAAATAAGTAACCCTATCTCCGCTTTAGGGTGACACTAAGAAATGAGCTCTTCATGCTTCAGTGTTTTCTAAAAAAAAGTTTTTAAAAACAAATGGAATTTTAAAACACACACATACTTCTTTATGACAGATAGCAAAATTGGAGGCTAAAATTAGCAATTTAACTTCGTAGCTTTGCAAAGACTCTTATACTCCTTTGTAAATGATATTGGTCTGTTTTGTAGGGTTTCTTTTGAACTTTCAATTGTCAAACTTTATTCAAACTGTAAAGCTGAAATAAAGATAATTTAAAGTAGGTTTTTAAGTGTTGCAGTAGTTTTGCAGCTAGTATGAACTTTATTATTGGTCTACTCCATTATAAGGGAATAACTAGACTGAATGGACCTTTTACAGCCACCTCTATATTATCATTAAAGGAAATGCAATAACAACGTTTTCATTGTCATCAGTTAATAGGATTGACAAAGATGAAAATTATACTTGCTGATGATCTCCTGGATTTAAAATATGGAAAATCTTCAACTCTTCTCCAGTAACTACACATTTAAACTGCTGTGATTAGAGGACACTTTCATGGCTTGTTCACATGATGGACAAAAAAGAAATTACTTCGTTTGTTAAGTCCCTAGGAGTTATTTCACTGTCATGACACCCACAGCTTTTCCCACAACAAAGATAGGACCCCATTATTTGTCTTTCTAAAGAACACTGTAAGAGGAGAACCTAGTGGCTTTGATAATCTGTACAAACAGCTCTTAGGGCATGAGTTTTTTTCTGGTTAACTACCAGCATTTTCACGTACAACACAGTAACTGACTGTTTTGAGGAAGCTGGACTTTGAGGAATAGCTTATGGATTAGTTTTGAGCACACATCATATCTGTAAGGGACGAGAAGAGAGCTACAGGACAGGACTGCTGCAGGACTGGGAGGGCTGACCATGTGTGGAGGAGACCATTTCCTTACCATCAATATTAGAATCTTTCATCTTGATGGGCTTAGTGCTCACTGGGAGGAGAAGGTTTTCGTTTTGTCGTGCTCCTTTATCTACACAATAGCTCCCAAGCTATTATCTCTGGGAGAAGTAACGCCGTTTTTCATGTTATCTAGTGTACGAAAAGTCACACTATGAAAAGCCAATGTCCATAAAGGAGACAGGGGAGTCCTGCAATTTTATTCGAATAAAAGGAGAGACTCCACTGGGGCAGATGCCCGCGAGGTTTTCTCTCTCAAGGTTTTGGAGGACGCAGCCTCCTCTTACCCTAAACTCCCAGCTGCATGCTGCCCTCTTCTTTTCGCCACTGGCTGAGGTATTAGGAAGGTACAGCCTTCCCGAACCGCCTACCACATATTCCCCACTTGAACCTGTCATTTTACCCCAAAGTTCAGATGTTCAGGCTTGTGTAGACCCTTGTCTGTTTCAGGAGCCAAGCTGTCTGCGCTCTGCAACAAACCTGCTGCCCAAAGTTAGGAGAGACATTAAGACCCATTTCGAAGACGTTAACACTCGTGCCTTCCGCCACAGAATTGTTTGTAAAGACATTAGCACACATCTTCCCTATCACTAGGAATTTGGTTTTAGCAAGTATCACAGCTACATGCAGTTTGATTTCATCTCTAAAATAGTGTGTGGCATGGGCAAAGATAGAGAATCTTAGTTTGTCATAGCTTAGCCTAACATCTGTGGTTTTATGACTTTCTGGCTTGCTGGAAAGCTCACCAATCTCTTGCAACTGGACGGCAGTATGAGGTCTTTTCCACAATATAGCCAGTTGTGCATATGTGTATGTGTACGTATATAGATGCACAATATGATGAATTTGGCAATGTCTCTTGTGCTTCTGAACTTTTTGATGTCAGTATGCCTCAGATATACTGCACAGTTTTTATTTCTTGCAGCACATATCCTGCATACCTACTACTCTCTGCAGAATGTTCTCTGACTTGATCTGAGAAGCACACATGAGCAGACTGATAAAGACATTTTAAGGCTTCTCCAATGATAAACTATGGATCAGGTGTATTTTTCTTTTGCAGGTACCATGCTCAGAACTGGCATCTCATTGGGGAAGCAACTGCCTGAAAGTCCGGGAGCTCTAAGCTGCCATGCAGTCACTGCCAGAACAGCTCAGCACACCCTATCCTCTTCCACAAGTTACTTTTGGAAAAGAGGGCTGATGAAACTGATCCTAGAGGTCATACAAATTATCCTGACAGGCTGCAAATGGTCCATGAGCCAGAAGCCAAACCGTCCTGAACTATGTCTTTGTAATGCAGAAAGTGGTACTTATTTTGGCTGAGAGGAAGGCCTTACCTCATACGTGATAGCTGCTTTGTGTTTCCCAGAGTAGTCAGGCCTGTTTCCGTATTTGATTAAAATTAATGAAGTTGCTGCCTGCCACACAAAAATCCATGCACGTATCTGTAATTTATTTGCCTATCTCTGTCAAATGAACATTATGTTATATATAGCACTGCATTTTCATCTAAATTGAGGGAAACCCAGGTATGCTTTTACTAGGCAGGCTATCTAATTTGCAAGTACAAACTTCAGAATATTGAAATGCTATGAAGATTGTATTGTCCATATGGAAGAGGAAGTGCCAATGTTATGTGACTCACTTGTCTCAGTGTCTGTGTATTTTAGCCAGGCTTGTTTTGTTCAAAATTTAATGTAAGTCCTTTTAAAATGTTCTATTTTTGCAGTAATTCATGTAGCATACCTTTTACTTCAAGTGAGAAAAGCAGGCTCTCAGGCTTAACTTATTTTAAAAGAGTTCTTGCCTTCAAATAAACACCAAGAAACAAACAAAGCGGTGGTGTATTTACTATGAGGGTCTAGAAATAAAGTTATAAAGGTTTAAAAGTAAAGTTATTTCTTCAAATGTAAAGCATTCAGTGTCCTTGATGAAATGGTGAAGTCATATCCACTAAATAAAAGTCAGAACTTGCCAAAATAAAAATCTCTCTTCTCTAGGTATGTTATTGTGACTGTATATGCCACTACTTAAGTTCTTTTTTCTTCTTTGATTGAAGTATAGGCATGTTTTTTGGTCAGAAATAACGGGAAGTTTGTGGAGAAAAAAATCATGATGATGATGTCTGGATGATAGACTGGAGGGCAGGTTTTTTGGTGGGTTTTTTTGAGTGTTTTGGGGTTTTGTGTGTGTGGGGAGGGTGTTTGTGGTTTTTTTTGTGTGCAGGGTTTTTTTTTTGGTGGTGGGGTGTTTTTTTTTGTTTGTTTGGGTTTTTTTGTTTTTTTTTAGTTTTTTGTCATGGGCTATATCTACTAGATTGCCAACACATCATCCTCCCAATTAGTTGATTGCCATGTCAGGTATTTTAGTTTTCTCACAGAATGTTACCCAGCTTTAAAGCGTCCAGGTGGGGATAGTTTGGACAGTCAGAGCTTTTTTTAATGCAAAAATCAAAAAGGAGATTATCTGGCGCTCCAAAAGCACAGGGTGGTTTTCAAGCAAGGGGTTAAAACTACTTTTCACAACTCGCAAAATTTCAAATGCAGACGGTGTATTTTTGTGGGAGGGGGTTACCGAAAGGGAATCCTCAATACCAATTGGCTGCTCTCTATCAGCTGCAGCTGAGCTCAGGCTGCTGCTGAAGTGCAGTATTGATCTGAAGGGTAAATGTGTAGGGAGTCTCAGAGAGCGGTTCAGTCGTATCTGAGAAGGGAACCAACCTCTTCCAGTAAGAAAGTGGTTTCTACCTGCCTTTCCTGTCCGTGAGAGCCTTTGTGAATGAAGGGGAACACGAGAAAGGGCAGTTTATTGCTACAGTGATTGAGAGAGCGAGGTGCTGCCGCTGTGCTCGCTGCTGCTGCTGGTCTGGCTGCTGCTGCTGCTGCAGCTCCATGTAGCAGGTAAGGCGGCTTTTCCCGGGAAGGGGGAGGCTGAGAGATCGGGATGGCACGGCCGTGGCCGGGGCTGTGGTGTGGGGGCCCCTGGGCCCGGGCACAAAGGGACGCTGCCTCCCCGGGGGAGCCGCAGGGGCACCCGCGAGATACCCGACCGTGCGGATTGAGCAGCCGGTCTTCCCTGCTCATCCCGGTCTGGAATCGCAAAACTTCAATAAGTTCCAAACAAAGTGTGCGAGTCCTCAGTGCCTAAAGGAAGAGGGAGCAGTGGAGGGGGAGGAAGGAGCTGCACCTTCCCCTTCCAGCTGTGCAGGCGTCCAGCCCTCCAGCAGTCGGGCAGTGGCTCTGGGAGACACAGGTACCTGGGTGGCACAAAAGGTGTGGGTGCAGCCGCTCCGGCTGTGCTGGCTGCTGAGATCAGGGCTGACCAAAGGGAAAATGCAGCCTTGCCAAACTGGGCACTCAGTTAAACGGGAAAATAGCTAAGAGATGGTGTGAAACTCGTGAGACTGGAAATGTATTTGCCATTTTTTATGTCCTTTTTTTTTCTTTTCTATTTTTTTAAACGCTCAGTCCTCTCTGTATGTGAATACGGGGTGGGGGGGGGGGGGGAGTTTTTCCCAAACTACGTNNTAATAAGGTTCAATTAAAGGAAAGAAGGTAAGGAACGTGAATTCGACTTGAAACAACTTTGAAAACACCTGAGCAGCCTCCTTCCTTCAAACAAACAAACAAAAAAAGGCACTGCAGAAAAAATTTAATGGTGAGAAGTAAAATTTAGCCCTGCCACAAGATTTTCAAATGTGAGCCATGATTTATCATTATAATGTTTCAAACTGATCTTCTACAAATTAGTCATGTGATGAACAGTATGACATACATAATCTTTATACAAACGTTTTAATGTTAGGTTTTGCTCTGAATTACAAATCGTGCTGCAAGTGTGCCAATGACAGAGATGTGTGAAGGTACTTACCTTGAATATTTCACGTAATTTTTGATATGAATGGCTCTGTGGCTTTGGTATTTAAATTCTTAATATTTAATCTAGAGTAAGGGGGATACGTGTTTCTTGTCTTCTGAAAACTCATTTCAAAGCTTGCTATGGTATGGTGGTGATGATGGACTTTGTGTAAATTTCTGTGTTTATTAAGTGACGGTTAACTGGGTTTTTTTCTGTATCTGCAAATATCTGTACAGAGCTAAATAGCATGCTGGATAGCATCAATGAATGGTTGAGGTTACTGATATTTTTTCCCTATTTTCAAATTCAAATATAAATAGCAAAGCCTGAACAATTCAGGAATAATAAGCAGGTCTTTTATGATGCACCTTTTTGCTGTGTATGTGATTGCATTTCAGATTCAAAATAAATCAGTATTAAAATATTTCCATGAAACCATGCTTTTAGGAGATTAAAAAATTTGTCAGGACGTCTTTATTTCAGTCTTCTGAACATGTTGTTAAACCTTTCATTGATCACAGTGTGTTTTCAGGAGGTTTCAAGGCTTCTTACAAAATATTTTCCCAGATCTGAAAGCCAGATGGTTACACTGCAGAAGTCATAAGCAGTTAATTGCTAAACTGATTTGAGTGCTCCAGAACATATCAGCATGGAGACCAAAGGCTTCCAGTGCAACTGATCAAACTAGTTACCTGATGTTGCTCTTTTTAGAGATTGGTGCCCCTGTGAGAGACAGTAGGGGGAACAGATTCTCCTTTGGGGAAGCAACAAACAAAATACTGTGTTTTGAAAAGACTGTTTTAAAAGCTAATTTATTTTGTCTTTCTTGCATCTATCACATACATGACATTCATCCTCAAGTTTGCCTTATTTCAATTAATTTGTGCCTGTCCCACCCCCCTCCCTCCCAACTGTTCTGAATGTCAGGTCTATGGTATTTGTTTATCCACTGTGCTCAAGGGATCTCCCACAATTTCTGTTCATAATACATACACAGAATTCCCTCAAAGTGTTCGATATTTTGTAATTTTTTCTTGCAAATATATAAAAAGAAATAATATTTCAGTTGCAATGACATGCAATAGAGAATAGATAACAGAATAACAAATATAGATGCTATAGTTGTCTCGCTATATGCAGTTTCTCATTTTGTACCCATCAGTTGGAGTTCTGTCCTTCTGATGAAAAACATGACTAGTAATCAGTATTCAGAAATAAGTGTTTGCTTTCCTTTGCTTTCTTTTAACCTTAAATAACCCATTAGTTCAATAGTAGTGCTTGAGATGATTTAAAAATTTTATAGGTTAGCAAATTTTTAAATTGCTTTTCCTGAAGTGATTTTTAGACTGACAGCTTTTTCAGTATTCAAATTATTTTAAATACTTTTATATAAGAGAATGTTTTAGAAATCATTGACACCTGTGTAATAGGAAACTGTCATGATGTTTTTGTCTTTATGTAGATGCTCCTACCACACTATCTTAAACGTATGGTTATAAATGTTTCATAAAAGGTTGCAAAGTTGTGCTTAAGTAAGTATTTAAACAGTTATCACAGAATTAGAGAAGGGAGTAACTTATATGTAACTATGCAAAGCATCATTATCAAATTTTTCAAATATTCTTATAATCACCCACAGCTCAGATAAATTGCCTTTAATATGCTCAGAGGATCTGCTAGTCCCATATTAACTTTTCTAAACTATTCTGACATGCACATGCAACGTGAAGTCTCACAATAAAACAGAGCAGATAAAGTCAGGGTGGAAAATTGTGCTGTCTTCATGTAATGAAGCGCAGAGGCTTGGGGGTGGGCACGCAGCCTGGTGCTGGCTGTATGTGACGGCCACTGAGGTGCACGAAACCACCTTCTCATTGGTGGGGAGTGAGGCTCTCCTTACCATGTTCCCTGCTGTAAAACTGGTAAAATACTCATCGTTTCCCGTGTGATGACTGATTCTTAAATTATAATGACAAAGATTATTTGGAGCACAGTTTTCTCATCAGGCATAATGTCGTAAATACCAACTTTCTTGAGAAAGGCATATAAAGGGAATTTCTGCACATACATTTCTTCATGACAATGTGTGCCCAGAGGGATCTCGTACCTTTTGCTCTGGAATGTATTGCTTTTACTTATCCTTATGCTTTTAAAGCTTATGAGAGAGTGCATGTGTTCATTACATCTCTATTCCTTATTTTCTAGCTATAATAAAATAGTCAGAAACAACAAAGAAAAAGAATATATTTTAAGTTTGGATATATTTGTCATATATTTTACTTCTGATTCCAACAATATACACTGATTTTTATATAAAAATATTAAAAGTTCAATAAAACCTTTGCCTCTGTTGCTTATACTTCATTACCAGACAATATAGTTAGTAGCGTATTATACTGAGTACTGCGTGAAACCATTTTGTGATGACAACTCGCATTTTGATGAAGTTACGGCAGTTCTTCAATTCAGAGTCACAAGGCTTTGAAAAATGATCACGTATACGTATTGCTGTTGAGCATCTCTCCTCTTTTAGGAATACCAAACTGTTATCAGAATATTTTTCATGATGACAAACAATGATGTGTGTGTATGTGTGTACTGAACTATATTCATGTCCAGAGGAGGGAACGAAGCTGGTGAAGGGTCTGCAGCACAAGTTTTATGAGGAGCAGCTGAGGGAGCAGAGGTTGTTTAGCCTGGAGAAAAGGAGTCTCAGGGGAGACCTTACCACTCTCTACAACTGCCTGAAAGGAGGGTGTAGCCAGGTGGGGTTGGTCTCTTCTCCCAGTTAACAAGGGACAGGACAAGAGGAAACAGCCTCTAGCTGCACCAGGGGAGATTTAGATTGGATATTAGGGAAAGTTGCTTCACTGAGAGCATGCTCAGGCATTGAGATAGGCTGCCCAAGGAAGAAGTGGAATGGTCATCCCTGGATGAGTTCAAAAGGCGCATGAATATGTCGCATTCTGACATGGTTTGGTAGTGAACATGGCAGTATTGCTTTAATGGTTGGACTTGCTCATCTTAGACCTCTTTTCCAACTTTAACAATTCTATGATAAACTATTAATAAAAAGTCAAATATAAGCAAATTGATGACAATTCTGCTGGAGTTATTTAACGTTTTTTGAAAGGCCGGAGAAGAAACATGGTTCAATTTTAGTGTGAATTGTTTTAAACAATAAAATATACTGATTTTTTTTTCCAGTATGTTGCTGAGTGGAACAGCTACATTTTAATCCTTTTTCCACACTGTCATTCATTTCTGACAGCTTATATATTTGGACCTGTGTATTAAAGACTGTTAATAAAAAGACATAGAAGAGAAACACAGAACAAGAAAAAATTAAAGCTGATGCCATAGTGTTTTTGATTTTTCTTAATTTAACCATGGTTTTCTATCCATGTCTTAAGAGAAGAAACTCTAATACCTCTGCATTTGTCTTCTCCCCTTCCAATCATGTGTACTTACCTATAGCATCAGTATCTTTGTTGGTTTTCAGGCTTTTCATTTGCAAAGCACTTTGAGGTATCTTGAATGTGAAAATTGTCAAATGAAGCCAAGAACTGTTCTGCTTTTAAGTGACTCATAAAAATGCCTCCACTTAAAGCATTTTTATGTATACATGAGTCTGGGTGTGTTTATACATACCCTTTAAATGAAGTCATTTTTATAAGACATTTTAAAAGGTGAACATGATTTGAGTTTGTATAGCATATTGAGTTGAAGGTATCGCAGAGAAATGAGTTATGGTTCAGCGTGGCAAGACAAACTTAATAGACAAATGTTACTAAGAAGGTTTATTATATGAAGTGTTATGTTTTATAACACTGCATTATGAAAAATGTCATGTGGTCTTTGCTTTTTCGTAGGCACTTGACTGTTCACTAAAGGAACTGGAAGATAATGTCTATTATGAAAGATGGCACCTATTTTTTCAGCTCTAGATTAAGTCTTTGATGTGGCTGGAGGTCTAGAGTCTGCTGTGCTACACTGGTTTCTCTCAGAGTATTCACTCCTACTGGCCTGCATTTAGGAGCTGTATGATACTTATAAGTGCTTGTGTCACAGTAGTGGAAATAAAGTTGGGGTATGTTTTCCCATATGCGTTATTTTGTATCGTGATACTACCAGATTTCACAGAGTAAATGTGACAGTGTGCTTACTTCTTAAGGTAAAAATTAGGGTAAAAGGGTACAGATTCTATCATCCCTCATTAATACAAGTTGCTGCTCAGAAACCTAAATTTCAGAAAGATGGTTAAGTCTGTCTCTTTTTAGGATGCCACTTAAGAGTCTGCCTAATATTAAGAGATAATTCCCATATATGTCAGTATGGTTCTAAGAAGCTGTCTGCTAAAGAAAGTCCTCTTCTTGCCTGAGACATAGTACAAGATATTAATCATCTCTCATTACTGAAAAACTTAGCCTAAGACATACTATGTTGGCCTCTTTGTTTTAAAAGATCCTCTTTCCTAATTTCATTGTTTTTTCATTGGTTTATCTTGGCTGACTTGTTTTCTTCTATTCAGTGAAACTAATTGCGAGGGACTCTGAAACTCCTACTTTGCTAAACACCAGAAGGGAATTGCATTTCCCTGACAGAGCAAGTGGACTTTGTCATAGCTTGTTATACCTACCTCCTTTTTGAAATCTTGTAACAAATGTTTTGCTTCTTTTTTTTTTTTTTGCTTTGTGTTTTTTCTCTGCTTTGTCTCTCTAAGCATAGATTCTTACCATCTACTGTAAAATTTAGTTATAAACTGAATTTTGAGATGCCCTGACCACTGCTTCAGTGTAGACACTCCTGCTGCACTTACTGTCTTTTAATTCCCACTGTCAGTTACCAAATGACAGATTTTTTTTTCCAAACATCTGGCCTCTAGTAGCAGAGTCAGAGGTGGTAGACTGTGCAACGCCTTCACTCACAGAAGCAGTCTCTTTTTTCAGTTCTGTTCTGTACATTATGTCTTTCTTATAAACCACTGAAAACTTTGACAACAGCATGAAAAACAACAGGACTTGTGTGGAATTAGAGATGAACCTTGAAAATTACTTCAGCCACAGGAAAACACTTCAGAATAACAAAATAGGTCTCATAGATAATGTGTTAATGATCTGATGGATTGAACTGCATAATAAAAAGTAATGATGGTAGATAGGGAAATAATATCAAGGTGGAAGAAGAGAAATAAAACCTATCTAAAGTTAAATAAAAGCTCTTTGCTTCAAATTTTATATCATTGATGGAAATAGCCCTAGTTCCGGTCTTTGTCAGAGAAATAAAGCTATGTGATTCAGTGAAGAGACAGCTCAATGAACAAGCGTGACAGGCTTGATTCATCAGAGTCTTTCATGTTGTATTCCAGTAGCAATTATTTATTCCTGTAGAAATTTGCTTTGAGGCTAGGGTTTTGGCTAGGTTGATTCTAGCCTCTTTGGAAGCACAGAGCAGGAATAAATCTGGCTTAACCTTGGCTGGAGATTCCCTCAGTCACAAAGCTGGTACTATTCTGTGACTGGCAAATAGCACGCCTCTGGTCAGGCAGAGTATGGCCACTGTGTTGCTTATTACAGACCTGCTGGTAGAGCTTCTTTTGGGAGCTGCTGTTAACATGATTTAGGGAAGCCCTGAAACTGAAACCAGTGCTCTTTAATATCTTTATCAATGACATAAACAGTGAAATCAAGTGAGCCATTAGCAAGTTTGCAGATGGCCCCAAGCTGAGTGGAGCGGTTGACCCTGAAGAACAGGATGCCACCCAGGCAAGCTCAAGAAGCGGGCCCATGAGAACCTCATGTTGTTCAACAAGTCCAAGTGCAAGGTGCTGCAGCAGGGTCGGGGCAATTCCAAACTTAAGTACAAACTGGGAGCTGAACTCAGTGAAAGCAGCCCTGTGAGAATGACTTGGGGCTATTAGTAGGTGAGAAGCCTGACAGCAATATGTGCTTGCAGCCCAGAAAGCCAAATGCATTGTGGGGTGCATCAAAAAGAAGTGTGGCCAGCAGGTTGAAGGTGGTGATTGTCCCTCTCTTCTCTGCTCTTTTGAGACCCCATTTTGAGTGTCCAGCTCTGGAGTCCCCAGCACAGAAAACATGTAGACCTGTTGGAGTGGGTCCAGAGGAGGACCACTAAGATGATCAGAGGGCTGGAGCTCCTCTCCTACAAAGACAGGCTGAGAGTTGGGGTTGCTTAGCCTAGAGAAGAGAAGGCTCCATGTAGACCTCTAGTGTCTTTTCAGTACTTAAAGGGGCTCATAAAGAGAGGGAGAGAGACTATTTTCATGGGCAGATACTGACAGGAAAAGGGAGAATGTTTTTAAACTAAAAAAAGAGAGATTTAAATTGTATGTTAGGAAGAAATTCTTTACTTTTAAGAATAGTGAGACAGTGGCACAGGTTGTTGAGAGAGACTGTGGGTGCCCCATTCTTCAAAGTGCTCGAGGCCAGGTTGGATGGGGCTTTGAGCAATCTGATCTAGTGGGTGACATCCCTGCCCATGGCAGGGAGTTTGGATCTAGATAATTTTTAAGGTCACTTCCAGTCTTTAACATTCTATGTTTCTATGGAATATTGGTATTCATTCTCTATTTCTTGTGATAGCATAGTATCTCAGTGCTAGGAGCAAAGACTAATTCTATCTATTTATAAACAAATATCAGTATAAAAGAAAAAAAAAAAGGCAAAATTTTGCTAACATCAGATTCCAAAAGCTCATCCACATAAGTCAGGAGACAAGAATGAATTTTCAGGACAATGTAACTATTATTTCTACAGTGTGCAACTCAAAGGAAAATGAATTAAGTGTCAGTGTCATCTGTTTAGCTATGACAGAGAGAAAGATGATCAAAGAATAAGTTGCAGCGTTTTTTTGTCCTGTGTTCCTAACCCTAGTCATAAGCAGTTGTGTTGATTTCTATACATTCTTCCCTAATTTATTGGTTGCCCTTTTACACTGAGAGAATGCATTTTTATTCAATTACTAGATCAAATAGAAATCAAGAAGAACTCATCAGTGACCCTCATACAATCCTAACAGTTTAAGGGTAAAAATCTTCTACTTATAAAAATTGATGTGCTATTTAAATTTTAGAGACAATCATAGATATCATCAGGGAGGTTCCAGAAATATGAGTGTAAGTCAGACTTCAAAGTGAGAGGAGGGTCTGATACACAGTAGCTTACTCAAGCATCTAACATTCTGCAAAGGCTGTGTGTGGTTCATGGGGACTTTGTTATTATGCACAGGAAAGGCATTTCACTGGATTTTTTTCCCACAGCTGTAGAGTGAACTGAATTGTTTAAACATGAATATGAATGTCCTTCTTGAGGCTGCAACTGGAGAAAAAAAATTGCATACCCTTATACTTGGCTCTTGTCAGTGAAAGCAGTATGCCCCAGTGGATTTCAGTCCAGCGGGGGGAAGTGTCAGAGGGTCTTGAGGAAGTATGCAGGTAATGAGTATGTCATTTGAGACTATCAAAAGAAAAGTATGTCCCAACAAAGAATTTAGCAAAACAACAGTAAACAACTGTGTACAGTAATATTTAGTAACTTATTCTGGTAAACCTTTAGAAATATAACCAAAGTTATTCTGTGTGAATGCCCTGGAATTCAGAAAATGTTCTACAAGACACAGAGTTCCTTAAAACACCTTACATATTCTTAGAACAGCTGTTTAACAGTTATGTGGTAAATGGTCACAGATATTTTTTGATTTTTCAAGGTAAAAGTGAAGAAAATGGAAGCTAATCATCTGTCCTTCCTAGAAGGAAATAGAAGTGTTTTCAAGTGATTACCAATTTCTCATTATTTATCAAGTTCTTTGGTGTATGCTCCTACAAAGTTACCCATGCAGTTCTTGGAGAAGATCTCTTCTTCCCAACTGTGAAGCCCATTCCTACCTTTTTCAGACAAAACTGGTTTGATAGTGTACAATAATTTGATTAAAACATTCATTTATTTCTTTCCCTTATTGCAAAGAATTTCTATAAGCTTTATAGCTATAAAATTATAATATATAATTCTTAATTTCAGGAATATTTAGGGGAAAAGTAATTCCTTCTTCATTTATAGTTCAGCTTCAGAGGATGTCCATATTTCCTTGTTGCATCCATAACTGAATAAAGCTGCCAGTATGCACCAAGAAAAGGAGGGTGGTGGGAGTCCTTGAAAGGTTTGTCTTAACTGGTTTTAAAGCTCAGTGCTGTTATCTAAACTGTGAACAGTGAAAAACTGGTATTAACACCTGGACTTGCATCTATGCAAAATCCAGTGTTCCTGAAGTAGCATTTAATTGGCTTAATTCTGAATTCTGAAGCTCTTTTCTGAAGGACAACGTTAATTTGTCATGTAGTACTGGTTCAGAACAACTGGAAGTGCATTAATTTTCATACAGTCCCAAAGTCTTAACTCCTTGCACTACAAAAGTTTGTGAGGAATAAAAAAAAATTAAATTTGTGATTATTTTCTTTCCTCTTTAAGACAAAACTAAAATTGAGACACTCAAAAATACCTTTCTGTATATGTGCAAATAACTGTTTTAATGGAGCATTTAAAAATTATTCTTGTCTAAATCTTAGGTTTTCCCTTCATTGTTGCCTATCCTTTAAGAAAATGCTTAGAATCTCGGTTGTACTTGGGCTGTATGCTCTAATAGAATATAAGACCTTGGAGCATTAACAAATCTCTCAGCTTTTAAATAGACTGTGACCTATTCATTTACAGGGCTTCTTCAATAAAGCAATAGCTCACTTAGGTTAATGATGGATCATGGTGTGATTCGATTTGCAGACTGCAGACTTGCCCATTATCCCTTAATGTTTGTATGGGTCATGTTATCACATCCAAATAATGATTCATGCCACCCCTTGTTCCTGAAGATATCACAGTGATTACAGGAAGCTCAGCGTGCTAGTACACAAAGCCTTTAGGGTTCTGTTGGATGGTGTTGAATTATTTTTTTGGCTAGAGCATGAAAAAGCAGGGAAGTCTCAGGTTTTTCTGTGACACCTTCCTCTTGTGATTCAATTGGCCATCTGGCTGAGCAGACGGACTAGACATTTGCAGAAATCAGATCTGTCTCTCCCTGTCTTTTTCTTCTTTCTTTTTCCTTAATTTTGGTGAGGAAAGTTAGCTGGCCCTGACCTGCTGTGACAGATTATTTACAAGTCAAGTGCCTTACGACTTTCCCCTCTCTAGTGTCTCACAGCTTGAGTTTCTAACATGAAGATGGAGCTATTTCCAACAGGCAGACAACATCAATACTGTGTCCTCCTGTAGTTACCCACAGGAGAGACTCAGGCTGGTAGCCACACTGAGAAGAGAAAAAAGAATATGTTTTCTAGTTGTGAATACACTGTGAGCATCAACATAATTTCTTTTCCCAGTGTTGCCACATTGTCATTTACACTGAAGAATTGTTGTCACTTAGGCATAGCAATTCAAGACAGTCTAAGTCATAGGATGAGAAGAAATTTTGGCTGTGATTGTAAATGTTTGTACAATGCTCTTAAGGTTTATTTTTACTTTTCATTTTTGGGGACAGTCTGGGTTTTCTCACCCTACCACTGTGTTTATGCTGAATGACCATCAGGCTGCTCACTGGTTCAGCTGCTGACAAACACTAAATCTTGATAAATGCTTCCAATAAAACTGTCATAAACCTCACTAGCTCTAAACTCTCCTAGACATAAACCTCTCCTAGTTAATATATAGTACAACTAAAACATGAATGGATAGAGGAATAGTTTCCTTATATTTTTTTATACAAAGATAGAAGACCTATGGAAATTTAAAAGATGGACTTCTTTGTTTTCTACCAATTGCATGTGCAACTTAAATACAGAAGAATTGCCATAAGAACTAGTGCTGTTCTTCAAGTAAATTAGTTTTCTTATAGCTGAATTTAAAGATTCTCCAACAGCTTCTGTCACTAAGGAGATATAATGGTTTCACTCAGTTAAAGAATGTTTTTCTGAGGAAAACCACTGACAGTGGAAAAAAACTAACTTGAAAGTACCTGTTAACATTGTTTCTTCCACTTTCTCTGCTTCTACACTTTGTCAAACACAGTCACACTCAACGGCATCAAGTAGTGATGAAATGTTTAAAAATATGGTTTTTTTTAACTCTTTCCGCTTTTTCTCATCCACCCATAAAAATATTTCCTAATGAATGTGAATACTATAGAGGGTGTTTGTTGTTTACATCAGGCACTAGAAGTAGAATTGTGGTTGAAGTAATATTGCTGTGTTGACCTGTTGGGCATGGGATATGGTAAAAAGATGGGCACTTGAAATACTTCATATATTTGGCTCTCATTATATAAGATTTTTATTTTGCTTTAGAAGTATTATACAAGGACCTCCCCAGAAATAGTGCCGAGGATCTCAAAACTGTAAGCAGATTTCAAACCTAAATTAGGTTTCCCAGCTGCTTAGTGATATATACTCACATTCAAATAGTGAAAAATGGCTTTTGAAATGTGTACTATGTTAGAACTCTGAAAAGTTTTATGTATTTTAATTTGCTGAGTGTTGCAGCAAATTTAGGACTTGAAAGTCCCTTGTGATAGCTGCCTGAAGCATTTATAGAAAGAGATTTTTCTTCCTTTGCCCCTCCCCTTGCATCAACAATATAATGATTTTTGAGGATCAATATTGTATTCCTGTGTTTGAAAGCTTAAACTCAGGCAATTTTATTTCTGTCCAGTGTTTTTCCTCCTTAAGCATGTAGAGCTTATTGAAATTTTAAAGGATATTCAAACTCACCATTTCCAAAGACCAAAATTCAAGGTCATTCTCTTTCCTTCCCAGATCCCATTTCCAGTGATAAATTTATCAAAAAATCCTGGTGTTTTAATTGTCTAAGAAACATACAGACTTAGTTTATAATCTGAATACAATGACCCATCTTTCAAGCTCAGTAGACTAATACCGGAAACATGTGTGCTTTTTGCAAGCAAAGCAAAGATTTTCACTCAAACCACAATCATAGTTGTAACTATTACCTACTAATTTTACAGCAGAGTGGTTTTTTTAATGAAACACAAAGAGACTTCAAGATTTCAAAGTTTGCGTTAATGCTGATAATTGTAGATTAAGCTGGCTGTTAGGTATAATGCAAAAACACAGGATTTTTCCATTTTGTTTTTATCTTCATCTTCAGTATGTAAATATAATGTAGCATATCTGTATCACTGTATCCTTGTTTTCTTTACATTGAAAACAGCATAACGAAAAGATATCCCGAAACAAACTCTTGGTTCTATTGTTGCTTTTCATATAGGCGAGTGGAATCCACCCCTGGAAAGAAGAAATTGTAAATGTCACCACTATAAAATATCTACATAGGAATTTGAGAACTTGTTTATTTTCCATGTGAAAATGTATACATACTTAAACCATTATTCTTTTTACTGTCTTTGATAAAATTAGTGATAAAATTAGTGATAAAATGATAAATGATAAAATGATAAAATTGGTGTTCTTTTTTTCATGTCCTGATATTTTAAATGTGAAAAGAAGATCCTTAGAGAATTGAGGGCCATAATATCCTTCTATTGCATTCTAGCTCTCAAGTAGGAGCTAAGTGCTCAGATTTTTTTGAGGGTTTAAGTTAAAACATTATATAGAGACTGAACCCCAGTAAGAAGCAATGCAAAGCAAGAAATGATGCTTTTTATGTCAAGTGCAAAGTGAAAAGCTTTGCTTCGGAAGCTGTCAAATATCTCTTTCCTGTGTCTTACCTAAATACCCACAGACATGTAGACTTACCCCAGTTACGGGAAGCTCATTAAATCCTACTCTTAGACAGAACACCTGACAGGAAAAGAATCTTTCTCTCACAGCTTCTCCTGGAGTTTTCTTTATGTCATGAGCTTTTTCCTTTATGAAGAATAGACTTTTAATACTTCTCTGGACTTAGGTTAGAATTATAACATTGGGCTTTCTTGTCCAATTAATTTAAAATTACATGGAAAATGTTATTTCTGCCTCAGATATAATTTAAGTTACAAGAAAAACTTGGTGTCATGGTATGTTGGTAATAGGAATGAATCAGTAAGAAAAAAAGTGGCCTTATTTTGGTAGCAATAGTGCTTTTCTGGTGACCAGTATCATTGCATCATTTCAATTCAATTTACTAATTTATTTGTGTAATATGTGAGGGTAGTCACCACTAATGCTGTAGGTAATGTAAATTAACTTCTGTGGATCAGGTTATTTTTGATGTTAGGCGTCTACTCCTGGTGCTCTGTACTTCCACATTGTATGTGACAATTTCTTATTTTGAAACATTTCTTCCCCTGTTAAAGTTGTCACCGTGTTGCAACAATAGATGTTGGCATAATGAGATTCTTATTTAAAAAAAAAGGGAAATTAAACCAGTGGAATCATAAAATCATGGTGGTTTGAATCTAAGTAAATGTACAGATGTGATGGCTCAGCTTTCATACATGGGGAAATGAAAAGAGAATTACTTTGTGAATTGCTGAGATGAGTCAGTTTTCTCAGCCTTGGGATGAGCTGTAGAAACCCTGGTCGAAACCTTCCTGAGGGAAATATTTTTTTGTTGAGAATTTGATTTGTAGCTGAAGAGATCATTCTGTAAACAGAATTTGCTTTCCTGGAGAAAAAATTAAAGGAAATAAATAAATAGTTGAAACAAAGTATTCTGCAGACAAACACATGAAAACTGAAAGCATTTAATTCAGAAACATTGCGTGGTGTTGTAACTGTTCCCTCATGCTCCATACTGAAAAGCAGAAACGCTATTTGTGTGTCCCTCCATGTAATGCTTCATGGCCTTGTCAGTCTTACTCAGGAAGGTGTTGATCCGGGGAACAGCATGGAGAATACAGTGAGTAGGAGCAGTCCCATTAAAAAGAAGAGTAAGACTATAAATCTGAACCCTCTCTGTCATATAGGATCAACAAAATATTCCAACTGGGCATTTTGGCTAAAATTATATTTTGTATTTTGGCCCCTCTTTTCTCTGAAAAGCAAATCTCTTTATTTTGAACATTCCTTAACTCTCATTTAATACTACGTTAGTTCACATTTTGTGCATAAGATTTAAGCCCCCAAAGTATATTTTATCTGTTGCTTGTGAACTTAATAATTTGGAAAGTTGTGTTTATCCATCCTCTTTATAGAGGTTTTCACCTCTAGTTTATTTACCACTCAGTTTATTCTATTGCTTCTTCACTCCCAGACCAAGACTCGGAGGAGTACAAGTGACACCATGGACTAAATTGTAGAAGTTTAAGAGCTTGGAAGAATTATTAGGCCCTAGTTGTTGTCTGACAACCTAAATAATTATTTTAACATCAAGTCTTGACCCTCTTCTACACTAAGTGGAAAGACTGCACACTGTTTCAGCATTCTTGTAACAGCTAAGGCAGATTATTTTTCATCTTTCCTTGAGGATATTTATCAGATAGATAGCTTAATGTTGGTACCTTATGATTTCTTGACAGCTGGCCGTTAAACCTAATAAATGTTCCTGCCAACAAAACACCACGTGGGTTCCAAAAAAAGTTTGTGATTTTTAATAAGGTAGATTAGTTGATTGATGTGCAGTATGCATTCTAATGACAAAAAAAAAAATGAGGAAGAGGAAATTTGTCACTTCCTCATTCATTATTCCTTAATTAGACTACAACTAATCAGGATTTATGATTGGCTAAAATAACCTCAGATTTAATTTACTGTACTGCCATTACAGACAGATAAAAAGAAATCACGAATTATATCTTGCTGCCAAGACAGCACAAAAGAGCAAGGAAATAAGATGAACCTTGAAATATGGTAAACATGACTCTGTCTGCAGTCTCTCAGATTAGTGATTTATTACAACAAATGAAATGTTTCTCATGTGAAATGACAGAGTATATTTTTTTTCAATATGTAATATTTATGTATATTGTGAGTATCAGAGTAGATCAGTACTGCATGTGAGACCATTGCATTTATTTTGGTTTTGGCTTGTGGGAAAGCATTTTGCATACTTATCTTAACATCAAAATATGCCAAATGGGCCAAATGAGTGGTGATAATGACACAGCTCTGACATTGTCTACAGCTTCATTGCGGAGCCTAAACGTAGAACGCAAACTTTTATTCAGATGGGTTTTTTTCCCAGTCAGCTTTATTCTACCAGTCTGGGTTTGCTTTGGTGTCTGTTATGTGCTTCCACTACCTGCATTGCTGGTCTCTGTTTTAGTGTGTATATACTAGGGGAAGAAGATAGGACAAAAAGAGAGAGTGAATTTTCCTTATTACGTTCTCATTTGTGCTATTTTCTTGCATGGTGACATCAGATTTACTTGTATCTCTATGATACATGCGTGTGCATATGAAAACAATATATTTGTTTGTTTACGGGAATCTGCTGACTATGCAAGCAAACACACCAGGTGCCTGTGGTACAAGGGGTGGAAAATTCTGATTAGTCAAAGGTAGTTCTTCTTCTGAAGTACTGTCATTGTTTTGTATGCCCAGTAGAGGAAAAGAGAGATAGGAAGAAAGATGTCAAAACAGAAGTTAGCACACTGGTTAGCAATTAAGGAATAGTTTTGGGATGTAAGAAAATAAAGTTCAAATCCCTGTTTGCCTTGGCTTTAACCCAGGTCTCATTTTAAGTAACTTCACCTCCATATTTTACTGCCTGAGTCTCTCCAAAGAAGTTATTTAAATTTTTATAAAAATATTAAAAGATCATTGGTATGGACAGGAATTGTAAATTACTCAGTAGCACAGTGGGTGGAATACTTACCCACTCTTTCAGAGGCAGGTTGGGTTTCTGTTCTGAATTGATCCAAGCAGAGGCTTCAAACCTTGGTGTCCCTAAATCTCAGATGAGTTACCTTCTGCAATATTAGTTGGTCTAAAATTTAGCTTTAGGCTTTTTATAGATGATGCAATATTGCCTGTGAGGAGTATTCCCACTTGAAATCTGAAAAAGTGTTTACACAACAAAAGGTACATTTTAACTACTTCTTTATCCAACTACTTCTTTTTTGGAGTTCTGATCTAGGGGATGTGTTTTGGCTACATTTATTTTCTCTTCTATTAGTGTAGATCCAAAATGCTTCAAAAATAAAGGCAGAGAGTGAGAAACAGTAACCTGAATATCTGTAATCCTGAATTTCACAGTGCAAAAACTCTCAAGGTCCTGGCTAAAATAAAACCAAATCACTGAAAACGCTTATCTCCTTGTAGTACAGCTGCACACAAAAACAGCTGTTGTGACTCACTGTGGGCTCAAGCAACAAGCCACAGGGTCATTTTTATTTCCTTTGATTTTATGTCTTGTAATTAAGTAGGCGCAGTGTGTAACATTGAGTCATGTACAGTCAACCATTGGTTCTTATTGCTTCAAATAGCATATAAAAATGATCAGTTCACTAGGCTGTCATCGACAGTGAATCACTAAAAATGGCAGAAAACTATATACTTGTCTCTGTTTCTGCAGTAAGATTCTTTCCTGCCTGCTTTTCCAGGCAGAGCTTGTCCGTTATGTGCAGGGCATGTTTTCTGTGTACGTGTGCACGAGTGAGATCTCAGCATCCTGCTAGTGCTGCTGATGTGCTTATTATCCCTTTTTCTTACTTTTTTTTTTCTAAGCTTTTGATTTTTTTTTTTATTTTGCTTTTTCTTTCTCTTGCATATTTCTTTTCTTCCATTCATTTCTACCTCTTCTGGTCTTTCTGTATTTTCCCTTCTCCCATTGCAAAGAGGTAATGTAGTTCAGTAATGCTGCTGTATTAGATTTAAGGAACCTTCTGCTTCATGCCAAGAAAGCTGGGTCACATCTGCAGCAAACAATAGTTCTCAAATGCATCAGATATAGAGAAAGAAGCCTGAGGCTTTATGTAGCACAAAAAGAGCTGGAATATTTTTGTAGTGAACTTCATTTGCATCATGCTTGTACCTTAGTAGACATCTCCCATTTGATTGCATATCTATTTTTACTTCTGTACTTTGCAGCAATACATAATTGCACCATGGAATTGAGGATGTGAAGATACATCCAATCTCTCTACATATTTGTCTGCAAGAACAAGAAAATATGCGTGTATTTAATGGACATTATGATGGACATATATATTAAGGACTGATATATGAGAAAATAATTTAAAGGAACAAGCTGGAAACTCCTAGATATAGGTAATCAATACAACTGGATTTCTGCAAAAGTTCTGATAGCATTTTATTGTGCAAAGCTGAATCTTAATTCTGATGATTATTAAAGCATTATGTATTAGAATGACTTCTTCAGTACAGAAGAAATACCTTCCTAATGAATTTTTTTGTTATTGAGGCACTAGAATAATTAGGCAACCAGCAAAGAAGAAATGGAACAGCCTATTTAGGCTAAGCCTAGACTCATGCGTTTTTTAAAAGGTGCAGAATTATTTTTTTTATGTTCATTTACTTCAGGCACCTCCTGTTTGACCGTGGCAAGACTTGCAATGAGGACTTTTACAATATGATTTCAAGGAAAATGGATGCATTTGAAATTTTCACACGGATTCAGACATCTCAGCAATCTTTAAAAAATGCCCAATGTTTTATTTTTTGAAGAATTTAACTTATTTCTGTCAAACATACAGGCTCTGGTTTTATCCTGTTTGTTGGTAACTTTTGAATGCTTTCCAGGTGCTGCTGTGTCTCTTGAAAAACTGAAACAATAGCTTTGCAAGTGATGCCATCTGCCTGCATCCTTTGAAGTATGTTAACTGAAAACAAATAGCCTTGGAAAAGGATTAACTCTTTCAGTGCTGACCATATTGGCTGCAGCTGAACCCTTAATACTGTAAAAACCCTGGCTGTAACTGGGACTGCAGAGCCATACAGGAGCTTCTCTGTTGTGTCACTGAGACTGTGACTGGCACAGCAGGTGAACTCCAAAGAGGTCTGTGGCCTTCTCAGCCAAGAAAATCTGTACCCAGTAGTGCATAGCTAACAAATGGTTTCTGTAGGTTGAATGTTTCATTGTTTCTTAGTTTGGGGAGGATTTGCACAGGTGAACAAATAAATGCTGTTTCACACATTGCCAAATAGGATGGGGCAAGAAAGTTCTAAATAGGGAAGGTGGAGAAGGAGAATCTAGTTATGAACACTTGGCTATGTGAATGGAGACTGCACAGAAGTTAGTTGACAAGTTTAAAATTGCTAATTGAGTGTTCCAGTAGATACTTCAATTAAAATTTTTCCCCAAAGAAAACTATCTTTACTTTATTTTTCCCCAAATCCTTTTTCTGAATGTGGCTTGATCATCGTATGGAATATGTTAATATTTTGACCTGTATAATATTTTGTTTGCTGATATGGCTGACACCTACGGGCAGTAACTTCAAATATAAGGCTTTAATGAAACAAAGGAGAATAATTTTACTGGTGATAGCTTAAAAAAAGCTGGAAAATATTTTCCAAAATATATTTGACTCTGTATTACATACTAAAAGAAATGTGTAAAACTTCGTCTAATAGTTCCACCTGGCTTAATTACTTTTGGCATAATTAATCTTACTATTTATCCATACAATGAAAATCAGATTTTATCCACTTTCAATTTCATCAAAAGCCTGCAGCTGATTAACTTCCTTTTGTCTGAGTTCTTCCATAATGGAGTCCCCACGATACCAAACAAAAAAATACCTAATTGATCAGCTTCCACTTACCACTTCTTCCTTTACACTGGCTTTTTCTGAAAATGCATCTCCTTAGCCTGAGGCATAATCCTGAGACGTGCACAGTTAGGGATGATAAAGCTGCAGGACAGGGTGATCAAGCCATATAGATGTAGTGACAAAGAAAATAGGTCGCTGGTGTTCTTTATGTGGCTTGATTTTGTTTAAAATCTTATTTACACACTCCAGGGGGTAAGTAAAGAGTAAAACAGTGCAGACAAGGTGTCATGAGCACGGCTGGATACAGATACTACCTACATGGTATATATATTAGAAAGCTAAAAGAATAGAAAAGCACAGCATTGATAACATTATCACATGGTTTGTTTACTAGGGATTACACATTATATCATATATCTCTATTTTGTAGATCATGTTCTTCCTGAGAAGTGGCATAGCTGGCAGCATCCTAAACCAGGGTTTGTGACAGCCTGCAGGTGAGAGTCTATGTGGAACCTAAGAGGTCTAGGAAGGAGAGGTACCTTGGAGGACTTCATCATTATATTCATTAATAGAGAAATACACTGCCCTAAATAGAACAGATATGTATATTTTTCAAGCAGATATGTCTATTTCATCATTTATTGTTAAGTAATCTGTGCTTCTGAAAATATAACAAATTTATTGTTTCAAGATGTCTTGTTTCTGGCGCTTTCCTTGGCTTTTTCTTGTGTTGATGGATTGAAAGAGCATTGTTTTTATCCTCTGAGAGCTAAATAGTATGTTATTCCAAGTATTCTTTCAGAAGTGGATGTCTTCCACCACCTTTAATGAGACCTGACTTAGTGACTTCTTCCAAGTTTTGAGAACGTATTTCTTGATATCTTTTTGTACATATAGGTACAATATTTGTTTCCATCTTTCCTTGCTTACTGATGCACTTAATTCTCCGCAAATGCACTTTTCCCCCATGTTAACAGGTTTCTGTTTCCATTTTCCATTTAGTTCGTTCGTTACATGTTGGATTTAATTAGTTCATCTTAACTCCTAAAAAAGCATTATCCCTTACTTCTGTAAGGAATGCATTTAAGATGACCTTCCTTACTCCCTCCTACTTGACTTGCTCATGTTATACGTGGTAGAGCTATCCTCTTTGGAACACAGTTAGGCTTTCATAGGTCATTAAGTCTGTGTTGCCATGAAAATGTGGAGGTTTTTAAAATAACTTTCTCTAGAAGGCTTTTTATTAGCAGTAGACAAACTGAAATTCTATCTTTGGTACCTGTTATCATATTTGGTGTAATATTCTTCTGTCTACAAGGGGCCAAGTGCTGTGAAAAAGAGGTAGCAGTGAAACAGAGCAGATGGTGTGGCAGCTAGAGAGTAACAGGAGGGTGCTTCTGCAAGCATAATGTTTCAGTTAGCAAATACTGTTACCACAGCTATCCTCAAAACAGTGTTTGCCTCAGTGTCCCTTGGAGCTTTACACCTATAAGGGCAGAGGTGGGATAAAGTCAGACAGAGACGATAGTGAACCAACAGCCAAAGTGGTACTTCTACTAAAGTTCGTGTTCCCTCAGCTCAAATGGGTGTGCAAGCCTCACTGAGCAGAAAAAATGGAAAGAGTAGAAGATTGTCATTATTTTGTTGTCTTTTGGAATCTTTAATTTGTATTCAAGCTGTCCTAATGGTTAAATTAGCTTGCTAGGGTTTTTATAGCTGCAGCGTTGACAATTTGGATTTTAATTCTCAGTTATTAGGGAACTTGTTATAGAGAGGACTGAGATTCATTTTACTCCTTTGAACATAACCTCTACAAAGAAGAGGAACCTTTACATTCACTCAGTGCATTTGTGCAATATTGTTTCTCATAAAAAAGGCCAGTTTTATCACGAAAAGACTGTAAACCAGTTAAAATAAAAACATTTTAAGGCAATTTACCACACAACTATTAGGAATTCCTCCCATTTCTGGAGCAATGCTTTCTAAAAATGATCAGGCCAGAAACCAAAGATGCATGAAAGAAAGTGGTAGTTGCAGACTATCAATATATTAGACAAAATCATTTTCTTACAGTGTAATTAGCTACTACACATCTCTACAAGCAGATGAATTTTTTTGCATGGATTTACACGTCCAAGACTGTCTTTCTCACACATTTGAGAGTGCTTAAAATGCAGTTAATTTGCAGCTTAAATATTCAGTTGTTTTTCAGGCTCTGTGTTGTTGATATGGGCTTAGTCTGTTATTTAGCATTTCAGAATTTAGGATTTGTGGATTGCTAAATTGAAGTTATAGAACTGGTACTCAGTTTGCCATAGGGCTGTGATGGACTTTATACTGTTACTTGACGAGAGAAGAAGTAATATATATCTGTCACTGCACTGGCCAGATAAATGTAACCACTGCTCAGTGGTATTGCAGAACCAGAAAAGAATATTTATCTCTAAAAGTCTTTTCTCGCATTACATGCTATTTCTGACTTCATTACATCACCTTACCTGAATTTCAGTTACCTTGAAATAAACTGCTGCTGAATGACCACTGACGCTTAGCTTTATTAGAGGTTCTGAAAGCTTTTGGATGGCTGAAAATACAACTTTTGATTCTGTACTTGTTTCCATCAGTTTTTCAATAGTGTCACCTGATAGTTTTAAGCAAGTAAGTTTTTGAGTTTGGGCAGAGCAAATGACAGCAAAACTGGTTTGAGGTCATTCTTACTTTGCATATAACCGGTTAAAAAATGAAAAATATAAGTCTTCATCAGGCAAGAAGGGCTGTATTTTACTGTGCTGGCAATTCCCAGCATAAGAAGTTCTTCCTCTCCTTATGGTACGTCATCCACTAACACCACAGTAAAGCCCATAATCCACAAAGCAGGGAAAGAGGACATATAAAAAGTTTTTTTAGCTCAGTTTAAGCCTGTCTTCTCTACAGAGATAACAAAGGTGAAATATGATGTCTATGCACACTTTCATTAAGATCTTAAAACACCTGAATGCCTCTGTCTCACAGTTACACCTCTTGTTTCCCTGGGATCTCCTTAGAACGGTGCTCAAGAAGAGGAATAATAACCCTACAAAACTGTCTAAAACAGTTGGAATATAATTTTTCATACAGGAACGTGTCTCTATACATTGATACCCACACACTCATTGCTAAGGTGCAAAGGAATTTCAAGTGGCAGCTAGTACCTGGTATGTTCATTTATCAATCCTAGTCTGCTGGGCTTTGGCTTATTAAATGTGTAACTTTGGAATCAGCTGCTACTGAAACTGCTACTGCTTTTACATAAACATCTCTGAATCACACATTTTTCTGTGTACACATTTGTGGTACCTAAACTCTGAGAACTCACTTGATATAAATGCAAATTGTTCAGTAGTATTTTCAGTTTCTTGTATTTCCTCTGTTGACCTATTCTGTAGAAATTTCCTTCAGCTTTTTCTTCAAATTAAGCAATCTTTTTCCTGCTTTCCGAAAGATCTCTGTTAGTTTCTGAACTACATATAGCTGCACTTCCTAATTTTTGATATGATATATATTATTCAAGGTGTACTCATATATATGCATGTATATGTGTAGGACAGGGACCAAGTGACCTGGGAGACCTCAGACAAAGAGAAACTAAGGAGGGTTTATCCAGTAATGAGTAAGAAAATGAGAAAGGAAAGCAGAACAAATTGTTTCTTCAACTGAAGAAATTATTAAAGACGGTTTGGGGGCAACTGCACTAAGTTTTCACTGTCACAGATTCTTGGCAGTATCTGTCCTAGTTTCAAGCAGCATGAAGTGTCTGAATTTAGAGCTGGTGTGAAATTATACTCTGGTATCAGCAAACAGAAATATTGAGTTCAGATCATTCCTGAGCGTTTCAAAATCTAGAGCTCTGAAATAGATGTTTAAGTATCTAATTTTAGGCAGTCTGGTTTGAAACTGGACCTATTATTTGTATATGTTTTGAAGACTAGCTGACAGTTTATCTCATCACTTTAAATCTCCAACATTTCAGACAGTTTCACACTGCTAGAAGGTATGATATTTGAAAGGCACTTTACTGTGTAGCAAAGCATTCATTCTTACTTCAATGAAAGCTGCAATAAATTTGATGGAAGTAAACAGATTTGAAAAGTAATAGACTGACAGTTCACTAGTTATATCTGAAATATCTGACCACGAGCAGTCTAAATTTCAAACCAGTTTTTCAGTGTCAGAGAATGTATTTGGGTTTTACCTGAAGGGCAACTAAATGGTTCCATTTCCTGCTCAGATCAAACTCTTACTATTTTCTGGCACAGTAAGGACCAGCCTAAAATTCAGTACTAAATTAATCTTCAGATAAACAGCAGTAACACTAGTGAATGTTATTGACTCATATTAAAAACTGATAATAATTGTCTCTTCACCTACAACATTCAAGAGTAGAAACAGTCAAAATAGGTGTTTTCAGGTTTAATAAATATACCGACATTGAGGCTACAAGAGCATGAATAAACTTGGAGCATTTTGGGAAACAGAGGAGAACTTGCAGCTCACAAAGATCAGTCATATTGCAAAGGTTTGAAGAATTCATGTTAGATGCTAGAATTTCAGTCAAATGCTTTTATAGTAAAAATAAATTCAGTGTAAATTTTAAAACTATAGTAAATTATATATAATTTTTTCAAACAACTTTCCGAAAACACTTGTATTTTGAAATTATTTCAAGAAAGGGGTCAAGTTGACAGCTGTTTTTATGGTTTTGGTTTTTTTTTCAAAAATTCAGCTTTTTTCGTACAACTGTAAGTAAAAGATTAACATATGGCACCTTTGATAGCTGGGATTTTGTGTCTGTAAGACTTTTGTTATACGAGATAGCGACATCAGATTTTGAAGCGGACTTTTCAGTAGCCTTTGAACAAGCGAGGCATTTACACAGGTGAGCAGGTTGCTCAAATAAATTACCTCACTTGCTGATTTGGTCTAGCAAAAGCCTTGTTAGCTGTCCTAAGTTCTTACGTTTAGATTGCTTTATAATGAAGTTATTGAAGAGAGGTGTGTACACCTCAACAGTGAATTGAACCAAAGATTTTTATGTAACTCGACAATGAATTGCAGAATTGAGGTTGATGTAATATTGCAAACAAAGCTCTTTAGTGGAGCCTTATGTACTAACTCTCTAATTGCATATATAAATATTTGTTTAAAAGGAGTCATCTTATTAAGAAAAAGCAATGACATTTAAGAAGAATCCTATAAATGTCAAGGCAAAGGCAGTCTTGAGGAAACATTAATCTCCTCTTAATTGTTGGAGTCACAAGTGAAATTATCAGAACGGAAAATTATTAAAATGAGCTGATTGGTTTAATGAGTGTTTAAAGTGTGAATAGTATCAGAACTTTTGGCAGAGTGGCTGAACTGAGAAAATATTTTGATTAGAAAAACACAGTGGCATGGCCAAAATCCTTTTCTTGTGTGCTTACAAAGTTCTTTCTTTCTGTATGGGCATAACAAAATCTTTCTTTTGGTATGATATGCTTGCAATAAGACTACATAGCAGGTCAGAAAATACTGGTATGATTTGGGTTTTAATTTTTTTTTCCCTCCAAAAATCAGGTTATATTTCAACAAGGATTTTCTCAGGAACCATTGTCAGCTTTAGTGTAGCCTACAAGTGTTACAGTACAGGCTGTGTGTGGATGTCTGTGAGAACAGAGTCATACGCAGGAACCGAAATGTTCACCTCTGATACACAAATCGCAGGTTGAAATCTCAGTTCCCGTTGGCAGAACAGGGATTTCGATTTGCATTAAAGTCTTGAAATAGAAGACTTGTGAGGGAGAAATACAAACATCATAAAAACCAGAGAGCGTTTCTTTACAAGAGGTGCTATGTTATTATTTTTAAAAGGTGGAAGAGCATAAAATATTAAACAAGGCATTTACTTCCAAACTCAGTGGTCACAGACCTTATAGTGTACAAAGTAAACAATATAAATCCTCTAGGTAAATAAAGCAGACATTCACCTGTGACTTCTGTGGCCCAGGTGACTGGTCTAGAAACTGTGCCCTCAGCCGTACAGGGATAAGGCAACACCTCTGCTGACAGGAAAGAGTGTATTGTATTTTCGGGGGAAAGCAAGCATGAACGTAGAGCATCCTGCCTGTTGTTTGTGTTGAGCAATGGAAGCAAACAAATGACTAAGCTCTACATGCTTAGACATGTCTGCAGGTCTTTTGTGGTTCTGAAGCAAAATATTTTGAATAAAAATTCCTTGGATCCAATGAATTTTTTATCGTTCTTCCCTAACGTTATCAAAACCATTTTCTATTTCATTCCAAAATTATTCTAAAATCTTACAATTCCTGTGAAACAGACTGCATTTTGGTCAGTTGTACTCAAGAATTTCTATTTATCTCCTCCAAGTATTGATGTGAAACAGTTGTTCCAGATTAAAATAATTTTCCTGTATAAAAAAAAAAGGAAAACATAAATGAAAAAAAACACCTAAAATTGTTTTTTTGTCTGATCTTAGGCATCAGTGGGTTGCAGATCTGTGCCAAATCCCATTGAATTCAATGAGGTGACCTACTTAAAGATGCCATTATGGCATATTAGGACATAAATTTTTAAAACAGAATAAAACTTACACAAATATTTAAGTAAATATATTAATATGCTTGACCTATCCAAATAAAAAACTCCTTTATAATTAGTAAGAAAATATAACCCAAAAAGAAATTTCACATAATTCTTCTATGTACAATCTTACTTATCCAATGGACCTTGTTTAATTACTTCATTAATAATAAAGCTATACTTGGCTTTAATTTTTACTCTTATGTATTTTTGGACAGTCAATAATTCTACATCGATATTATCTGTCTAACATACTTGTGAGAATAAAAGAACCTATTGAGTGCTTGGACAAAAACCAGTGTTTGCCATTTGGTTGATCTGTTTGAATCTGGAAGATTGAGTCAGTTTTTTCACTTTTGCTATTTCCTGCTAGTAGTCTTTGATGGGTGCATAAATCAGGTGACACTGTTTCAGCTTCGTAATTAGGGAATTGATGTTATTTAAGGGGAAAAGATAGTAAAAAAAAATCAGTAAATTCTTTAGTTTGCATATGTATGCACTCATTATTCACATGTCTTTGGTGGGAACTACTGTCAGTGCTCATGCATTTCATGTAGAATTATTGTAAATAAGACTACAGAAAAAGGAAAACAAATTGTATCCTGTTGTGTATGGCAAGTTTTTTAAGCAGGAATTTTCCATCTGATTTTCTTTTATGGAAGAAAAAGAATCTCAAAAATTACTACTACGAAAACCTCACATCTGTCTCAGGAAAGGCCTGATGCACAAATTGTTGAAGGGTGGGATGATATTGGGAAAAAACAATAGATGTTTGCCATGTTCTTCCACTCTTCCCCCAGGCACATTTTGTTGACCTCTGGAGGAGACAGTACACTGACATAGGTGGGTATTTTATCTGACCCAGCTATGTTATTCAAAATGACTGTTCCCACCATTTCCCAGTCCTCTTATAAGGAAACTGCTGATCTATGTTATTTCAACAACCCATCCTCCGTACACACCTCAGCATGTCAGTGACCTTCTCCAAAACTTCTCATACTCGGATGTATTCATGAGATTGATTTAGAAATTCCTTATGAATGAGATATGCTATAAGATCACAAGAACCTGGAAAATAGACAAATCTTTTGGAATAAAGTATGAATAAAGTTAAAACTGACCTAAAAATCAAATTCATCTTCATACAAAACCAAATTCAAACAAGAATTACAAATATTTAATGGAGAATTTTATAATTAAAACTCCTGTTTTCCTGAGTGCAGAAAAAATTTTGAGTCAGTATTCATTTTCTCTTACGGTAGTTTGGATCACTATCACTGGCAGCATTTTGACTTGAACAAAGATGGGAAGTTGAAAACTTCTCAGCAGCTTGTTCCTCAAACATTCTGAAAGTAATTTCTCCTCCAACAAATAATGTGGCAAAGATAGAGCTTTGGGGCTTTATGTTCAACCAGGCCAAATCAACATGCCAATCCTATGTGATATCTGAAATTCACGAATCCATTTTGAAGAAAAAAACCTGCTGGATGTTTACTGGGAAGCATTACTTGCATACTGCAAGAAGCATTTGGAGGTATTTTAACATGTTGCGTTGGCTGTTTGTCTATCTTCATCTTTATATGGACTGTTTCTTCTCTGTGCACCATTATAAATCATCTGTTTAAACTAAGTTTGTTAAGTTCTCGTATTTTTTTTTTTATTTTGAAATAATACGTAACACATAAAAAATATTGCTGTTGCCACTGATTACCTCTTTGTTAACCAGAGTTGGAGATAGAATGCACTGAAATGTTTCAATGTTAATGATGTTCAGAGTGTGGTTTTTGTAATAAGAGGTTAATTATCAATTTTTGTCCAACTTCTCAGATACATGCCACTGATAATGCCCGTGGATTAAGTTGGCAGTACTCTTACTTCGTTCTTAGATATGTGTTGTGCAGCATAATTTACATATTTTCAAGTGCTGCAAATCAGCCGTATTGAAATAAAAGTAAGTTTTAGGGTCTACTAACCAAAGACACTAATGATAACAAAAATATAGAACTGGAAATAAATAGTATAAAAATCCCTTTTTAGAGTAAAGGCATTTTTACTTTTAAAACCCAAGAAAGACATTTTCAAAGTCAGGATAAACTTGTGCATGGTTATCGCAATACATTTCATTGGCAATACAATAAAATAATAAGTTAAACTCTCAAATATTTATTACTTTAATTTTGTTTGGTTCCTTGCTTACAAATGTATGTGCCTTTCCTCTCTTCCTTCCCTCTAATGACTTCTGGATCATAGGTATTCCACAGATCATGGCTGAGGTATAATGATCTGTAATATGGTTATAAGACTAGTTTGAACTAGAAAAAAAAACTCTTAGTAAGGTACATATACATTTGCAGTTCTAGCCACACACGAAGCATGTATGTCCTGCTTTGGGAAGACATGGAAGTTGCATTAAAGAAGCATTTCTTCTCTGGTCTCAGTATTTTCTTAATCTAGTAGTAATTTTTTAGACTTTGACATTCACTTAAGGGACCACATCTTATGAAACTACTATGCCTTATATTCAAGACCAGGTTAAACCTGGTCTAGTTGGAGATGTCCCTGCCCATGGCAGGGGGGTTTGGGACTAGATGATCTTCAAGGTCCCTTCAAACCCCTTAACATTCTATTATTCTATGCTTCTGTGAAATTGAACTTTATTTTTTATTGTCTTCACATGAAGTGCAACAAATGCAGATTATGGTGGAAATGTAGTATCAGAGTTCACTAAAGAAGTTTTTCTGCAACTATTTTGAACATAAGAGTGACAAAGGTATTTGTAGACATCTAGACAGGGAAAAACTGTAAGGAACAGTAACTTTTTTCTTTATTTTTTTGACACTAAAATAAAAATTAAATCTAATCATGATGCCTCAATACTAGACTACACACTGAGCATTTATAATAATTTCTATAAAGAAATTATACATAATGTGAACTTACATTAAAGGACTGAAAAATGAAACATACACTGAATTAATCACTTAAAACTGTATCATGAGAGCACTGCTAGACAGCAACATGTTCTGTATAGACCAGCTGATAAAAACCAAGTAAAACTGATTCCAATTGTCTATC
This sequence comes from Rhagologus leucostigma, assembly GCA_013397725.1. Lineage (NCBI taxonomy): Eukaryota > Metazoa > Chordata > Aves > Passeriformes > Rhagologus > Rhagologus leucostigma. The sequence continues at coordinate 829,930 of VZTD01004587.1, read as the reverse complement.
ACTTTTTTGTGATCACTTTTTTCTCTTCAAGGATTCTGCCAAATCATCATAAGATCCTTGAGACTAGTACTTGTTTAGCGTTTTCAGAAGGCAAGTTACTAGCTCCAAGTGTTCATTAAAGATTAAAGTAGATTGAAAAATTAGGGCTATGTAAGTATCAGGATAATAAAAGTAGTATATTTTTGGGTTTTTCTTCCTTTGGCATTAAATTTATATGGAAGGATTATTTTGCTATCTTCCTAACTCTTTCCCAGATAACTGTGGAAAACAAATATGTGGACATTAATTTGCTAACTTAAGATCTACATTTTCCAGTTTGATTTAGGACATAGTATTTTTTTTAACAAAATCTCCCGAGAAACAGTGTACCCTTTTCATTTTTAGACATAGAGATAATTTTAGAATTTCTTTCTGGAAATTAACTGACTTGTTTTAAATTCTTTTGGTTTCTGAGGGCTCCTTGGTTAGAATTCTATATTTTTCAGTGATTTCCTCTTCCCCGCACCCCATTAACGTTTACTGGTTTTATATGTTCTTGGTTATTTTTCTGCCTAGAATATATTCTGTAAATGACAATGTTGGAAGACCACGAAGATATTCTTTTATCATATAATACTCTGCCTGGTTACTGTATCTTCTTTTTTTACTGTTTTAATTATTGTCTTCTCCAGTGACAGTCTCCATTTTAGCGTACAGTTCATTCTTGTCTTCACATGTAGATTATGCTGAATTATTTGATAGGAGTATTAAACTACAGATATCTCAAATAAATTAATTTATGCTAGCTTATTAAAACAGGCTTTTTTTTGTGGCAGGTGAGTGAATGTATGAATCAATTCTATTCTAAAAAGTTCCTGAGTCCGTCATAAATCTGAGGAAGGCAGATTCTCATACATCTTAAATGACCAAAACCTATAGAATCTGGTTCTCTCTTAAATGACAAAAAGCTATAGCATCTGTCTCATTCTCTGCCCTACCTTTCAAAAACTAGATGGAGAGAGACATGTTTTTGTGAACAACTTGCAGCATTATCATTGCGATAGAAACATGGAGCGTGAGATGCTGGTAGAATAGATGGCAGATTTCAGAAATCCTTACCACTCCACTGATTGTGTTAATCAGCAAAATATCTGCCTTTTAGTGATTATTAAAATCTCAAGCATTTTTTCCTGGAATGGGGTGACTATTATTTCTATTTTTTCCGTCATCTTTTTTGGTTTCTTCAAGTTATCTAAATATTTAAAAAAAACTCCACATTGTCCAGAAACGTCACATCAGTGTCTTCTCTTTTCAGTAATTATTCTGAGGTATTTACACCAAATATACTGAGCTCATTTTCTTCTCATCACTTCCTTACTCTTATCAAATTTCAGTCATGAGTAGTAGAGCTGGTTTCACTAGTATCTTTCACCAATAGTCATGAAGCTAACATTTACGTATTTTCATTTGCTTATGCTCACCTGTGTGTCTGCCAGGAAGAAGTACATTCATACAGTAGTAGATTCGTAGTAAAATTAATGCTACATTCAGCTGTGTCTTCCATTAGGAAGGAGTGTTCCACAGGCAGTGGTGCAGCACAGGAGCTCTTCAGGATAGGAAAGATCAGTTTCTGCCTCAGCTGAGATTTTCAGAGAGCCTTCAGTAGAAAGCCTGATGAAAAAGGATTAAATGAGAGAAATTTCCAGCACAAATCAAAATCAGCCTCAGGCTGGGCAAAACCTTGAGATGGTGTGCTAACAAATACTATCTCTTCCTTCCTGGTACTTGCTGATACACCAGTACAGAGACAGGAATTCTCAAAATGTAACATATGGAAACCTGCTCCCCAGTGCTGCAACACCTCAAAAATAAGAGGGGTCTTCCAATGGCTATTGATCCCAGCACACCACAGCACACCATAAGGATACCACAGCATGGCAGCGGCACAACCTCAGAGGCAGTGGGGAGGTAGCTAAGAAACCATTTATGATTCCAGAGAACAGATTTTTAGATATGAAGGACAGAGGGAGCTATTCAATTGGCTGGTCTGATCTGAGTTCATAAGCAAACTGGAATGAAGGACTTCCTCAGATTAATTATTATTTCCAATCAGGCATCATTCTTGATTTACAAATTCCTTGTTTGGATAGCTCTGCAGTGCTTGGCTGGTGGATCCAATGACTAATTACTGCCATTATGGAAACCAGCATGTGTTTATTTGCAGGATACATTCAGCTAACATTCATCTTACAGACATGGGTTGGTTTTTTGTTGCTGTTTTTTCATATTTTGATAATTTTACCTGGTAGAATGCATATTCTTTCATTGTTAAATGGGGAACAGAATTTTGCAAGGGTATCAGAGACCCAAGCCCGTAGTAAAATAAAGCAGTAGGATAAGAAAATCTGGTCCAGTAGAATATCAAATACTATGTGTGGTAACATTTGTTTAAGATTATTTCCTCTATGAACCTCCTTAATTCTGTGCACATTTTAACACTGCAGCTATAATTATGCCAGTATTAGCTAAATTTATAAGATATTTTAATGAGAAGGGTAAAGGAGGGTTAAATGACTACATAAAACGACTGAAAATCAAAATAAAATTGGAAAACCAAAATAGATTAACAGGTTTTAGTTTGGATTTCGAGAATGTAATTTTAGTTGCATCTTGTCCTTGACTGCCATAGACTAGAACAGTCAAAATAGAACATGTAAAGATGACATTTTTAAATAAGCTAAACCAAGAGAGACTCTTTGGACTTGGAGCATTGCTTCCCCCTTCCTCTTCTCCAGAAACATAGTGCCTTAATATTGGCTGGTACTTAGGAGTATAAACAATATATATATTAGAAACCGTCAGGCTGTGAAGTTACATCTTACATGAAAATCATCTTAGAATTTGTAAAATATTAGCAATACTTTATTTTCTTATCAAATGTGATTTATAGTCTTACATAAATCAGGGACGTTACAAAATCAAACCCTTGAAATGCTGTGTCAAGCATAAAATGAAATTGATAGAATAATTTTAAATTTTTTTTAATTCATTAGTTTTTGTTTTACCAAATATAAAATTCATCCCCTTTTCTGAAGTTGAACTTAACTGCATAATAGTCCTTTTCCATATAGGTCATCAGTGCTTCGTGCTGCTGCATTATTCCCTTAGTCTTCCCTCCTTAGTCTCCCCCATTAGTTACAGAGCCATTTTTCTACATATGAAGTTACATGTGAACTCTTTCTGCTGCTCTCCTCTAAGATTTCTGTAATCTTAAATTCATAAAATTCTCAGTGGCAGTGCTCTGCTTTGCTTTGCAGCTAGAGCATCTGGCATATCCAAGTGGCCTCATGCATAAGCCAGGGACAGAAGATACTCACTCTAGTCTCTCTCTCTCTCAGGCTTTGGTATTCATACAGCCCTGGTTATTATAGTTCAATCTGTTTACACTCTCTAACGAATTCATACAAAATTCCTTTGAGATACAGAGGATGAGTACATCCTCTGTTCACATTTTATAAGTGTGTGTTGAAGCACCACAAAAAACCTGTGAAGCTTTCTGAAAAAGAATGAATTGGGTTTTTTTTGCTTTTTATGACTTTCAACACTTAGATCTCTGAAGTCAAGATTAAAATGAAACACTACTAATTTCAACTGATCCTTCATTACTGTCTGGGAAGTTGTGTAACAGAGAAATTGATATGGCTTGTGGCCCCATCTGGTTTGGTAAGAGCTTGTAGTCTCGATTACTTGAGCTCTGTCCTCATCACCTCATCTGCCTCAGGCACTGTCTGGAAGAAAATGTGAGTCATCAGTAGACAGAACTTCCTATTTGGCAAGAGCTGCCCTGACTTTAAATAATAGCTTTCCAGGCTATGTATTTCCTTATGGACTCCTCTCTTATATTTCAACCTTCATCTTCTTGACGGACTGAGATCTGGCTCTTTGATGCTGCACTGGACCTTAGCCAGATTTTCTTTTCCCTGTTTGCTTTTTTTTTTTTTTTAATTTTTGTCTAGCTCATAAAAGTATTAGAATTTGAGTGAAATTCTGCTCATTAGTGCACAGGTGACTTAAGGAGATGTTTAACACTGTTAAAGAGATGTTTTACTAAATCTCTTAAGTTTTGCAAAGTTGAGCATTGAAATACTTAACACAATCTGGGAGCGTGTATCTTTCCCAAGATCAAATAGGAGTGGTTCTGTCATATTTCAAATTTGCCACCAAGATTTTGTCTTTTTCTGTTTTTATGGACCCATACCTGGAATGTTGTATGTGGAATCAAAACTACCAGTGTATGCATTTGTTTTTCATTGCAAGAAAAGAATTCTTACAAGATGGGGTACTGAAAACAAATTACCTCTCACACCAAACACAGATGTTTTGAGTCCCTGAAGAAATTCTGAAATGTAAGTCTTTATTTTCTCCTAAATTTCACACTCCAGTTTTCCTAAAACTACCTATTAAGAGTGAATTAGGGTGAATGGCAAGGAATTTAATAAAAAATAGTGTGGTAATGTGAAAATATATATACATTTTGTCAAAAATAGTTCTGCTGTAAGAATCTTATTCTTTAGCACGCTTTATATACCCTCTTTGTAAAAAGTAAAAAAGAAAATTTGAGGTTGTTTTAGAATGAATGGCAAATCTTAAGTTTTTGATGTTTCTTATTTTGAAGAAAACAAAGCAAAATGTCTGCCCAGGATTTGTATTAATTACTTTGTTTGGTTACATTATAACTGGTTAGGTTTTAATTTATATTAATTCATTAACTAATCTTAAAACTGAAGAACTTTCATGGGGCAAAATCTTTCAAAAAGGGATTTGCATTATAGACATTCCTTTATATGCTCAGTTTATCCTTACACAGTACTAAGTACTCACTTTCATTTTGATACACAAGATCTGACTTTCATTCTGTCCATAATTAATTTCTAGCAAGAATAAGAGACGGTAAAAAAATATTTATCTGAGTGCCTGAAGGAAACCTGAATATCTGTTTGCAATAGGCAGAACCCAGAGTGAAATCACTGCTAGAGAGTTACATGACTAAAGGGGGAGATGTGGGAGTCCTGTGTGTAGGGAAAGCATGAAAGTTGCCATGGCTAGTTTAAGACTTATAGACCACTTCCCTCTAAGCCTGAGGATCACATTCTTATTTTCAGTAATAACAGGGGTTCAAATGTATTCAGTTTCATTTTGTGACTCTTACTCTACTTGTGAGAGAGCTCTCAAAATTGGATTTTGAACATTCTAGCCCAATCTTTGCAGTTAAGCCAGCACTCTTCTTAAATGATCAAACAATGCAAAGAGTTATCAGATTCATACATAATTTACAGAGTATATCATTAGTTTAGTCAGACATATCTGTTTTCCTGTAGAAGTTAATCTATCCTTTATATTAATTAAATTTTATTTTATATGGATAATGTTTTTTCTTGTTACATAGAGTCCTATTTATTCAATATAAAGGCAATTATCAGAGTTGTTGACGGAAATATTAAGGGCCTATTTGGTATGTTTAGGAAAAAAGAAAAAAAATCAGATTGTTCTGAACTTCAATCGATTGCAATGCCTTGCATTTGGTAGAGTTATTAAAAATGAAACATTGTAATGTTACATTTCATACTCAAGTAGTATCTCTCTTCTTGCATTTCAATGGTTTGCCCTTTTTCAAGCTGCTGGATGAGAACTCAAACTCTGCTAGAGGTCAACCTGGTGCATGAGATACCAGTAGATAAAGCAGATGGATATATCTTACCTGAAACAAGGCATTATCTTTCCTGTTCCTGTGTGTGTATTTATCTCCACAGACATAATAGCTACTGGTAACAGCAATGAATCTATTCAGAGAAATCATCTAGCTGAGAAAAAAAGAGAGAGGAGTGAGAAAAACCAGTGCCCCCATACCCAGAAATTTGCTTATATAGTTCATGTCAGCAAAACAGTTTGGACATTTAAGTATCCACTGCTCATTTAAAACAATCACTTAAGAGTTTTGCTGTATTTAGACTTCAGAAAGGGTGAGTAAAACAATTCTTACCTATAACCTTTCACTTAGTTTTAGAAAATCAATTTTTACCATTAGGAATAATTTCTGTGTAAGATTGTCGCGCTGACCACTCGGCCGCTCAGAGGCCTGGCAGACGACACGCTGCAGTGTCCCGGTCGGGGAGACCACTCGGTGCGAAGCAAGCTGGAGTTGGCTCTCTAAAGAGCCCTCTGCCCTTAGCTCTCTAAGGAGCAGGCTGCAGTCAGGATGTTGTTATGCAACAGGTGGAGGCAAAGGAGGAGAGAAGGACCTCTTGGTGCAACAGTGTCAGGTTTACTGTCCCGAGCGAGGAGCAACCAAAAAACGCCAGGAGAAGGCCTTGACAGTAGTTTTTGTAAGGGGAAAATTCAGGGGTGGATCCAAGGGATAAACCAATGTGGAATTGATGAGGGATGACAAGAAACCAATGGGGGATAACAGGGGGAGGAACTCATAAAAACAGGCCAATGGGGTTTACAACTGAGATGAACTGTCTAGAACATAATTAACTAAGCAATGAAGTACATGAATATGCAAAAGCAACCTAAGCAATCAAGAACTGAGGAACAAGGAACTTACTAGAATGGTGGGAGGAGATGCTTCCAAGGGTAACACCCAGGGGGATGAGCCCTCAGATCTCGGTGCTGCCCTCAGAGCCACTGTCCTGGGTGGGGAAATCAACCCACTGGATGCCCTCAGACCTGCCAGTGGGTTGAATCACTGCAACAGAGGGTAATAATGCCAATAAGATGCTAATATCTGTAGGACTGTTATTGTCTTTACAGAAGTGGCAGAATTGTGGGTTTCTGAACCAGGAAAAAGAAGTATCACTTATATGTATGCAAGAACACAGAAGAGAGAACAGTGCCAGATGTAATTTTGAGAAATGAGATTTGCATAAGGTCTTGGTTCACAATGTTTGCAGATGTTGTGGCAAGGGCAAAATAAATTATTTAGATGTGTCAAGGTGAGGAGAGGACCTACATTTATATCAGAATACCTGTCATAGACGACAGAAAACCCAGCAAGGGAAAAGAAGAAGGTGCCTTTTCAGTGCAAGAGAGTCTAAGTATGAAAACGAAGTACAATAGTGGCTGAAGAGGGAAAAGGCACTGAAAAGAAGATGCTTTTGAGTGAGTGGGGAACAGCTATAAAGATACAGAATCTAAAAAAGTATAAGAGTTTTCTAAATTTCTGATAGCAAATTGAAATTATAAAATATGATACTATGAAGAGGAAACAGGAATCTAATATGATGTTGAATTCAGTATCAGAGTTAAAATACCAAGAAAAAAAATACAAGAAAATTCTGAAAATTGAAACCATTGAAGGAATACTGTTAGTACTACTATTGCTACTAAAGGTAAATTAATTTAAAAATTCCTCCAAATCATAGATCTCCCTTACTAATTTTGAAAACAAGGTATCTGAAACACCAGCAGACTATAAATGGAATAGCCTTTAAAATGGGAACTCGTCAGAAAATGGCAAAACCAGTTCAGGATGGTAACATTGCTCTGTTAGACTGCAGTGATTAAGGGTGTGTTAGCTATTGAAATTTCACCCACTTACTGCTTTGTCCTTTCTCCAGGACACAGTAATATAATTTCATTATCTCAGAGCGCTGATTACTGGATTGATTAAAATTAGCCGGCATGGTCACGACTGAGACTTGTACTTGTTTAGCCTCATATTGAGAACCTCTAAGGGTTCTCCAGAAGGAGAATCTGAACTCAGGCTCTGTGTGGTGCAGGGTTGTGAAAGCATTTGTGATGAGCTCAGGCTGCACCCGGCAGCTTGATGCCGACTTTCAGTTTCCAGTCTTGGGTTACAGGTTTTATACAGCTTTACTAAGTATAATTTATAGACTCATAGAATATGCTAAGTTGGAAGGGACGCACAAGGATCATCAAAGTCCAACTCCTGGCCCTGCACAGGACACCCCAAAAGCAGCACCATGTGCCTGAGAGCACTGCCCAAATGCTTCTTGAACTCTGTCAGGCTTCATACTGTGACCACTTCCCTGGGCAGCCTGTTCCAGTGCCCAAACACCCTCTGGGTGAAAAACCTTTTCCTGATACCTAGCCTAAACTTCCTTTGACTCAGCTTCAGGCCATTTCCTTGTGTCCTCTCATGAGTGAAGAGATCAGCGTCTGCCCCTCCTCTTCCCTTCACAAGGAAGTTGCAGACTGCAATGAGGTCTACCTTCAGTCTCCTCTTCTCCAGGCTGAACAAACCAAGTGACCTTAGCCACTACTAATTCAGCTTCCCCTCCAGACCCTTCACCATCCTCGTGGCCCTCCTTTGGATGCTCTCTAGTAGCTTAATGTCTTTCTTATACTGTGGCACCCAAAACTCCACACAGCACTGAGGCCGCCCCAGTGCAGAGCAGAGCAGGACAATCCCCTCGCTTGCCTGGCTGGCGATGCTGTGCCTGATGCCCTCCAGGACACACTTGGCCCTCCTGGCTGCCAGAGCACTGCTGACTCATGTTCAACTTTCTGTTGACCAGAACACCCAGATCTCTTTCTGCAGCGCTGCTTTCCAGCCCCTCATTCCCTGGTCTGTACACACAACCAGGGTTGCCCTATCCCAGGCACAGAATATGGAACTTCCCCTTGTTAAACTTCATACAGTTGGTGGTTGCGCATGGCTATAATTTGTCAAGGTCCCTCTGCAGGGCCTCTCTGCCCCAAGGGAGGCTCTGTGTTTGATCACATCAACAATAGCAGAAATACAGTAAATATTTGAATGCAAGTTTGAACCCATATAATTTGAATAGTTTAAAATGGTGTTATATATATTCATGCATGATGTGATTTTCAATGGAGATGAGATTAATCATTTTACAGGTGAAGTACTTGTCCCATTGAAAAGAATGGACAGAATGAAGGACAATAAATTTTAACAAAAGAATGGGAAACAATATATTGAGGTATTAAAATTTTCTAGCCAAGAACTGCATACTATTTCAGATTCATCTCAGTCTCCTACCCCTTTTAACTAAGAAGAAATGTATATTGACAGAAAAAAAGATTCATAGGTTAGCCTGGAGCAAAATGTTCTTATTTTTCTGAATCTTCCACTGCATTTGAGAAGATGGCCAGTAGTATGGTTTATATTTTTCTGACATCTCCGCTTTTCTCTTTTGCCTAAAGCAGAGCAAAAGTGTAGGCAAGAAGGAACTGTAGAATCCTCCTTTCAGAAAGTGCTGAAGGCCTGCTGCTCCTCAAAGTGGAATTTTTCAAAGAACAATTAAGAGCGTCTGACTCTCAACTAAAGTCTTATTTAAATCTGAACTAAGATTTAACCTAGCAGTTTTGACTCACGTCTTTTAAGGGTGGGAGAGCTCTACTTAGCCGAGTGAAACAGACTTTCACTTTGTAAAATATTAAAGTTTCATATAGATAAAAAGAGCTACATTAATTCCTGTATAAACAAGTCAGTTACACAATTTTACTGACACACAGGAGAATTCAGAAGTGTGCTGATGATCCTTACATCATGATTCACAGAATTTAACATTTTTTTTTTTTTACAGAATAGCTGTTTTCTTTCTGTAAAAAGATGTAAAATATTTCATATGAGTTATGTGAATGAAGCAGATGTAGTGAGAGGATACAAAAGAGTATTACAAAGAAATAATAATAAATAAAAAAATTAAGTTTTTTTTTAAATTATTGCGGTTAGGAGTCGTACATTTTTGGCATTTCAGACTTGTGTCAAAATGTATTTCAAGGTTTGCAGGGATGGGTATAGGGAAAATACTTCATATCTAGTTTCTAAAGGAGATTAAAATCTCTGTGCATACAAAAAAACCTGACCCAAAACTTGTTTAACAAAACCAATAATAGTGTAATCTTATGTTCGGTTTTCTTTCTTCCAATCAAAGAACCTCACAAATTGCACTATGAGCGCTTTCAATCAACTAACATGAACTCTATGTGGAAATATGATTTTTTAACATTTAAGATAGTCTGTCAAAAGGGATTTGAGGTTTAAATTAAGAGATGCAATATTTATTACAAGTGGAATTTTGTCTGAGGTATTCTGGTTTATTAATCAGAAAAAGTACCCTGCAAGCTTTTCTGGATAGAATTGATAAAAGTTTTTTTGAAGGGTGTTATTTGCTCCAGCATGGTGCTTCCCCCACACTCAGCTGTGGAAAGTGCAGTACAGTTTACAAGATATTCTTTCAGCTGAATTACCATCAAAATTTACTGGATGTTCCAGGGATTCTTCCCTCATTCAAGCGTTTCCTCATCTGGAGTTCCTTCTTTTTCTACTAGGATAAAAGGATATGACTGCAGGCCAAGACAAAAGAAACATACAGATCCAGGAAGCACTGGATTTAGCCTGAGTACTTTAGGTATACGTGTTCAGTGAAGTTGCAAACACCTGAGATAGAGATGTAATTTCACTACATACTTTATTAGGACACTAAGTGGTAATACTCAGTATATTCAGCTTCTGTGAATAGCAGTTATGAAAATTTTGCCAATTTCTGATAAATTGAATATCCAAATGGTTTTGCTTTAGTACTGATGCGTATCATTTGTTTATTATGTTCTATTCCAGGAACTAGATGTAGTTCATTTATTCTATTTGCTTCGAAAAATGAAGATATTTCTCAAGACTATTATCTGACTGCATGAAGGAAATCAAAAAGCTTGATAGAACTAGTATTAATCAGGCTTCATTTTATCTAAATGTGTGCATATATACACATAGGCATAATTTACATGTATGTATGCTATGCGTATTTTTGTGTAGTACTTAAATTTGGTCATAGATGCATATATACATATATTGCATATGTATCTTCAAGTGCAATAACTGTAGATGAGTGAATTGAGCAATAAAGGTTATTTCTCCAGAAAGTGTTGATGTTTAGATATTAAAGTAGCTTCATGGTACTAAATTATTATAATATTTCAAACTTTCAAAAGGCTTGTTCTTTTCTCCCCAGTGCCACTTTCCCACCTCAGGTAAAATTTATAGCCAAGAGTTGTAACTTTTCAGTTTATATGTTTAGTTGACCTAAGCTTGAGTGTCAAATTTATCGGTTATCTCTTCACTTGTCTCTTAAAAAGTACTTCCATCTTTGTGATCTTTTATTATCTGCTGGGAGATAAAAAGGAAGCCTTTGGGAGTTTGGGTTACTTCAACTTTGTCAGTCCCTTATCAGTTATTTCTCCTGACCCTGTGAGCAGCAAGCATATTGAAGTTTGTATAATACCAAGAGCCACAAGACACAGTTCATGCCACGTAGATAGGCTGAAGAGAAATACCTGGACACTCCTGAGAAAAAAGGTAACTGTGGTTTCCCAGGGCTTGCTCTACTCTGCTGAGACAGGAGATGTGATTGGATTGTTCTAGACGCTAAGTGCAAGTATTTAGCCTACAGCCAGGGAAAGGAGCAGTTTGGATATCATCAGTCATTGCTGGCTCATTTCCCTCACAGACGGATGTCCCAGTTTCCTTTTGCCCATACATCACCTTCCTTGACTGATGGTGTCGCCCTGAACACAACTGGGCTGCTTGAGCTGCAACAGCCACTGGATATTCACCTCTGACCTAATGTTACTTAGATTAAAGGGGAAAAATTATCTGTAGACACAGGTTCTTTTCAGAGCAGCTGTATCAGGGAAGATTAAACATTGATCCAACATGGTGTGTCATCTCTAACAATTGTCAAAAGTTGTAGCCTAAAGCAGTGTAAAATGAGGCCCACACATAGAATCAAACAGGATGACTGAGGTAGGAAGATACTTCGGGAGAAATACCGGGACCAATCTCTCTTCTCAGAATAGGGTCAGTTAAAGCAAGTTGCTCAGGACTGTGTCTCAAGTTTTGAATATCTCCAAGAACGGAGACTTCAAAACTTCTCCATGTAATCTGTTTCAGTGTTTGATCATCCTCATAGTATAAAAGCACATGTTTTTGTTTTGTGAGGTGGGTTTGTTTTTCTTTTCCTTTTAAGATTTGAATAGGATTTTTTCACATCATTTTATGCCCATTCTCTCTTGCCCTGTCACTGGATACTACTGAGAAGAGTCTAGCTCTTTATTGTTAACTCTTCTCATCAGATATACACATTGATAAGATCCTCCTGAGCCTTCTCTTCTCAGGGCTTCTCCGTCTATGTCAGATGCCACAGTCCCATGATCATGGTCTTTGCTGGACTTGCTTCAGAAAATCCATATCTGTCTTGCACTGGGAAGCCCAAACCTGGACACAATATTCTAGATCTGTCTCATCAGGGCTGGGCAGATGGCAAGGATCACCTTCCTTGGGCTGCAGTCAAAGGTCTTCCATGTACTGCCCAGATGCTGTTCATCTCCTTCACTTCAAGCACACGATTGCTGGTTCATGGTTGCCTTGTTACCCACCAGAGCTAGAAAACACTGCTTTCCAGAAAGTTGTCCTCCAGTGTGTACTGATGTAGGGTATTATTCCCCCCACATGTAATTTCCATTACTGAACTTCATGAGCTTCCTGTCAGGCCATGCCTTCAGCCTGATGAGGTCCCTGTGAATGGCAGCATGATGCTCTGGGGTATCAGAACACTCCTCCCAGTTTTGTATCTTCTCCAAAATTGCATCCATTTCCCAGGTCACTGATGAAGAGATGATAGACAATTGTTGTGGTATTAGCCCCTGGGGCACATGTGGCTCCATTCTCAAGGTTCAGCTCACTGCCTTCCTGAGGTATATGTCCTTTCTGTCAGTTCAGTACTTCTGTAAGTATGAATTGGTCTGTCATGAACTTTTCCTCACCTCGTTTAAGCTAGGCACTTGCGTGCAGAGGTAACTTGCCTGGATGTCAGTGATACTCAGGATTTCAGACCTGTCAACACAAAACCACAGGAGGGTCAGTAGGGTGCTTTCAATTCTCAATGGTTACATTATTTTTTCTATGAGACACTTGGTTATTGAACTTTTAAAATTTATTTAGTGGCAGACCTCACATAGTCACAGTTGGTAAATTTATTACAGTTTCTGCTTATAAAGAGAAAATGTGAGAGCTTAGATATCGTGAGATATCTTTTGACAAATACTGTCACAAATAGCAACTACAGTATTAGTTTATGAGTCCTGTTTAATTATAAGCTTTTTAAAGTGATTGCGCCAAAGTTATATAAAATCTGCATTTTAAATGTACCAATTATGAAGAAAATTGCCTCTGAAAATCAGAAAATATAAAAATTCACTAATTATAAAATAACTTGGTTTGTGTTTAGCTGATGCTTTTTACAAGAGACTGACAAATCAATAAAAAATTGAAATCAGTTTGTTGGCGGCATAATTTTGAAGCTCAAATTTCCGCTAAATGGTCTAAGTGGAATTAAGTTTATCAGATTTTTTAAAACTGATTGACATGTGAGGGAAAAATCCATGACAGTAGTATAGTACCTGAACACTTTGCAATGTGTAAGAAACACACAATTATCTATGATAAATATGGATGACTCTAGTGGCTTGTGGGAATTCTTCTTAAAATTTTGCCAAGGACATCAAAACCGAAGTGATAGTAAGAAATTACAGCTCTAAACATGGTTACAGAATGGTCAGCATTTTTCTGTAAATTAAAAAATACAAAAAAATGTATTTATGCCACATTATTTTTCTACATTTTTATCAGCTTTTTGTTTAATATCTGAGCATTTTTCAGAAACACAGTAATACTATACTTTTTTACACATGTCTGGCTCCTTTGTTTATTCCTGTTTAAAGAAAAAGAAATTATACACTTGTCACTCTGTGGACCTCATGCTGTTACTGAATTTTGCATTATTACTGAAATACTTTGAATTTGACTTCAAGGGTTTAAAATTATACCGTAAGAGAGAATACTCTCCTATTGGGACCTTTTATAGGTAGAGACAGAGGAAAGTGACAGGGACAGTCTAACTTAAAAGCTGTTTTAAAAATATTGGCAGAAAACTACTAATTTCACACACTTGTTCTTAATTTCAGGATATGATAGTGATGATTTGGAATGCCTTTGCCATGGCAGTGATACACTGTATGCAACAATAACACAAATCACAGTTTATTTGCAATATCTCAACCTTCACCTTTTTTCCAATGGTGGTAAATCATACGATTAGATCATAATATTCTGTGACCTAGAATGGGAGGCTGATCTGTCTGAGTTCAGCATTGAAAAGCTAGACTTGCCCATGGCTTTGAGACCAAATAAGGTATGAAGTGATTTTATTATCTTTTATGACCAGACTTCTGAGAAGCTGAGATAAATGAAAAAATCTAAATGTCCTAATATCTAGAAGATGAAACCAAGTTTTTTAGATAATAATTTTCCTTTTGTCAAACAATTTTGCTGTAGTGCTTAGAGGTGTCTTGTAAACAAAATTGTGCTTGTTGTACATTTAGGTACACGTATTTGCAACAGTAGTAAAGTGCTGAAACTCAGCAAAGTGTGTTTTATTTTTCAATTAATGTACAATTCAGGTGTGTTGTATGGCCGAGTGCTTTTACCACCTGAAATATTAACAGGCTAATAAAAAATGCTCTGGAGTGTCTTAATACTATTACTGTATGTCTCTTTAAGCAGCAATTAATTTATCTAAACTATATTTTTAAAAGATTTTTTTGTCTTATGATTACTTCTGTCTACATAAAATTAAAATCCTTCTAGCAGTAAAAGAATAAAATAGGAAACCCACTACTTTATTGTTGTAGTATTTTTTCATTCATTACGTATTATTTTATAAAATATTTTCATTTGTATTCCCTTTCCTGTATTACATTTGAATCTTGCTGTCTTTCTCCTTTCCTTGCATTTTAGCCCTGCTTTCTCCTTTCATTGCATTTCCAGCTCTTCATATATGTTTCTTTTTTCACATTACAGCAAATGTTCTCTATCTAATGCACAATTTTCACTGTTTTCTTTTGTTTTTACCAGCAACTGCAATTATCTGTATATTTTAAGCTCCTGAAGTGCTTAAGAGCTATCCTAAGCTTTTCAGAACCTGTAGGGTTTGACATGCTTCATCAAAATGCCCTAAGTAAAAATGGTAGTTATAGAAAGACGGAAACTTGTGCTGAATCTTATATAGACAACTGTTCTACTTGTGGATTGTCAGGTCCCTCATGGTTTGAAGAGATATGCTGGTTATTTTAAGCCCTAGCAGACCATAGGAGCTGTGCCCTTTAAATTCTGTGAAAGTCAATTGTAAAAATGTATAATGTATCCAGGAAAAATATTCCACTTAGGAAATTGTTATGCAGCAGATTTCTAGTGTGTCTGACCTTTTCCTTAGTTGTGTAGATGTCACCATACAGATATAATGAAGCGCAAGCTGCCAGCTACTTTAAACAAAGTAGTTATATGGGACAAATTTTAACCATTGCGTATTTCAAAGAAGCATTGGATTATTTTTTATCATTTCTATAGAATAATTGTCGATTAAAATAAGACCATCCACTTTTTACAGATAGTTTCCATTGACTTCTATTAGATACTATGTGGTCTCTTGTGGATGGCAATTGAGGTAGGTGTTATAAAAATGAAAAAAATTGTGTGTCTCTACCATGTATGTCAGAAAACTTCATGATTGCCATTTAAGAATATTAAGCTTTTTAAAGTCCAGCTACAACTCTTAAGAGCTAAGTTGGGAGCTTCCATTTATCTTTCTACGTGAAATCAAAATAGAAAGTAAATCATTTCAACATGTCTGAAATGCTAATGAGATGAGCAGCCAAGCTTCAAAGAAAATTGTCATCTAATTCTGGAGTCCACCAGTTACATCTTCTCTCAGTCTGCTCGACTGCTGAAAGGCCTGCCTTTCACCACAGAGGTAAATTAGCTCTCTGAAGTGCTACAGCCAGGTAGGAAGGGCAGTTTCTCTTTGAAGTTTGGCCACTAGCACTTTTTTCTCAAGGAACTGAACTTCAAAGAGAAATATTGTTTCTCTTCTCTTTTGGATGTTGTACTCAGTAGCATACGAGAGACAGCTGCTTTATGTGTGTGTGGGGAAAAAACATTCTTTTAAACAATATTTCTGCATACATATTAAATTGAAGTTTCAAATTAGTTTCTCTGTAATAGGATAAGCTGAATAGTGGTTAGGAAGAGCTACTAGAGACTTATAACTCTCTAATTGACAAAATTTTTAGAAGAAGTACAAAGAATGGGTAAGAAAGAGAGAAAATATTGAAATGGTAACTTTTCTTATTAGCATTCAGTTTCATTTACAGGAGGGACCAACCTTTTGCCAGAGCAACCTCCAAATCCAGTGACTGGGCATCTGGTTTACTGGATAACATTTAGGAGTTTGTTATAGAAATGGTTAGAAGCACCTATGGAAGCCATCCAAACTCCTGCTCTCAGCAAGATTATCACCAATAGATCACATTAGCCGTGGTTTGGTCTAATGAAGTCTTAGAAACTGCCAATGATGAAGGCTATGCTGCCTGCCTACAGCTGCAATAGCCTCCAAATATCTAATCTGAACCTCTCAGGTGCATAATTTTAGCTGTTTCCACTTTGACTTTGTTGTCTGCCACCTCTAAGAAGAGTTAGGGTCAATCATCTTTGTAACTTTCCTTAAAGTGCTCTAGTTTTCTCTTAGATTGCCCTTTGACCTTGGCTTCTCCAGATAGCATAAGCATGTTTCCCTCAACCTGTCTTGAAGGTCATGACCTTTCTCAACTGTGGGGCCCAAGACTGGTCACAGTATTCCAGGTTTGGGTCCGCTGTCACTGGGTAGAGTGGGATAAACGGTCTGGAGGTCATAGTCCTCGTAATGTAATTTAACATGCTGCTTGCTTTATTTGTGATGAGAGAACTCTGCTGGATTATATTCAGCTTTGTGTCAAGTGTAATATCCACTTTCTTTTCAGCTGGTTTCCATGGAGTAAAACTATCATAACTGCAGCTGGTCTGATTCATACCAAGCAGCCCCAATAATATGCCACGGCAGTCAGAGAAAGAAGAGTTTGTCATTAATACAGCTATCTGGAACATTTCCCTGTACACAAAACCTAAGTAATGCTGCTCATAAGCTCCACACTTTTCCTTTGCATGGGAGAGTTTCTTGCACATTAATAATACCCTGGAATTCAGTAGAATGAACACCAGTTGTAATGATGGAGAGAGCACTAGTGTCTTCAAGACCTCATGAATTATCTTTAGAACTTTTTTTCTCTCATGATTAAGCACATATAATCTACACTCACAAGAAACCGGCTTACATCCTTGAAATATTTAAGGGTTTTGTAGAGAGTAGATGAGCTGTAAAATTACATAAAGTCTTTCACAATTGACCATTTTCAATTAAATTCAAGGAGGGATGTTAGGAGTAACTTGAAATTTTAGTATGTGCTGTAGCAGTTAGGAACATCAATAGGAAACTCTCATTGACTTCAATAGGTCTGGAGAGAAATCTAAAATACCAATACATAAAATTGCAAATCGAGAGGTAGAATGTCTCACCACTTCTTTCAAGATTAGTATGATAAAAAGCCAAAACAATAGCAGCACATTTCAAATATTGAAGTAGAATATAACTAAATTGTGTTTTATGGTGACGAGGAGAGACTTATAGCTGTTCTAAATTTTTACAGTCTCCACTATCAGTTAAGAGTCTCTTTAATTTCTGTTATTCTTGATCACATTTTCTTACCTGGGTATTTCAGGTTTTGTTTGGTTTTACTTAATTGTAGTAACCCTAATTTACACAAACCTTTTGATTTCAGCCTAGGTGCTTTTGAATTTTATTGTTATGTATAAGAGAGACAGAAGTTGCATTGCTTGGCCTCAGAATTATGCTGAAATCTTTCATAGAAAAAGAGGCCAGTTAGATTTTCTGATAAGAATTTTTTAAAATTGTATTTTATTGTTTGTGTGAGCAAGTTTTTTTGGTCCGTTTTTTAATTCTAAATATGCTAGTGTTGTAGAAAAAGGAACCTAGACAAAAGAAGTAAACAAAATGTGCTGTAAGCCTGATCATTTTACTATAGTATGAGTCAAATATTGTACTTCGTTTTCTTCCAGTGTTTAGATTTTGTATGCATTGTTTCATGACAGAGAGTTCTGGCTGACTACCCTTAAGGAGACATACATGGTTCACCGAGGGGATTGCTGATACAGAAATAGTTTCTTGTGGCAGTCTTTAGGTTTTTCTGTACATCATCCCTGTAAACAGAACTGTAGAATTTCTCAGTGAACTGAAAAGATTCTGAATTCGCACTTTCATCTACTGGAGTGAATAATTTAAATGAAAGAGCTGATTGGTCTAGCAACATAGTAGTTTGTTAAAAAAAATAAACTGCAATTCATCAAATTAAAATGTTATTGTCCCACCAGTGTATAAGAAATAGAAAACACTGGAGATTGCTTTTCTGTTGGATGAAGCTATAAAGATAAATGTAGGGAGATCTATACGAGGTTTATCCAAGTTCTTGTAAGATTGCGGTGGGTAAGTCGTGGCTAACAGACAAATCCTCACACACCTGCTTGTTCACTCCCCTTATGAGGGGACGGAATAAAATGAGAAATCTTATTGGTTGAGGCAAAGATTGGGAGATTGCTTACGGTTACTGTTGCAGGCAAAAAAAGCTCTATATGCGGGAAATGAAATTATTGTCAATTTAAACAGATTTAAGTGGTGAGCAACAAAAGACAAAAAATAGAGCAACACCTTTCCTCACCAGTTTGTCATGCCTAACTTCACTCCTCCACTCCCAAGCAGCTTCAATTTTTATTTATTTTAGCCTTTCATGTCAGCTGTAGAAGATAGATGATACCTGGTTTGACAATAGGGTTTTTTTTCCCATATTATTTAAATAGCAGATTGAACTTCTACCAAATAAATGCTTTGTATTACGTAATCCACATTTTTTATTTTAACCTAAACCTGAACCATACAGAACTACTATCCTGATTCTTCCGGAAGCTATATACCAATTTACCTCTCGATTACCATGGAATCCTACCGCAAAATATAAACTTTATATGTATATATATACATACACCAGACTGGTAATCTGGTTTTTAATGACACATTTTGACAATATTTTGAAGTTCTTATTCATTACGTTGCATTTGATTGCTTCACCATTTCTGAAAGAAGGGCACTGTTTTGAGATGTTCGCACTAAAAAATACTCAAAGGTAGATGAGTTTACTGTTAGTAATGTCAATTGACATTTTATTAGCAGTGTAGTATATTTTACAACTCCACCAAGTGCTTTAGGAAATGAAGCAATGTAATGCAACAGAGATAGTGCTTCAGAAAAGTCAGTCCTCTACAGTCGGTGGCTTGAAATGTGTGCCAAGTAGCATGGAAAAACAAACCAGAACAAAACTCTTCATATGCCTCTGCTTCCCAGTATGAACTTTATAGCTCTGACACCATGGGTTTTCATTGTCAGTAATCTTACATTGAAACAGTCTCTGTCTCATAACACCGAAGTTGTTTTTCAGAAGTTCTCTCTCATTAATTCTTGCTTGAAGCCATATAATTAAAACCTCACAAGGTGTTTCTTGGTAAGAGATGAGTACTTTTTACATGAAGATAGAACACAAATCCCACTCTTAATACAACGGACCTTCTAACCTGGCACTCTCATAAAACCAAGATGTTGCCAAGTAAATTGGCTGCGAGTGCTATCAGTGCCCTGCAGTGCTTTTGTTAATTATATTGCCATAGTGCCTGACGCAGATAGCAATCTTTCCAAAAGAGCAGGCAGATTTAAAGAGGCAGAATTAATTAAAATTGATTTGTGCAGTCTGTCATGTTGAGCTCTGCTGGGAGAATTTTCTTTCCCCTTCTCTCTCTAATTCCTGCTGTAGTAGTACATATAACAGGTAGTTGCCTCACCTTGGAGTACTAATTACGGTGAATGAATGAGATTTGTCTGCCATGATAGGTTATTCACAGGATTAGAAGACATCGAAATTTACTCCATTTGCGTACCACCCAGAGGGAATACCTTTTTCTTCCAACTTTCTGGGTTCGTAAGAAAGGGGACTAAAAAATAAAATTTCCAAGGTCACAATTTTTGCAGCTGAGGTAGTAGTTTGCTTTAGTATATCCAAAGATACAGGGCTGTAAACCTTTGTTGCAGGTAAGATAGAAAATGTAAGACATGCAAGAATGAAAATACTCCAACATAATACAGAGAAATCCCAATTTGAACAGTGAATTTGTTTCCTGTGTATGAGCTTCATTATCAAGGAATACTGCTCAAGAATTCCTGGGCTCCTTTATCCAGTTCAAATTTTATATAGAATTCTTCTCTTATTTAAAAAGCTCAAAAAGTTGAGCATTATAAATAACCTTGAAGAAAACGACAGCTCTTCCTTTTATAGAAATTTGCCTATCCTACTGGCAAATAATGGGCATACGTGGGAAGAATGCATGTTCTTTAAGTATTTAAATCAAGTTATTCCAAGATGGATTTTCAAGAACTTGCTTCTTTGAAAAATCCTCAACTTTAAATATTTTAGATTTGGTAGATGGTTTGCAGTCAGTTTTTTTCAACTGTGATTTATGTGTATAAAAGTAATTTTTATTATTTGACAAGGTAAGATAGGGATATGATGAAGGCATAAAGTATAAAACCAAGCTTCTCCTTATATTAAATACTTTTTTCCAATGTTATGAAAAAAAAAGTATTTTTAAAGTAAGAGCTAAAGTGTATTTATTAATGAGGGGCCTATCAAGCAGGACTTGATACATTCAGTAGATTTTTTTTTAATTCTTTCCTGAATTTTTTTAACTGCAAAAGCTTTGCCTGGGTTTCTGGTGCTGATGTTGCAATTTGAAAAAAAACCATCTTGATCTAACTTTGAAGAAGGATTATAATTTGTATTTACTGTGAGAATTTGGATGAGTATTTTAAGCAAAAAATCGCTTTCATGCAACTCTTTACTGAATCAAAGTTTGAAAAATATATTTAAGGTGCCCACAACTATTGAAAAACTGGTACAGCAACTGCTTGTCTTGTACCTTCTTAAATTCTTCTTTTCCTCTGAGTAGATAAAAACCAGGGAAGAATCAATTATTCAATTATTATTTCCACTTCCATATTTAAGGCTAACAAGCATGATGTTTCCATTGAAACCGGCTATTCAAGAGCAGAATTTGCTTTATGTTGCATCACATTTATAGAAATTCTTCTGGGAAAAAGGGCAGGAGGGGAAATTTGTTATAAGAATAAGAAAAAGAGGCAGACGCAGTAGCAAATAAAGTGGAAAGAAGCTAGATAGCAAGTTAAATGTGCAAATATAGCCAGTACATGCCAAGGTATTTTGCCTGATGTATTTCTTTCAAGACCATCTTTTGAGCCTGGCACTTCAGCCAGCTTTTAGTCCATTTCACTATCTGTTTATCTAGTCTGTACTTCATCAGTTTGTTTATGAGGATGATATAGGAGACACTGTTGAAAGCCTTACTAAAGTGCAGATAAACCAGTGCTTTTCCCTGAACTGATATCTTGACATAGTAATTTTCTATTACTCCTTTTAAGCAAATCATGCTATGTAAAATGTATCATGAGTGCTTAAGATAACTTTTAACCCCAAAAACCAGTGAAATGTATTGGTAAGCCAAGAAAATATTACTGAATTTAATAATAATTGGCGTGCTAGGAATTTATCTTGTTTTGCAGTGCAACTTATTAAGTGAGCTCAGCCAATCTTTGATGATTTTAAGTATATTCAGTATGTCTTCAAGGTTGATAAACTTTATCCAAAAATTAAGTTTTAAAAGTCTTTTTTGAGACTAAAAAAGTCTGCTTTGAAAGTCTTTCAGTCATGTAGATAAGTATTTGAAGCTGTCTGAAACAAAAATTCAATTCCTACTATAGCCCAATGAAAGCAATGAGAAATCTTGAATAGTAAACTGAATGGAATAATGAATTAAACCTCAAAAGAAGATAAAATTAGTTCTTACCATATAGAAAAGTTGAAAAGAAGTCACATCACCACTATATTTGTAGTAGATTGGCTGTATAGAATGGCCAATTGCTAAAAACTTAACTAATGACAATACTAAGATAATGAAAATCCAAGATTCTCATTTTATTCAACCCTCTTCTATTAAGAACGGAGGATTTTTATTTTCATCAATCATTTTCCAGTGGCAGATGGAATTATAACAGACCTTCTACTGGTATAACTAAATTGATATGAAGGTAGAACTCAGCAGATGTAAATACTTTGATGGCAAAAAACTTTAAACTACAGAACTACAAAAATTGCTTGTCTTGAACATCTTTATTTGCTTAAAATATTTTTATCTTGATGATTTAATTTTTTTTTTTAAGCAGGGCCAATCTGATTGTTTAAGTAAGGATGAGGAATACTCAGTGCTTTCAGGTGAAGGTAATTTCCAGGCTTCTGAGGAGTCCTTTAATTATTTCTCTTTTGAGTTACAGCAAGCAGATGTGAAGTTAAAACCATGGGGGAAAAAAAAAAAAGAGTATTTTAAATTATCTTAACAGGGAGCTGCAAGCTATTCAAATAGAAGGGATTAAATCAGAAAATGAAAGCTGTACTATCTGCCCAGTAATAGAATACTATGAAAAATCAACCAAATTTTTAGATTATATAAACCAGTATTCCGCATTTAAAATCAGTGAAGTTACACTAACCTACATCATCTGAGAACTAGGATTTCTTTATTTTTAGGAAAATACCACGAAGATACCATTATTAAATGTATGATAATTATATAGATCCCAGGTCAGCAGCAGTTTTTCAACAAACCTTGATAAGATTAGTTTTGAGAAACCTGTACTGTATCTTTGCTGACAGTTAAGAAAAAGCTAGGAATCAAACAGGAAGGGAATGATGTCCTGAGAGTTTCAGGTATGAGAAAATATACTGGAGTTTTCTGATTCCGTAGCAGGCCTAGAAGCTGAATCCAAACTTAGTGAGTGACTTGGGAGAAATCAATTCTGCCATCTATGCTTCGGTTTTCCTTTCTGCCCTTGCTTCTCTTATTCATTCACATCCATCTTTTTGGAACATGACTTATTTCTGGCAAGGAATTTGCAGTTGATGCAATATGAAATAATTGCTGGGAAACAGAGACCTTTGATTCTTCGAAGTGATCCTCAGATGAGCATGTACAATGATCATGACAGCCCCTTTTCTAGGGATCTAAGATGAGGAAAGCAGCTTTAAAGCCATAGTCTTGGCTAAATTTACTCATCTGTGTTTTTAAACAAAGCACACGCTTTTTTATATACACATCTATTAGAGACAAACAAGAAAAGAAAATATAATCCTAATAGTTCTAATTTCCAGTAACATTCCAGGCATTTTGCTCCCTTCAGATTTAACAGATTTTCTTGATCTGCACTAATGGTATCAAAGTGGAAAAAAGTAACAAACATTTATTTAAATAATAGGTTTTTTTCTTAATAAGGAAAGAAATAAAAAACAAGGCACAAAGAAGCAGTGAGCATTTGTTCCATACTGAGATCTCTTAATCACAGTTTCACATGAGTATCTTTTAACTGGGGTTAGAATTACATCTGGGACATATCCCATATGTCATCAATTAAATTAAGGTGTTACATGTGTATTTAGAAATTGTCTTCTGTACAAGATGACTTCCAGAGGTCCCTTCCAAGCTACACCTTTCTGTGGTTGTGTGTTTTTTTGAAATATCCAATAAAATTTAAAAATAACCAGGAGAGCTCCATTTAAGTATTAAAGGGAATAGAGAATCCTATTTAGTCCTATATGGAACCTTACAATGCAGTTAATTTACCTTAACTCCATCCTGTGAAAACTAGTTCAAAACTCCATCAATTCACTTTAAAGAGCTATCTTTAACAACAACATCAACAACAAAAAAAGAAAAATTTGTATTAAGCTTTCTGCATTCCAGAATGAAACTTATTATTGCCTTTAGCTAACAAAGTTTGAGTTTTTAAACACCTTTTCATGAATATACAGTCGTAACAACCTGCCACTTTAACAGAAAGAGTTGTTAAGTGGTAAATAGAATGACTTTGAGATTTGTTACAGGAAAAATTCAAGCTTGGTCTTCCGCAGTGCTTTTATTTTACATCCTCTCCCTAGTCATGGCGGTTTGTGCTCTGCTCCCTCACACATAAAACATGCCAAAGTAGAGAGTTAAAGATTCTTGAATTATCAGTAACTCCGTCAAACTTTAAATTATCACTTATTAATGCTGATGTTTGTATGTTAACAAAGCTTTCAAGCAGTGAAAGTATTGAGAGAACCATTAATGATAGAAGGATCATTAATAGTACCTAATCTGGATCACTTGGAATAAGTCCTCCAAGAAATATGCAAAACAAATATTTTTTCAAAGATTTGAAAGTTGAGTAATTTCCTGTTCCCTTATTGGGCTTTGTGGTCTTTGAGAATTTACTCCTATGGCTTTTTTTTTTTTTTTCTTTTAGGCAGACAGTACCCAGAATTGTAAAGGGCAATGGTCTGAAGTGCAGCTCATCATTACAGTTCTGTTCAACAAAAAAAAAAAAAGAAAAAGAAAACCCCCAAAAGCTGTCTTAACTTTTAGATACGCTTTTATAACACCAAATAAAAATATATGAAGCATTAAAGCAGTATAGAATTCTAAAAGCTGAACTTCCAAGTCTATGTGATGGACCTTACAGTGATACTTGCCAGTTTACAACCCAGCAAGAGGTATATACCTGGAAGCTTTTCATGCCTATATTCCTTGAAGGGAAACTG
This sequence comes from Rhagologus leucostigma, assembly GCA_013397725.1. NCBI lineage: Eukaryota > Metazoa > Chordata > Aves > Passeriformes > Rhagologus > Rhagologus leucostigma. Next base: position 805,216 of record VZTD01004587.1, on the reverse strand, counting down.
AGATTTACCTTAAAGCAGCCTTATTTAATTAGACTGAACTCTTTATTTAATATAATGAGCAATCAAAGACATGAAGTTATGAGTTACGTTCTTCAAGAATCATGTAAAAGGGAAAAAGTGTTTCCTACAAGTGAGTAAAAGCAAAGATGATTTTACAATACTTCATATCTTTCTTTCCCCTCTATTAAAATTTATTACACCAAGTTACGCCCAGTTGTTCTGCTGCAGACTTTGATAACAGACTTGTGCTTTTACAGCCTGTTTTTCAGACTTCTTGTGTTTTAATAATACTGAGCAGTAGGGTAGATACTTGTACTTTGGATTCAGGCAGTTTCAATTAATTCCTGAATATCTAAAAGTATAATGATGTAAATAGTCATCTGGTGAAAACTCAGGACCTCTTTTTACTGCATGACCAGGTCTATTAGTTCACACCCTGAAGCAGATTCAAAGTTTCACAGTCAAATTGTCCTTCAGAAAAGCAGGTTCACAGAAATAAAACTGCATATTTTTTAGTCCTTGTTAATCATTATTGAAGATGATTTGCCATGAGCTTCTGAGAGTCTCCTGCATGAAGGCCATCTAAAATACGCATTTAGACCATTGGTCATTCAGACTAAAGCTTAGACATGGAACTGCCAAGTCCTTGAGTAGCTGATGAGTGTGGTGCTTTTCAAAGGCATTACATGAAGTCCCAAAAGTGCCACCATGGCACTGATGTGGGGCTGCCCAATATGTATCGGCTACGACTCTCACAGTACTCAACATGGTTGTTCTGCTTACAGCTCTGCATTTAACCCTTCACATCTTCTGCAGGTTGTATGACATAGACATACATTATGCTGTTTAATTATTTGAGAGGGAAAGAAAACTACCCTGATCAGCACTATTTGCTGTCTGTGACTGTCCTCATCCATTTCATTGAACACATAAAGCGACTTCTCTGTCCAGTTGAATGTGAGGTATCTTTGCTATCCCTAGCAGCATTCCGCAGTGTTTAAATGGCTTGGATGCGTAACATTTTCCAGGGTAGCACTCTTACTATTCACCAGAGTCTTGTTTAAAGGAATAAAAAGAAGGTTGGTTAGAAGAGAGTACTCCTTGAGCATTCTTCCTAGCAAAAATGACTATTCTTTTTCCAATAGTAGCATGGAAAATTTTTAAAAGCAGCTTGAATTTTAAGGCAAAGACAATTGTAGTCTTAAATTTCTAGATATGAATATTAAATATTCTGATTGTAAATACAAGAGGATCCATATATGAAACAGTATTCTCAATGTCACTTTTGTTCTAGAAAGATAGAAAATAAAATCTTGTATGTAATCACATTTAATTTTGTAAGAATTCCTATTGACTATATAGATGGAATTTTTACTTTTTACCTTTACCTTTTTCTTGAAATAAGTGCTCATACTACTACGATTTATACTATTACAATATAAAAATATTGTCCTATATAGAGGACAATTTTTGTTACTTTTTAACAGTCTAAAATCATGTCACAGTGAACGTATTATTTAAAGTCTTTTTCTATGTTCTAAGGAAAGATTTGGTGTTTATTGAAAAGTTAGTTTTAGTTCCTAAGTGGTGTTTTAAAAGACAAAATACATTGCTGCACATTACAGAGTTTTTCTATTGTTTTGTCTTGTATTTTGGAGCGATTGCTGAACATTTTCGTTTCCCCTTTCCAAGTTTAAATAATTTGTAGCAGAAGATACAGCTGGCCGCTTGTACTGAAAAATGTTTCTAATTAGCCCTTAAAGTCATCTTCTCTCAAGGCTGTTAGGACTCTCTCACAGATCACTTGTTGCTTTATTTCTCCCATCCATCTTCTTCAGGCATCTTGACATTTTATAGTGCATTATTTTTTACACACCTTGAATTGAGGCTCTTAACCTGATCCTAGAAAGAGTATTTTTCACTGAAGAGGGAAAAAAAAGACTTTCGGTTTTGATCAGACAATCTCTGGGCCACCTGCCTTAGTGGTACATGAACAACTGCTGTGCCATACTTCTATTCAAGTCTGTGTCTAAAGAAAATGCCACACAGGCTTACATTTATTTAGAGAACTGACAAATTTTGTGTTGGTGCTTGTTAATGAAAAGGCAAGGTGACCTTATTATTTTCTTCTTTTAAAAATTTTTTTGTTGTTTTGGGACTGGGGCTAGAGATAATTGGCATACTTCTTAACAGTCTCTAAAGACCAATTAACAACAGGGAGCCGTGTACTCTGCCAGTCTGAGTTTCAATTAAATGTCTGCTACAGGAGGAGCTAAACTAACACACAGCTATTGAACAGCAGTTACACTATTGATATAGCTGAGTCCACCACAGAGGACAAAGACTCTTGCTTCACGACAGATGGCCTAATGCTCTGGCAATTAATACATTTTTATGACTTTCGAATCTTTCTGACCTTTTACTTTTCTGTCTGAATTAGTAGGGCACTGTTTTATTAGTGGAATGGAAGTTTAAGAACATGCTTACGTGACATCTTTTCAGGAACTCCTTTTTTTAAAAATGTAGAATATATTCTGTTGGCAAGACTTAGCAGTCTGATTTTTAATCAGTCAGGACTGTAGTTGTACATATTCTGACTGTAGAGGCGGCAATTTCTGGTGAGATTCTGTTGTTTTAGTATAGCTGGGCCGCCAAGTTAGGTAGAGATTAGAGAATAGTAATAATTAGTAAATGTTATTAAGAACTCAGTGATGAACATATATGTAATGGAATTTGATACTTTTATCATAACTCAATGTGACCTAGAGTTGTATCTTGAAAAAATAGTTTTCCAAAAAAAAAAAACCTTAAGGATCAAATCAACATGGCATATATTACCATGTAAACATTCTTTCAAATTTCAAATTACAATTTAGAAGTATCTGCAAATTTTGGTTAGCTTATAAAGTAAGACGGAATCTAAGAAAATGCAGTGAATTTGACATTATAATCTTTCCAGTATGAGAAATGTGCCAGAGTTTCACTCGTTTACTTGTTTCTTTCCCTAGAATGTCATTCATATAAAGTTAAAATAATAACAATAGTAGTTAAAAAGGAAAATAATACCTTTCTCTCAGGCATACTTTATCCTGAGTCAGGTTTCCAAACATGGCTAGAAAGAAATTATAAGTGCTTGGTATTTATGAAACGAACAGACACACATCTAAAAACAACAGAAAAAATTATAAAATACACAAATTATTAGGTGTCTAGCACATACTGAGAGTGTTTTTAAGCATTGCTTAATTACTACTCTAATTTTTTTAATAGAATAAGGATTGGACTATTTGTGTATGCACAAAATGCACTATTTCAATATGTCTTTATATTACGTTTTTTCACTATTTCTATGAAATGTACATCATCCGAACAATGAAATCACTTGAAAGGAAACAAAGAACACTCACAGTTATGCACTGTCTTTATTTATAGACTACAGAAATATTACTAGTTTGCTTAAACTTATATTTGTGTTCTAAAGCAAATTTATTTATTTGTGGTGTTCCCTAATATCTAAGTATTAAGATGATCTATAATGAGTTTCCTGTATTAACACATAAAAGTTTTTGGTGTTATTTTGACTACAGATAACTTAAACAACGCACATGTGCTAGTGATAACAATGAAGTAACACTCAGGAAAAACAATAATAAGCTTTTTTCCATAAAATATTACTTAGTTTTTAAAAATTCACATATGTAACTCCCTCCCCATACACATACACATTCTTAGAAATTAAGATTTTATTTCTCCACAGATTTGTTGAAAATCTTAAGAGACTGAAATGTTAAACTTCTGTCATCCATTTCAACCTCTTGGGAGCTGATATCAGCAGAAAATTAGACAACTCAGTCAAGCTCCTAGTTAAAGCAGCCATAAACTTTGGGAACTAGTCAGCTGACCAAACTCACATGTGCTCTCTGAAATTCACTGATTTTCATTGGTTACACTTTATTGGCCAATTAAAGTTCCCACACCTAAATTGCATGCAAAGTTTTTAATGCCTAAATTTTTGTGTCCAAAAGTGTATCTGCTTTCCATCTGTAACGGTATCTAGAAGTAAAATTCATTTTGATACTTCCTGGGTATACTTCTCTTCCAATGTTTTTACTGTGTGTGCACAACTTTTCATTGTGCAGACAAGAATCTAGCAAGATTTTGGATAAGAAAACTAAAACTTAAAAAAACGGGACTGAAAATTCTACTCTCTAAGATGGGCAAGGTGAACTCATAATCTAGACTTTTTTTTTTTAAGGAGTGTCAGACTATTCAATGTCAAGGAGTTGATACTTCCCCATTGTCTATGCTAAACATGGACACTGGTTATTACTTGTAGGTGATCTAAATAAATAAATAAAACCAGCACCAAACCTCTAAAAGATTAACTAAAGAGACTCTATTGTTCTGTTTGTATTTTGTTGGGTATATATAAGGCCCCTTATATGTAAGTCCCAAGCAGGACTTTACTAAACTATCTCAGCGTTTGCAAGGGAAAGGGGAACATCAGATGAAAGATATCAGGACCATTTTTTGATATGGGAACAGGTAAACTGTGGGTGAATATTTGGCTATCTAGAGATAAATGGAAAGTTTACCAAGCAAACAGCACCTTAGAATTATGCCTGCATTTGCTAAAATGGGATTTATTTGAAAGTGAAAAATGTCGGTTGTCTTCAGAAACTTCAGGTACATTGTAAAACCAAAAATTATTCCTGCCTTATAAAAAGTGTTTTTGTTTTCAGTACACAGCTTTACAAGTTAACCTAGTATTTTTAATATCTCATCCCATGTGAACAAACTCTTCTCTTACTTGAAAAAGTTTACTTTGCTCTCATGTCTGTGCAAATGTATTGTGGTTGAATTTCCTTTCTTTTTTTCTCTTCAGTACTCTGAGATAAGGAGCCTATAAATGAACAGAAACTTTAAAGTTTTGTCTTTGAAATAGTGTTTTTCTATAGTTTCCATTAGTCTGTAGTGATAACTTTGTTCACACATAAGTCTGTTATCTCCTTTTTACAAAGTAACTTCTAACCTTGGCTTTTATCTTTCATAGACTTTTAGTTTGGGAGATTTATGGGCATGTGAGAAACCATCTGAGAAATTTGCATTTTACTTCCACATAGGTGTTTGCTGTTCATAGCAAGTGATTACTGAATGGAAGAAATGAGAATCAGTTTTTATTAATAGCTTGGTTATAATTTTATTGCTCACAAAGCACCCCAAGCTGGCAGCAGTCTAGAGTGCTATCAGTTGCTTAGCTGGGTGTAAGTACAGGATCATTAAATCTATGCTTTTGATAGTCCTATTTAGTGAAACTCCAGCTCCACTTAGGTGCATGATACCTTTGGGACCAAGAGTTTATAACCATTCTTAAAGCTGGTTCAAGGTGTGTGAAGATCTACCTCTATCTACCTAATATCAGTGTTGTTTGATAGGATTCTATCTTCTTTCTGCCTTCCTCTTTCAGTCTTCCTTTCTCATTTCCTGCAGCCTTCCTCGGCACATCCCGCTTTCCTTTCCCTGCCCTTCGACCTCTAAAACAAACCCCATCCCACACTGACCTTTTCAGCATTTCCTACTACCTGAATGAAATAAAATTAATCTGATAACCAGTGTTTTTCCAATCTACAAAACTGGTGTGAGGGAAGGTCCAGGGAACTGTAGATCTGTTAGGCTAACTGCAGCTCCTTGAAAAGTTATGGAGAAGGTCACACTGGATACTAATAGAAGTTACTTACAGAATAGCACAGTAATCAGACACAGTCAACATGGTTCACAGAGAGAAGTCCTGTTTCACTAATTTGATATCCTTTTAGGATAAGATCACTCCCGTAGTGGATGAATGGAAAATGGTAGATGTAGTTTTCCTGGATTTTAGTAAGGCTTTTATACTGACTTTCACAGCATCCTTCTGAACAAGTCATCCAGCTGTGGGATGTGTGGGTTCACAGTGCACCGTGTGAAGAACTGGATGAAGTGCAGAGCTCAGAGCGCTGTGGTGAATGAAGCTACATCTGTCTGGTGACCGGTCACCAGAGATGTTCCTCAGGGTTCAGCTCCAGGGCCAGTTATCTTCAATCTGTCTATCAATGACCTGGATGCAGGAGTTGAATGCACCATTAGCAAGTTTGCTGATGATCCCAAACTGGGAGGTGCTGTTGACCCTCTTGAGGAACAGGAGGCCTTGAAGAGGGATCTTGATAGATTGATGTTTTCGGCTGTGATTAATGGGATGAAATTTGACAAGTTCAAATGCCATTGTCTCAGTCTTGAGACAAGTTTAAGAGAAGACTCTCTGCGGTGAGTAGTCTCCTCTAAAGGGTTTCAGTAATCCCCCTCCCCCAACAGAAAAATGAATGCTAAGGAAAGTGAAAACAGCTCCTAATGGTTTATTAACAACAGAATTCTTACAGAATTCACCCTCTGCTCCACAGAGACAGAGGAACAACGTCCCAAAAATGCCCAGAGAATGGGGCAAATGTTAAAGAAATGCACCTTCCTGTCATGTGGTGTGAGATGGCACTGGCTTTCACACTCAGGAAAGTAGAGCTTCCGTGGAGGAGTTCCAGCTGTAGGCAAAAACTTGTGACTCTCTGGCATCCGCCTCCTCTCCATGGCACTCATGGTAGGCGAAAGAGCTGGGCTGGAGCCTCTTGGTGTGCTTTCTCTCCCTGGCTCGGCTCCCCAAGGCTTGGGGCTGGAACGGGGTGGCCCCACTCCTGCCTGTCCCGTTTCTCTGGTCTCAGCCTAGCAGCTGTTCAATTCACCTCGACATAGCTGAAAGATTGCTGTTGCAGCTTCTCCCAGCCAGCGGAGTGAAAAGCTTTTTTTGCCTGGGCCAAGAAAACCAAGCTAACCAAGCAAAACTGAACTGCACAGCTCCACGGGATGCCTGCGCCATGAGGCTTTGAAAATGCCCGCCAAAGAGCCCAAAGCTCCCCCCTTCCTGGCCCCACACACACCCGGTCCCAGGCCTTAAAGATACAACAGGCAATTTTGGGGCATAAAGCAGAGGATCATGGAATAGACTAACCTCATAAATCACTCCAAGACAGACGTATTCTGCACCTAGGATGGAGTAATGATGGGGAAGAGTATAAATGAGGAGAGGCTGGAGAGCAGCCCTGTAGGAAGCGACCTGTGGGTGCTGGTTGGTAGCAGCTCAGTGTGAATCAGCAGTGTGTGTCCTGGCAGTCCAGAGGGCAAACCACATCCTGGGGTGCATTGAACACATCACCAGCCGGTCAAAAGAGGTGATTATCCCACTGTATTCAGTGTTGGTGTGGCCTCACCTGGGGTACTGTGTGAACTTCTGGGCCGCACCATTAAAGAAGAATGTGAAGGTCCTTCAGTGTGTCCAGAGGAGGGCAACAGAGCTGGTGAAAGAGTTAGAAGGAATGTCCTGTGAGGAGCACCTGGGAACTTCGGGCTTGTCTAGTTTGGAGAGAAGAAGGCTGAGGGGAGACTGCATTGCTCTCTACACCTCCTGAGGAGGGGAAATTGAAAGGAATGTCCTGATCTCTTCTCCCTGCTGTTCAGTGACAGGATGGAATGGGAATGCTTCATAAATGCACCAGAAGAGGTTTAGAGTATACATTAGAAAGCGTTTCGTTACCAAGAGGGTGGTTAAACACTGGAACAGGCTTCCTGGAGAGGTGGTTGATGCTCTAAGACTGTCAATGTTTAAGAAGTATTTGGACTTGACAACTGGGTCAGCCCTGATGTGGTCAGGCACTTGGATTAGACGATTGTTCTAGGTTTATTCCAACTGAAATAGTCTATTCTAGTCTGTTCTAGTCTGTCTTAGTCTGTGTATTTGTGGGGAGATTCATTTGAAAAAAAAAATTGGCAGGTGTTTACTTTTCTATACAAAAACCTTCTCCCTTAAAACAAGGTAGCGAGCATATATGTGCTTTTAAATAACAGTGAATGAAATATCAGCTTCATGGGAATTTGAATATCCCAGTTTTGAATTTGTTCCTACTCTGGTATTGTTTTTGAAGCTGTACATGTTTTGAGGTTTGAAAATGTTAAGACCGTGTTAAGCTCAAGTATTCAAAGGCTACATCTGTTCAAAGCTTACAGATGGTCTTTTGTGTTATTTCTGGGCGCTGTTTAATTATATGTGACACTGTGCTTCTCAGGGAGGTGTTGCAATGTAGATATATTACAATTGAAACGTTCCAAAGGGCTTTCCTTAATACTTATTATTATCTATTCCTTAGTGTATTCACCATAACCTCAAGACCAAGGATAAATTCTTGTGCATTGATTTGTTCTTGTTGCGGAATCCCTACAGTTGAAAATTACTGTCTTGTTAGGTTAAAAATACTGAAAAGCTTTCCTTCTCTTTCTGCATAATTTAATAGAGAAAAAACCCCACATTTTTAAGATTTTCAAACCGTGCTACAGAAAATTATGGTTTTGATATTTGCATAAAAAGCATAAAATAAATATTAAAAATTTACTTTCTAGTAACATCAGCAAAAACCTTTTGATTCATGATTGCTTCTTTATTATTCTTAGACTTTCAAGTTTCTCTCCTCAGTGAGAATGCCTCCTTTCTTCCTTCTCAAGTAGGTTAGCAGTCTTAGAAATGTTTCTTCTATTTGACTCCCAGAATCTCCCTGCTTTACCTCACAGAATAAAAATGAAAGGGTTAAATATCGCAATGTGAATCTGAAGTTGATTGAAGAACCATGTGGACTTTCTTATGGATGAGACTTGTACACCTGAGTATTGAAACAGAAAGGAAGAGAACTATCTTGAATTATTTATTCTCCTAGATTCTAACAGCTCATTTTTTTTAAAAAAGGTACTTTTCTTGTGAATAAATAACCAATTCCCGAAGGTATAGCTGCTACAGTTGAATCTTATTAATCCTAATATGAAGGACAGGGAGGTATTTAAGCAACCAAAACATCGTGTAGTATATGAGGGAGAAGTGGCAATATTGTAGACAATTTTTGTAGGGGAAAAGAAAAAAGGAAAGTTGTAATATATTGCTAGAAGTGTATTATAGTATTATACGTTTTATTATACGTTTTATACTTTCAAATCTCTGTGCATAACTTGAATATTGTTAGGTTTTCTATTTCTTAATAGATCTTTGTACTGCAAAGAGTATGGAAGCACCAATGTATCAATGCAATTCCACAGTAACTAGGAAGCGTTTTGTTTGTATGGTTAATTAGAAGATCAGGTAATGACAGGATAATTAGATAAGTGCTTCTGCTGTTTACAACTGGGCCTTGCAAACAAGTGTATAAACTCCTGGTGGTCTGTTCTTTTCATTCTCAGCACCTCTTGACACTTTAATAGAGTTTTCTGCCTCAGGATGAGAGTTGAGTAGATTTTATGTTCATTATTTATAAAGCTTGTTGCAGCTTCATCTGTACAGATTTTTGCCCACTTGAAAGTATAACATAAGCAAATATTGGCCAAATCATTATGTTCTTTCTGTTTTCTGCTGAGTTTTCATTTAGTCCTTACTAAGCAATCCTTGTGTGAATCCTGACTTCCTAGTCATATTTAAGAGCAGTTCAGCTCCATTGGAGCTATGCATAGTATTCATTGCACTAGAATTGGAATAATGAACTCACAAATTTAAACTGCTGTTTTTCAGAAAAAAAGTCTTTTAAGTATATTTTTAAGTGTAAAGCTTTTTTTCAACATTCAGCAAAATCATTATCACAGATTTTCTTAATTCTAGTGACTTTGGTGATATCCTGGTTATTCAAAACCAAAGTAACAGTTGAGCCTTCCAGTTCATCCTATGCCATGGAAATATTTTTACCTTAATAAATGCTTTCTTTTAATTCTCTCATTAGAACCATTACAATTCAATGAAAGAAAAAAGAAAAAGAAAAAAGACGGATTTGCTGAGGTTTTTAATTTGATATTTAACTTCATTTACCTTTCAGAATGTGAATCACCATAAATGCGTATTTATGTCAAGCAACTGATGGTATTGAAAGAAACCCCTCCATGCATACCTATTAAGTGTATTTTTTGTTAAATATAGCCATGAAATGTACAGTTAAGAGGAGCAATGCACACTTAAGTAAAACTGACTTGTACAGGATTACCTTCATTCTGGTAAAGAGCCCAGCATTTTGACTCAAAGTGCACAGTGCTTTGAGACATAGTATTTTTTCCTATTAATTTCTGTTCAACATGTGTTTTGTAGAGTTGCATAAAGGTTTGCAGGACTTAAAAGTGATACTGACTTTTGGAATTAGGCTGCTTGAATGTTGCTGTTGTTTTTCTTTATTTAAAATAAGCAAACTTCCATGACAAGAAGCAATGTTAATAACTGATTAATTACTAATAATTACAGAGAGAAAATATACTAATTTAAAGTGTTGTTCAGGCCATTGTAAAATATGTTCCAAGAAAATAAACCAAACAAAGACAGTAAAACAAACAAATAAAGCATTGATTTTTGAAAACTATTTCTGACATTAATTGAATATGGAAGCTCAATTATCAGTAAAAGTCAAAGCAGCAAGTATAAGTTTTTCACATTTTATCTCACTTCCCTTGACAAGACAGTATTTTCAATGGAAAATGTTAGAATCAAATCAGATTTTTAGGAGCACTGATGGCATGTGGATGTAATTTTTTTCTCTGGCATGCTTTTCTACCAATTGAACTACAAATTGAACTTTTTCTTTGTAGGCAAACCTCATGACGATAATTTATTCAATTGCCATCTTTTAACCAACTCCAGTAGTATGTTGTAAATGATAATAAGCTAAAATATAAATAGAAAATCTTAATAAACCCAAATGCTATTGCCTGGTTCCATATAGACACATTGCATCAATTATTTAAGAATGTAGTTTGCTTTTAAGTTCAAATTTCCAGATAAATATCCATAATTGTGTTGAGTCTCCACTCTAAGAACCATTTGCCTTCTCACACAGTAGATGAGTTCAACCAGAGAATGTCATTTCCAGATGATCTTCAAGTTACTTGGGACAACCTTGTTTTACCTTCAGTAGTTCTGTAAGCAAATGAAAAATCAGGGGAAAGATAGAGTCTTAAAACTGACCAATTGTCAGCCAGTTAAGGTCAAATCTTTTAAGCAGTTTGATGATTTAGGCAAATATCCAATACTCATATCACATATTAGAATAAGAAAAATTAGACTACTCTATATCTCACCCTAAAAAATACTTACCAAATTCACAATCATGTGGAAATAGACCACTTTCTGCAGAAATACCTAAACCAGGGAAGATACGCAAGAAACATAAAAATACCAGCAACACTTTGCAGAAATATCTTTCCAGAAATATCTTACGCCTTTATAGATTATCTGGAAGGGAGAATAAACTGTTTATCAATGACATTGCATATCACACTAGGGTGGAATTGTCGGCATTAGTCAAAATAGAGGAATAGGAAACTAAAGGGTATTCAAACATGAACAAAAACAAGATGAAAGCCATCCTGGTGAGAGAAACAGTTAATATAACCAAGGAAAACAAACCAGCATGCTCGGTGACAGCTGGAAGGCAGTAACACCTGAAAGAACAAGGCTTACTGTCATCACAGGGGGCAGCTACATTTCCATGAGCACAACAGGAAAAAGCAAAGGAAAGACTAATGCAATGTTGCACTTTTTGCACAACAGAACAATAACAATGCTATTGTTAATAACGCTGTAATGACAATAACAGACCCTTATAAATGTGGTCCAAGTTTGACCACATCCTGCTTCGTTACTTGGATTCATTAGAGTTATTTATGCAGTTATTATAACATGGTTCAATGAAATAATAGGGAAAGAAAGAAATAAAGATAAAAGATAGGCACTTCATTGTAAACATAATTGTTCTTCTGTTAAATGGGAATCTTTTTTTTTCCCCTAGAAGTAGTAAAATTTGCATACCTTTAAACACTAAAACCCTTAAAATATCTGGGCGGATCAGTCTTTCTAATTCTGAGAAGAGGGACTATTTAGTTGATGTTTCCATTTCACATTTGGACATTTCTAGAAAGAGGACATAGTTACTTTGTCATACATACTTGAAGTGTATGTTCATTCTGTGTGTCCATGTCTATGGAACAACTAGTTTTCCAGCATCCTAAAGAAATAAAATTCCTGTATTACTATGCCACCACATCTACTATAGGAATCACCTGGCTGGCCAAGCAGCATGTCCATTGGCACAGAGACATATGACTGCAAGTAGGAATTATCTGGTTATTCTGTGACTGATGTTGCAGGTTAAAAAGGATTCATAAAACCTGAAATGCTAAAAAACTTTTACATTTCTGCCAGCATTTGTTCTTGGCTTGGTATCAACATTTTTGTAAACGTATTTGTCTAAACTGTACTATTACAATGTCCTTTCAAGGATGAATATTGAATCTTTAACATTGCTACTTTGCTTCAAGCAATTTTTATGTGCCTCCTCCAACTCATATTCAGACCAAAGATGTGTGTCATGAAAGCTGAGTTTTAAATCACTTCTCTATAACTTTTCATATCCCAAAGGCAGCTCTGGACTTCAATCTCTGCTCCTAACCAGTTTAAACGAAAGAGAAATATTGCCACTTCTATATATGTGTGTAACTGCACTAGGGCAAGGCATTGTTTGAAGAGTAAAATCCAGAGAGGACAAATATTCAATCACTATAAGAATGAAATATTAGAATAGCAAAATGTAAGCAAGTTTAACTATCATTGCTACTAGTGGTTCTTCTGTAATACCATTTTTTGGTTAACTTTTAAACTTCTCTGTGAAAAAAGCATCTTCTACCTGTAATGAAAGCATAATATAGTTACAAGTAATGCCCTACAGTTCACACTTTAAGACTCGTTGATTGTCTCAAGCAGTAGACAACGAGTGTAGAAGAAAGTTGTTCTTATTTGGATACTTTCAGAGTGCTTTCTGCCTTTGAGATAATTTGAAATAATTTTATCAGTTTCTTTCAGCTGGGAGTGATCAGTCATTAATAAATGGTTCTTAGAAAAAATAGTTCCTCAGAAATATAAAATAAATATTTTACATTTAGCTATAATACGTGCTATGAGGACTGCTATCTGTGACCCTCAACTGGCCTCTATGAATATAGGAAGAATAATGCTAGAGGCATTTTTAGATTAAAGATTAGAGAATGATTGTATCTTATTTTAGTATGTTAGGGATATCTGCTTCCACAGACTTGTTTAATGAATTGACACAATTTTTCAGTAGTGAATTCTTTGATCTGATCCTAGGCAAAATATCACCACTGCCACCATTTAAATTATATCATGGATTTATGTAAAGATATTTAAAAATTTAAAGTGCAATTTAGATGTGCAGAATTATAACTTTAAATACAAGAAAATGCAAAGAATTTTTCCCGGGGTGGATTGTAATGATCAGCAGTACTACGCATAGTCAAAGTAGGAAAGAAACATATGGTCTTCCAGCTGCGGCAATACAGGTTGCTAAAGTCAGTAATAACTTAATAAAAAACTCTAGAAATCTGTATACTACACTGCACAACCATTCATCATGCAGAGATTTAGGGGCAGAATAACACATTGTTATCTGTTTAGATTGTAGGAGACAGAATCCTCAAGCTTAAATAAAAGAGTACAAGTTTTTCATATGGATATCATGCTCCCTCCCTCTTTTTAGACCTCCTGAAAATTTCTGAATGGGAAGGATGAGATGTTGCCTTATTACCCACTGATCATCCCAGTGTAGTGGTAATTATCCTATTCGAAATCACACAATTCCTGTAGCACTGATAATCCTTTTAAATCAGGATGGCACTACTGAAAAAAGAAAGAAAGCCTCTCTGAGCCTTCAACTTCATTAGGTCTTTGTGTTCTTTGCATTTCAGTTTGTATTTCTCTTTAGGCTTTTGGGATATCAAGAAACCATTTTCTCAAGAAAGTCTCAAACCAGAGGACATCTTCATTATAAAGAAATGGTATGAATTTCTCAGGAAAGGGCAGATGGCCATCTATGAAGAGAGATATCTCATTACCTGTCTAGTGAAATACATCTTTGTCAGCCTCTTCCTGTGCCAGAGCTTCCCTGCAGTAGGATTCAGCTGATTTGTCAGCAAAAGTCAGACTAGAGCTACAGTCCAAAGCAACCTCAGCACTGCAAGGGTTGGGGTGGATGAGGGCAAGTTCAAGACCTATGTTGACGTAGCTAGCAAACGTAGCCTGGTACCAAATTCCAAACTATTTGAGAGCGCCTATAAGAAATGCTGGTATTTTTTTTAACAATATTGGCTTATGTAGTATGTTGAAAATGACTACAACAGAAAATATGCCCGGTATCTTAAATTAATCAATATCTAAATCAAAATTAGCTCTCTAGCCTGAGTTCTTGAGCCTCAGGAAGAGAAAAAAATAATCACTTTAAATTGTCATTTGTCATATGTTTACATTTTGTAGTAGGATGTGATCTTGATCTTCAGGTTCTAGAATAACAAAAGGTATAAGTAGTCAGGTATAGTTAAGTCAAGTATCATAACTGAACAGAAAGTTCTTAACAGGAAGATCTTCTTTACAGTGCAGGTGCCTGTGCACTGGAGCAGATTGCCCAGAGAGGTGGTGGAATCTTCCTCACTGGAGATATTCAAAAACCATCCGGACACAATCTTGTACCATGTGCTCTGGGATGACCCTGCTTGAGCAGAGAGGTTGGACCAGATGACACACTGGGGTTCCTTCCAACTTGACCCAGTCTGTGATTCTGTGAAAGTTTTCAGTAGTCATATGTACAGTAAAGGTGAACAGTTGTATGAACATTTCAGAACATAGTTATCTGTGCCTTCTGCCAAACAGAGGGTTTTAAAAAACAACAGGGACTTTATAAAGAAAAAACTTCAATTATTTATAAAAACTAATCCCAAATTATAAAATTACTTTAAAACTATCATGTAGAAAACTAAAACATTCATTCTAATGAGAAAAGAGTACTTCCTTGTGCATTTTTTTCCTTTTTCTTTTTGTTGTTCTTGTTGGTTTTTTTGTTGGGTTTTTTTGGGGAGGTTTTTTGGTTGGTTGGTTAGTTGGTTTTTTAGAACTTAAATTTTAGGTATTTAAAACGGCAAAACAAGTAATTTTCCCAGGAAACCTAATTGGTATTAATATATGTTTGAAATTATTTTCTGCAGCTGAGAATCTCCAATCTTAGTTTGTGGTGCTATCTCTAGAGAAACAAACTGGTATTTCTTCTTTACATCTAATGAGCAGTAAGAAAATAATATATTTTTCTGGATTTCTATTCATTTGTTGCTTAACTTTCATTTTCTTATCATACTAAAATGAGGTAGAGATTAAGGCAGTGCTGAGCCTATGTAAAAAAAACTCAACTTGCTGAAGTTAATGGTTCTGAGTTGTTTGCAATTTACGTTAGACTGCTTCTGTTTATCTCATGTAAGTTTATTTATAAATATACCTTAGCCTGGCTCTATTTATCTTGATCGTAACTGAGAAAACTAAAGAGTGATTTTTTTATCTGAATGCCTAGTTACCTAGGATGATTGTATCATTATCAGTTCATTAATCAGTTTGGGTAAAATTAATATGTAGAACTGGGTAAAACATTTTGGTCATTGATATATGTGGCATTAAACAAATGGAATTATTTAGTCTATGCCAGAAGCAGAATCATGGGTTTACAAAGGCCAGCAGCAGTGAACGAACATGGAATTGCATCCACATACATCCAACAACATTCAATCCTTGTTCTTTGGACAGTTAAATTAGAAGCAGTTATTATAACACCTCCTATGAACATAAGGGATACCATCCACACGGATTCATCACCGTCAGTTCCTGGTTTGCATGGCTATCACATTTCTGCTCTTCAAACAGACTTGAGTCCTGGATAACTTCTACTCTTATTGTACAAAGAGACTAAATGAGATGTTTTTCTGCATAATTTTTTGAGTTAGTTTCTTGATGATTTTTTGTTTGGTTGGTTGATTTGGTTTCTTTTGTTTTGCTTTGCTTTTCCTGGATTATAGCAAAAAAATTTACCATGTAAAATTCAATATATCTTTATTTGTTTCCTCCTGCTGGGTTTTAAATAAGCTGCATGTATTAATTTAAACTAGAATAGGATGAATCTAATTTAAATTTCCTCTTGGGAGAATTAGTTTTAAACATCCACATACATTTTAAAGTCCAAATTTTATTTTAAAAATCAGATAATTAATTTTGGTTTAAAGAATTATGCAAAATAAAAGTTAGATTTCTTAAACTTATTATCAAACTAAATATTAAGACCTGTATACTTTTGTGCTCTGAGTAGATAAAAAGTATGCCTTCTTACAATTAGTAAGTCCTTGTGAATATTTGTCAATAATTCATTTATTCATATTCCTGATGTTGTGTCTTTAAATATATGTGGTATATTTTTTTCAGCCCATAGAGTCAATCACAAAATTCCTGGTCAGATATCAGTTAGGAAAAAAATGCTTAATGGATATCCAGGAATTCTGAGCTAAAGGTTGAATTAAGATGTTTGATCTGCTTCTGCAGAAAGCAGAATTACCTACACAAAAAAAATGTATATTTGTATTCAAGTTTTGTAGATTTCATGGAAAGTAGAAATTCTATGGTGGATGTAATCCAGAAAGCACAGCAGATTCCCAAACTACAGTGTTTTGTACTCTTCCTAGCAAGGAATAGTTCAGAGTTTTCTCTAAGATATTGGATGTGCTTTAATCTTTTGTTTGATTACAATGTTTTCTGTTAACAAGGGCTTTTATTTGGCAGCAGGAATTATACCCTTTCCCCATGCCATTTTTTTTATATGTCAGTATTTACCACTTTAGCTTCTCAAGAAAGATTGGCCCAAAGATACTTGCCAGTGTCTAACAAAAGCTATGATAAAACAGGTATGAAAGAATTTATTGATGTTTAAATACTTTGCATAGTTACCTTATCTCCAGCTGTTACAGCAATTTTCTCAAAGAGAAAATTTGGTAGAGAAACATCATTGTGTGACATGATTATATTGTTTCAGCTACAGCTTTTACAATGAGATAATAACTTTTAAACAAAAAAGCTGAAAATCAGAAAGGCTTTTCATTTTTCTTATCTCCAGTTGTTGAATGCACTTTATACATTTCAAGATTGAACATTTTAGAGATATGTTGGACATCCAAACTCTCCCTTTAAAGTTTCATCTTTAAAAGAGTGTTTCTGGCTTTCAATATTTCTAAGAAAGCCTAAGTAAAAATGTAGAGATAATTGATGAAAACTACCCATTTTGGCAGAGACCATATATTCTGAAACAATTCAGAAGTCCTCCAAAATTAGCTTTCTCTAGGAAGTTATGATTAAAACACAGTATTTCTTTTATTTCCAGCATTATGACCCAATCATTTTAGCTGGCAGAAAGAGAAATGAACTATGTATGGCATGTAATTACAGGAAACCGACAGAGCTGTTTCTGAAAAGGGAACATATTTACCTGCTGAGAGATAAAAAAATTACAAGACAATGCATAAATGAGTGATGGTGATAATAATAATCTCACCTTGATCTTTGTGTAAGCCCAGTAACAAATTAACAGTGAATGACAGAGTGCAGTGAGTCCAAAGCAAATACCCTACATCCATCATTAGAAAAAAACCTAGTTCTTATCTGCTAAACTGTCTTTCTGACTTATTAACCTTATCAAAACATCCTTTTGAAAGACCTAGATTTTTTTCTCTATTTGCAACGCCTTTCCTATTATAATAATAATAATTAAAATAAAAACTGAAGGAGGAAACAGCTTTCCAATATTTTCCACAATGCAACAATAAGGGAAAATGCACCGGCAGTTTTAGGCAGTCTTAAAGCAAAGAAAACAGTTTGCATTTTTGAAAGTGCAAGATTAAAAGTAGCTCTGATTGCCCTGGAATGTTATCAAGCCTAAAAGTATGTTTAGAATAGCCATACAGCAGTGGTCAATAACAAATGTCACCCAGACATAATCTCATTTTCAGTCATATTCTTAAATATTTAATTATATCTCTCATGGAATTAGCATTTTCTGTGCTTTTTCTTCTGCTCCTTCTTGCAGTGTCTGCTGCTTATCCTTCTCAGGATTTCAGGCTACAAAGACCTTTCATATGGGCAATTACAGGCATTTTTATGTTCACATTATTCCAGTTTTGCTTTCTGCCTGGTTTCATTTAGCTCTTTTCCACCACTTATGAACTCCATTGGAGCCTGAACATCTGTAACTTCCTTTCCCGTGGATAGATTCAGCATATTCCTTATCAGTGAGTTCCATTTCTTTCTTTCTTTCCTCTTAGCCTTTTCTCCTAGCATGTGGAGAGGGCATTTGCATCCTTGCCTCTTTTCAGCTTTTTAGCTTGGTATTAGATGTCCTGAAAATGCTTTTAGTTGAGCTTTTTCTCATCTCCTTCATTTTGGGGTTAAGCTGTGAAAAGTCGGTGTAGCTGTGTGGCGTGTGGGAATTATAACAAGGGTATCCAAGGATGCCAGCTTAGTGGAACTGAATCTGAGAAGTTGCTAAAACACTGCAGTATTTTCAGGTTTGATTAGGCCCAGCAGTCCTTTGGTATCACAGGCACTGCCTTGGGACAGCACAGGCAAAGTCATTTCAGGTTGTTTGCTGATCAGCAGCTGTGCAGTGGGACAGCGGCAGGGACAAGGGACTGGCAGAGTAGCAATCCAGCCAGACAGGTAAGGCTGACAGAAGCTGCAAGTGCAAGTCTCAGACAACGTAAAATATAAGAAAAGGCTCTAGGGCTTTTTATGATTAGCAAAACCTGAGACAAAATACCAAACAAATTTCATGTGAAGTACAAGATTATTTTTTTCTGATTTAACAGTTTGTTCTTGTCCTCTAAGTTACCTTCTAAGTTATCTTAGCTCTCGTGTCATAGGAAATACATACACGTGGAGAAATTGATCTGCAGCCCTTACAGAGAAGAACAGTATTGTTTTCTGTGTTTCTATTTATGAAACTTGAAGAAGTTCTGGAGGCCATGTTTTGCTTTTTTAACAAGCAGTAATTAAAATAGTAGAATACAACAAATTTTTTGTATATGGGTCATTTCTAACGGGATTAACAAGCATTTGAGTGCCTAGGGGATAGGAATTTTTGTTTCCTACCAAATTTCAGGCTTTCTCTTTTTTACTTCCTAAACCTAACATTCCTTTCACTAATTTCAGTTGTCAGTTTTTTTAATTTTTCAAACCTTCGGCAGTAAACGAATCCCCTAGTGATGGAATTTTGGAAAATGCATATTGTGTTCAGGCTTCAGAAACTCCAAACAAGACTCAGTTAGATGAATTTTAGCTGGAGGTGGAGGTACAAGAAAGGATTAAGACAGGAGACAAAACGAAGAGCTGTAGGGTGAGGGGGAGAGAAAATGACAGTCTGCAGTGGGAAAAGATGCAAAACTTTTATAATCATCAGAGACTTCTGGGAAAGGTTTTCATTGCTGGTGTCTCATGAAAGAGGGTCATTGACAGTATTCTCTTCTCTCTGAAAATCAAGATTCTTGCTAAAGCCTATGAGGGAAGTGAACATAATGCACAGGATGGCTGTCCCCTGTCCTCTCTCCCACTGTCTCATTTTACAAATTAGCTTAGTACCCCTTATGTTTTGATTACTATGATTTCTTTTCTGTTCCTTGTCTCCCCTTATGTTTTCCTCACTTATTTTGATTTACCTCTACTGACTCTGGATCTTTTTATCTTTTCTACTAGCATTCTCCTGAATATCTTTTTTTAATACATTTTATATTACAGTTTAATTTAGCCATGTAATCAGTTTATAGGAACAACCTTTTGTTCTGGGGGGTTTTCCTAGTGGGGTTTTTTTTGGTTTTTTTTTTTTTTTCCTTTCCTTTCCCAGAAGTTGAAATTGAATATGATTTTAATGCAAGTCTTCTAAACAACCAAATTTGTTCTGAACCAAATAAAGTACTTTCCAAAATCAGCCAGCAGATCATTTCTCAGCCTGTCATTACGTTCACATCTGCTGCTGCTGATAGAATCTTCTGCATTGAAAATGCATGCTTGAAATGAGCGCTGCGCACAAACCGCAGGACATAAAGAAATATAATGAATGTAAACGAACAATAAAACCCACTTTCAAATGCTGTTTATGGGCTCAGTGTTGCAAGCTGCTTGGAGGTTTCAGAGAATATGAAGGGCAATCTATACCTCTGAGGAAGTGGTCAGGCTCTTACCAGACCAAGATCTGTAAAATTGTGACCTTCCCTTCAAAAGTAACTGTAAGAGAAAAATCTTCGTGTTGTCAAGTCAGACAGAAAAGAGGAAAAGCATGCAGGCTTATTGTGATTTGAAAATACAGCCTATCCTACCAAAATTCAGTAATTCATTGGAAAGGTCAGCCACCTACTGTTGAAATTTCAAATGTCGTTTTTAATTTCTAAAATAGTAAAAAGTGGATTTTTGACTCTCAAACTGATTTTTGAACAAAGTATAAATGAGTGGACAAGCCTGCCACTAAAACCAAAGCTCTATAATAAATTTGAATTCTATCAGAAGTCGAAAATTGTATCTAAAAATGCGTGGGCATTTCTCGTCGTTAAAATAGAGTGGTACCGTCATTGTACTATTCCCTTCCAGAAGGAGAGTGGGTCACTATTCTAAATTATTTTTTCTCTTCTCTTCTGCAAGGCTGACATAACTCTGCTCATCTGCTTCCCATGCTGTATTTTTTTTATCTGTTATATTCTTTACTACGATGTCAAACCACGAATACAGCTTGTTTGTATGTTTTCTGTCATAGCACTAGCTGGTTCATAAATCATGATAATAACAGGTGTATCAATATTTGATTCTGCACTGGTTTTTCTGTCATAAGTCTTTGCTTGTCTGTGTTTAGTGTTGCCAAAATTTAACTCTGAGGATAATATAGTCCATGTTTGCTGTCTGCTTCAGGCTTACTTTTTGTGAAACAAGATTTGAGACAGAAGTTTTACTAATACGTTAAAAAAAAAGAGCAGAGTATTATTTACCCAGCAGATTCCATTGTTTCTTGGTGCTGGCAACTGATTTTTGAATGAGGCCAAACAGCAATGTTTTCCAATATAAAGGTCTATCAAGACAACCATCTTTTTATCCCACCTATCTCTGAAAAATAAGACTTTTAATATCCTTATTTTTATCAATACCATTATAATAAAATATTTTTTCTAAAATCATTTGCTAAATGGATTGCAGGTGCCAGTTGTGTCCCAATACAGTAGCTCTGATATTATTTCAATTGATTATCATGTCAATTTTTCAGATGTCAAACTTCTAGAAATAATTTCTTGACGAGATCTCTAATGTACACCCCCTCACTCCCTCCTTCTTCTTTCTCCCTCCCCCCTCTCCTAATTCCTACTTAGCCTGACTGAAGTATAATTAATTTAGCAACAAAGTTTGGGCCCTTTTTTAATAAAACTATGAATGTGTCTGCTCAATAACTATGTGACACTTTTAAAGGAAATTCTCAGCATCAGAAGTTCCCTACCTGTATTGTAAGCAATTATTTATATGAGAGTAAAAGGTCTGTCAGGTTTAATTTATTGTCTGGCTGACAAAACTTCCCATGCTACCATACAGTATTAATTCAAATGACAGAGTTCTGTATAGGCTACCAAAAAATCTGTCAGGTGGAAGATGAGTGCCAGGAGAACAACATGTTGAACCATGGAAATATGAGAAGGAGTGATACTGGACAAAAAGTGTTTTTCTGTGAAGAGTGCTCTGCCTCGTGCCAAAGGCAAAGCTCCATCTTTGGCTCTCTTCCTGAGCTACCAGGTGACACCAGACAAGAAGGAATAATCCATACACAAAGGGAGAACTACAGAAGCAATCTTTACACTAGTATTTTTGTATTTCTGTACTTGAGTTGTATTGTTTTCACTCCTTTAATATATCATAAACCCTATTTGGATGTCTTGAAAGACTTGTTTTCCATTTTTATTAACAACAGAAGGACTCATTTAGGAATGGTGATACTTTGTTATAAAATTATAAGCTAAACAATGTGACTGAGTGGTCTATATTTTCTATCCCTCCCTTTTTTGTTACTGAAAATTTAGAGGTTCATTTAAAAGAAAAGCCAGGAGTCACACTGAGTTTATGGGCTTTACATTACAGCAAGCAAGTGTAAAAAGAACAAAACAGAAATAAGCTTTGGAAAATAAATAAAGTCTCTCCAGAGGCAGTGATGGGATCTCTAATTAGTAATACTGGCGATGGCACTTATTTTTAGAGAAGGGCACATGCTGCTTGTGTCCCTATTCAGCATAATAAAAGAGAGGGAACCCAGGATTTTACTAGTCACTTACTGTAGCTCAGAATTATTTATGAAGACTGGCCATTTGATGACTAGAGGAATATCAATAGGAGGAAAAGATATCAGAGTGTAGCTGCTAGGGAATATCCTTCTCTTAGACCACTTTATAAAGAACTGTGCATGAAGAATGTGTGCAAGCAACAAAAGAATGCACTCAAAAGATCCCAACAGTAAAAGTTTAGGCCACTATTTTAAATGACTACTCTGTACTTTCTCCTTCGTGCATAAGAATTGCCGGAGATTTCCAATTTAAATTTGCCTTTACTTAAAAGACAGTTTTACTGTGCTTATGCACAAGATGGCTGAACTCAGGCTGCACAGAGCATCTCAGTTCTGGGATTCCCTGCTTTATCTATACCAAATTTAAAAACCTTTGAAGTCCCAGTATGTTGTTGTACATTAGTTCATATATAGAAAACAAACAAGCTTTCCTTCCTGCATTTATCAGTCTAGGCTGTTACACAGACTGACCACTGAATAGGTTACTTATCAGGTAGCCAAGAGGGAATTTAGCTAATAGCTTTTGTAGTTTGGGGTAACAGACTCACAGACTTTATGGATTTCTGTAAGAACATATGTACTGTTAATTATAGATGCTGTTTCTCACCCTTTCCCCTGACTCTTATCTAACCTTTGCAAGCCTAACCTTTAACTCCTGTTTCTTCACCTTTTCTATGCTGTTGCATTTGCATTTCTTGCTAGGGTATTGTATCCACATTTGGCTCCCTAGTGCCTGCATCACAACATGGACGGTTCTGAGGAAAAACACACAGTGTAACAGGCTAGAATCTGTTTATTGTCCATATTTATTTATCAGATGGACTTAAAAGTAAACAGTACCTGGAAAGTTTTTCTTTGTAGCTTCACAGGCAGATAGGAGGTACTACTGCTGAAATACAGTAAAACTGTCTTTTAGTATTAGTTTTTTTGGTATTCACACTTATGAACTCTGTATAGTTAAAATTGCCCAGTTATATAATGAAACAGATTCTCCCCAGAAAGTTTATTGTATATGGTGTGACTTACTCAGATTTTCAGACCTTAGATCTTTGAGGATGATAAAAGACAACATTCCAAGTCTAGGGCATCTAAATAAGTTTCTCAGTGCTTTCTCTTTGAACCTCACAATTTTACAAATAGATGACCTGTAACATTGTGCTGTCTCCCCATTCTGAGGTATGAATTTTATTCATCTTTTTAAAGATGAATGCTTCGCTTCCTAAAGCCATACTCTTTCCTGGCTCATTACCAGCAGACATAGCCTTTAATTTCTAAAACCAAAAATCAGAAGTGATTCTGATCCTATACAAGGAACAACAAAAGGTAATAAAACACCATACCATATAGGCTTGAAACTGCTTACCTGTAGTTTCTATGTCTTTACTGCTTTTCTTGTCACATATTTTTAAAATAAAACTACTTTTTTTCATGCTTGTATTTACAACCTCAATTCACACTTAAAGTATTTTCTGTTCCTGCTGCCATCTATTCCAACAAAAACATTTTCATGTAATTCCAAGGATAACAATGTGGTACTAATCTTTTTCAGGAAAGGAAATACTTTACAGACTGAAGTGGGATGCACAGATTTATGTGCATCCCACTTCAGTCTGTAAAGCATTTCCTTTTCTGAAAACACAGCAGATTCAAAATAGATTCCAATATCCAGAAGATTTACATCAACTAAAATTCTTTGTTCTTCCCCAACTAATGCTGCCTTCTAAACTTCTAGAGTCTTTTAATAAGAAACAATCAAAGCAAACTGTAGTATTTTTAAGACGGGGAAAAAGAAAGACCTGGGGATCTACAGGATGGTCAGTCTCACCTCTGCGGCTGGTGAGATTGTTGATCAGATGCTCCTGGTGGAAACTGTGCTAAAGCACATGAAAAACAGTGCAGTGATTGGTGACAGCCAGAATGACTTCACTAAGGACAAACCATGCCTGAAAATTTGGTGGCCTTTTATAACCGGTTTAGGGTATTGGTGGATGAGGGAAGAGCAACTGACATCCTCTACCTGGACTTCTGCCAAACATTTGATACTGTCCCATATGACATCCTTGTCTCTAAAATGGAGACACACAGAGTTGATGCGCAGACCAGTCAGTGGATAAGGAGCTGGCTGGATGGTCTCACCCTCAAAATGTGTTCAATGGCTCAGTGTCCAAGGGGAGACCAGTGATAACTGGCATCCTCAGGAGTCCTTATTTGGACCAATATTATTTAATATCTTTTTTAGGGACATGGACTGCAGAATTGAGTGCACTCTCAGCATGTTTGTGGATGACGTCAAGCCATGTGGTGTGGTCGACATGCTGGAGGGAAGAGATTCTTGACAGGCAGGGGGATCTTGAAAGGCTTGAGAGGCGGGCCTGTGAGAACCTCATGAAGGTAAACAAGGCCAAATGCAAGATCCTGCAGCTGGATCATGGCAATCCCAAATATGGGTACAGACTGGTCAGCAAGTGGATTGAGAGTGGCAGCACAGAGAGGACGTGGGGGTTATTGGCAGACGAAAAGCTAGACACAAGCCTCAGTGTGTGCTTGCAGCCCAGAGAGCCAACTGCATCCTGGGCTGCATCAAAAGCAACATGACCAGCAGGGTGAAGGAGGAGATTCTCCCCCTCCACTCTTGAGTCTGCTCTCAAAAGACTCCACCTGGAGTTCTACATCCAGTTCTGGGGTTCCTGACATAAAAAGGACATGGACCTGTTAGATAGAGTCCACAGGAAGGCCACAAAGATGATCAGATGGATGGAGCACTCCTCCTATGAAGACAGGCTGAGAGATAAGAGAGTTGGCGTTCGGCAGCATAGAGAAGGTAAGGTTTCAGGGAGACCTTCTAGCATCCTTCCAGTACCTAAAGGGGCTTACAAGAAAGCTGGAGAAGGGTTTTTGACAAGGACAGGAAGAGATAGGGCAAGGGGTGATGGCTTTAAACTGAAAGAGGGTCAGTTTAGATTAGACATTATGAAGAAGTTCTTCACTGTGAGGGTGGTGAGGCATTGACAGAGGTTGCCTAGAGAAGTTGTGGATGCCTCGTCCCTGTAAGTGTTCAAGACCAGGTTGAACAGGGCTTTGAGCAACTTGGCCAATGGAAGGGTACTTACCTACAGCAGGGGGCCTGGAACAAATGATTTTTAAGGTTCCTTCCAACCCAAACTATCCTATGATTGTATGATTCATTGTTTAGCTAATTTGTTAACAAGTAGATACCTCCTACAGATAAGAAATTCAATTTGGAAGAATAGTCATGTATGTTACACTTCTTAGCAATTGAGTCTGTTTGAAATACTGAATAATAAATAACAAAGCCCTTTAAAAATATAAACATTGAAAAATAAATGAATCATCTTTGCATTTTGCTTGATTGTTCTTTCCTACTCCTGTTAAGAAGCAGATGGTTATTCTGATGGTATAGCAGCAGGTTCTGGGAAGTTTTTCCAGCTGGAGGTACACCAGTGTATTTCACCTAGGGTTATAGCCAATAGCCCTGTGCTGATGTGCATGCATATTGAATGTATGCACATCTTAAGTTAGCTTAATTTGGCCTAATTTAGTTCAGTGTTCACAGAATCACAGGATCATTTAGGTTGGAAAAGACCTCTGAGATCATTGAGACCAATCTTTGACCAAACACCACCACATCAACTAAACCACAGTACTAAGTGCTATACCCAGTCATTTCTTGAACACTTACAGGGTTGGCGACTCCACAGCCTCTCAGGGCAGCTTGTTCCAATGCTGGACAACCCTTAATGTGAAGAAATTCTTCCTGATCCCCCTGGCACAGCTTGAAGTTACGTCCTCTCATCCTATCACTAGTAGCCTGCGAGAAGAGACTGACCCCCACCTTGCTACAGCCTCCTGTCAGGTAACTGTAGGGAGTGATAAGGTCACCCCTGAGCCTCCTCTTCTCCAGGCTAAACAACTCCAGCTCTCTCAGCTGTTCCTCATAGGAATTAGTCTCCAGACTCTTCACCAGCTCTGTTGCCCTTCTCTGGACAAGGTCCAGCCTCTCAATGTCTGTCTTGCTGTGAGGGCCCCGGAACTGGACACAGGGCTTGATGTGCGGCCTCAGCAGTGCTGTGTACATGGGGACAATCAGGCTCTGGTGCTGCTGGCCACGCTACTGCTGATACAGGCCAGGATGCCCTTGGCCTTCTTGGCCACCTGAGCACAGCTGGCTCATGTTCAGCCAGCTGTCAACCAGCACCACCAGGTTCTTTTCCACTGGGCAGATTTCCAGTCACTCTTCTCCTAGCCTATAGTGTGGCCTGGAGTTGTTGTGACACAAGTGACAGACCTGCCACTTTGCCTTATCAGACCTCATACCTTTGGCCTCATCCTATCAATCCAGCCTGTCCAGACCTCTTTGTAGAGCCTTCCTACGCTCCAGCCCATCAACCCTTCTATCCAGTTTAATATCGTCTGCAAACTTGGTGAGGGTGCGCTCAACCCCCTCATCCAGATGATCAGTAAAGCTATTAAACAGGACTGAGCCCAATCCTGAGCCCTCCAGGATCCCTATAGTAACCGGACACCAAGTGAATGCAGCACCATTCGCTGCCACTATCTGGGCCTGGCCGTAGAGCTGTCTTTTAACACAATGAAGAGAGAACCTGTCCAAGCCATGGGCTGCCAGCTTTTCTAGGAGAATGGCACGGAAGACATTATCCAAGGCTTTGCTGAAGTCCAGGTATTGTTGTTATGTTTACGTGAATTTCATTTTGGTTTGATATGGTTTGGTTTGCTTTGATCAAGGGCTAGCTTTCATTAAAAGAGGAGGAAGCATATAGGCGATATCTGATTAATAACTGTCTTGAAAGATATTGAGTAGACAATGGAAAGAGGGACTGATTAGAAAGGGAAAAGGAAATTAAGTCTGTTTTAGAGCTCAGTAATGAATAAAGTAAGAAATGCCAAAAGTCAGGTTTACAGAGGAATTAAAATGGGAAGCACAATTTCTCCAAATGTATGCATAAAATAAGATTAAAAAAGAATGAAATAGTGAGACTTCTATGTAGTGGGGATTAGGCAGAAGTTAAAGAAAATCCTTGTTTGCCTTGATTTTCAGTAAAGATAATAATGGAGAGCATGGAACCAAACTAAAATGGCCCATAAGGCAGAGAGAACAAAGGCAAAATGAAGACATAAGACAAAACCAAAAACAGACAAATAATTTCAAGGTGGATGGATCATAAAAAAATTAACTCTGGAAAAGGTTTGTCCTGCCTGGAGAATAAAGGTCTTCAGGGGAACCTAAAAACAGCCTCCTTGTACTTGTGTGGGTTTACTGACAAGACAGAGGTGGGCCCTTTATGGAAGTACAGAGCCAGAGGAGAAGATTAACCTTGTCTGACTTCAGACCTGACCGTGCTCTGAGCAGAAGGTGGAACTAGAGACCTCCTAGGGGTCCCTTCCAGCCTGAATGAATCGACAAAGTGGTTAACAACAGTAAAAATATTGCCCCAAAATAAAATGCGGCTTGGGAGAAGAGCACAGTCACTGTCTCTACTTATGTATGAGATAGGTCTGAACAGAAGTAGGAAATGTAAAGAGAAATAACTAGCCCAAGAGCAAATAAATGTGCATATATTGACCTTGAGTAAATTCAGAATGGAATGAAAAGATTTCTATCTGTTAAGGTCATGAAGATTTTGGAACCACCTTCCAGATGACAGTAGTGAGGCCCAAGACTTGTTTTGTCTTGGAACTTGATTGCTATATGGGAAGAATTACAGTATGTGTCTTCCTGCTGCAGCATGTCCTTCCAGGTCTGTGGCTATGCTGATCTTCACAAGATACATTTTGTTCCTAAGAAAACTCCTTTGTTGTGACCTACTCTTTAATACCCAGGGGTCTCTACACTTTGTTTTTTAAAAACCTGACACAACAGACTTGTAATATCCTCCCTCTGTAGGCAATCAATTGTAGATGTTATTAGGAGGTAAGCAGAAGACACCTACGCATTTGCCAAATAGAAAAAGAAATCTTGTTTCTACCAGTCATCTTCTGTTCACACTCATCATGCTCAGTTGAGTAGCTCTTTGAGATGCCCACTGCAGGGGCTATTGCTCTGTTGTAGTTAGTGTTCAAGGATTCAATCCTATTTATTTGCTATTAAACAGGTTTGTTTTAATGTCTTTCCTTTATAATTGAAACTGAGTATGATAATTTTGAGAGTTCTTAATTGAGATACTGTTGTATTTTCTTCCTACTGATAAGTCTGCTTTCTAGCCTCCTAAATTCAGTTCTGAAAAAAGGAAAAGTTGTATGTAAACACTTCTAGAGTTCTAGATCATTTAAAGCGAGGTTTCAAAACTTGAGATAAATGCCATCAAAAGATAAGGGGGGGGAGAGAGATTGAGAACAAAACTGGGTTTTTCTATAGAATTATTCTTTTCATATTTCTGTGGTGTACTTACATTTGGAGCAATTTTTTTAAAGAACAAACCTAAACCATCTGGTAGCATAATACTTGGTTAGTGCTTCATATCTATGTACTGGATGCACAGAAAAGCTTTGATTTACGCAATATCTTTCTGAGGCAAATGAGATACACAATGCATAATTCATGGCAATACATCTTGGCATTGCATGGCAGTCTTGATTCTGATGTTAGAACCATTTTCTTTTTCAGAAGATTGTGACTCTTAAGGAGCGTGATTACAGTTAAGTGCACTGATGAGTGTCAAATATAATGAGAGGTTGTAGCTCTGTCTTATGTCTCTGTTCAGAGCATTTTGTTTTAGAGCAGACACAAGCTGCAGGCCCTCATGCCAGTAGTGAAGCGTGGATGACTGACATTAACAGTATGCCTAGAGAAAAGCAATGGAGTTTGAGAGGAATTTGTTCTGATGCTTTGGATAATTCTTTACCAAAAAAAACCCAAACAAACCCCAAAACTTTAATTGAGGTAAAAAAATCATAACTTTAAAGATTTTAGAAAATCATGGCAAGTGTCAGCCATATTGCTTTATAGATGGGTTATGCACCTGCCTCATGCCACTCACTAACCCTTACGTTCTCTTTAGTCTGAAAACAGATATTGGACTTGGAATGGTTGCAGAGATGCATTTTAGGACCACTGTGTTTTGTACATGAAGTGCCTCTTGGCTGGCAGATTAGTGGGGGGAATGATTCCCATCAGTGTGCTTTTGGGTTGATCCTAAGATTAACTTCAGTGACTGTTGACATAACACTGAAGTGGTTGTCCCAGCTGTTCAAAAAGCGGGATGCCCTTCACTGTGGAGAGAAGTGAGTGCTTTCCCCACACATGCATTTCTAGGACTATATATTTGCTCACTGAATCTCATTGTAGCTCCTGTCTTGATTTCCCTCCTCTCTAGATTCTTTTTCATAATGCCTGTTCACCCATGATAGAAACATCTTCTGTAATAAATGTTGTGTTTATGCATTCCCTTGGATTATTAATGAAGTTGTTTCATAAAATAAATCCAACCTCTGAAAAACACAGTAGTCTAGCAGATTAATACTCAGACTCAATATATAGCAATGTCCTTCAATATCTTTTGTCATCAGCTGCAATGACATGGCTTTCATTACTTCCTAATTGTCCATAACATTTCCTTGTATTTTTCTCATTAAAGTTAGCTTTAAAAAGCATCCCAGTGGCTGAGATGGTTCAGAATCATCAGTAATGTAACCTTCTTCTGGAAAGGTTGCACAATGACAACTCTGTAAATCCTTTATTTAAATAAAGGGAAATATGACACAAGCAGGAGTAAAGATGTTTTTGTGCCAGCCTTATTCCCACCTCCTAGATATGAACGTCCTTGAGGGGCAATTCCCCAAGCCTATTTAGTCTTTGGCGTCTCTTATGAAATTACTTACAAGACTGCAAATTAGCTTGCTAATAATAGTGATGCAGACAGCTTGTACATGAATTCATAAATACCTTTCCCACTTATTAATAAAAACCTTTGAAGCCATCAAAGTTAGATAAGACGTAACCTTGTGCTTTTAACACTAACGTATTTTTGTATTAGCTTTTTCCCTTTTAATGCTGTACTCAAATGTATGTATCCACCATATTTTCCATTTTTATTTGTGACAATCCTTGGGACATATTTTTTTTCCTATTTCCACAACATTTAAGAAAATGAGTCTCAGGATGTTGGCTGGGATTTGTCTTCTAGTAGAAGAGATTTCACAGCATGCAATATGTAATTACTTTTCTAAGATGCATCAAAGAAAAAAGAAGTCTTACATTATATAGCAAATATGAAAGAATATTCCCAAAAGGGACCATCTTTTTCATCCTCTTGCCTCAACTGTTCCTGACAGTTATTTCAAATCCTGGTAAATACCTCCAATGATGGAAATCTCACAGCCTCAATTTAATTTAGTGCTTAACTGTCTTTACAGTTAAAAGTTTTGCTAATGCATAATCAAACTTAAGGCTTCAATTTAAGCCTCTTACTCCATATTCTATCCCCAGTGGACATTAAAAACAAGTTATTAACTCCTTTTGTGCAACATCTATGTAAATGTACAAGGCTGTGAATGCTGCTCTTACTGTAAGCCGTCCAAAATGCCCTTTCTTTTCATATACTGCTTTGTCTGTAATTGTTCTCTTTCTCATCAAATGTTCATATATTTTGGGCAGTGAAGACATGGCCTCCTAAATTCCCTATATATGGCATTTCTACATTTGACAACTTGAAATCTTAATTCTAAACTCATAATTTTTATTATGAATATCTAAATCCTGAATTTGTAAATAATTGTTAGTAAAGCTTGAATGTCCTTGCTTCTTTTCACCTTTCACATTATGATTACTCTGAATGAAGTGAAGTTGTTTTGAGAGGAAATTCTAGTTGTACAATTCTGGAAGTCAAGCACCCTGAAATTACTTGGATTAGCAAATGGATCTATTAGCTATACTTGTGTACATTCCATCCCACTTGTAGATTTATCTTTGTTTAATGAGATCAGAATCTTGAATAGAGTTTTAAAAAACCTTTTTTTTTTACTTCAATTAAACAACTTTATTACTTCAATTAATGTTGTCAGCCACAATAATGAGAAGTGGGTATTTGTCAATAAATCTAAATTCAGTGCAGTGAACTATTAAACATTAATCTCAGTAAAACAGCTGCCTAATGTTGGTAGACATCCATGCCACTTACATTAACTGTCCTTGTCCCTTGTCCAGGGCAACACCAACTGTGTACTAAATTCACTTAAAAATTTATACTTGTTTAATGGAGCATTAATACATCGGCTTACAACCCACAAAATCCATAAATTTGAAATGTTTTTTCTTACTTGGGACATTAATGAGGTGTATGGAATTAAGAAGATCAATCTGACTCTTTAGGTATGCAAAAAAGCAGGCACAGTTATTTAATCCACTCAGAGTTTAGAAAATCTATATCAAACCAGAATTTACCAAGTGTAATGCCTCACAGGTTTGTGGATGTTACTTAGTGAAAGCATGAAAGCACATGTGGATACTGAGTGCACATTTAGGGTTCCAACACTAACAGTGATAGACTTGAGTGAATACAGCTGGCTGGGATCTGGAGCACTTGTCCCATGAGGAGGTGCTGAGGGACCAGGGCTTGTTCGGCCTGGAGAGATGGCTTCAGAGTGCTCTAGAGCAGTATCCACAACTCACCCCGACACCGGTGAGAAGATGGAGCTGGGCTCTTCACAGCACATAAGGTGAAATAAGAGAGGATCAGACTGGCTATGAGAGGGGTGGATATCACCCTGAGGACAGTCCAGAAGTAGAGCACTTTTCCCAGAAATGTTGTTCAGTCTCCATGCTTAGAGTTTTTCAAGACAAAACCGGGTAAATAGCTGAGCAGTCTGATCTGGCCCAATGTCTGACCCTGCTCTGACACCCCTTTCATCCTGAATCATTCTGTGAATACAAACTATGGACAATTTAGTCACTAAACTTCTTTAACTTATTTGAAAATATTATAGAAATGCAGTTGCTCAGTGTCAACTGTGTTTGTTTTTTGCATTTACTTGGGGTTAAGTTTAAATATTCTTTATTCCTCTTTGGGTTTTTTTTGGATGATGATGAAATTACTGCTACAGTCTTCTTTAGAGATTAGTCAGATTATTGGACATGTTAAGGAGTTTATTGTAGCATTTCAGCACATTTCCTGAGATGGTGAAAGATAAATTGTTGAAGCCGTCATAAACAATTGTATTTTCTCTCATATGTATACATGTCAGTAACTGATTCTTTGTATGATTCTGAAAAACTCAGTTGAATTAGTTTTTTAACAACTGAGTATCATTCATTTCTGAATACTTAAACTGACTGATTTGCAGAAACCCTGACACATAAAACCTGAAGTTAACCAAAGCTGTTTTAGACCTTTGAGTTTATTATGAAAAGTGTTCTAAAAGCATACATTTGATGATACTTACTAGATACTTCCGACAGTCTTGTCTTAATTTTCACAGTTGTAAAATGAAATCCTATGTCCTGATCACATTACAGAAAGGTTGATATCAGTGCTTCACTTTCCCTTGAAACTTTGAAGGAATAAAAAGACGTATGGAGCAAGTCTTCATTGGATTCATTGGTTGAGACAGGGACTTTGTGGAAAACAAATTTATATCACAATGTCATAGTGTGTGTAAAGTGGATAATAGTGAATCAACCTGTTCTGCTCTTATTTCTCATTTTTGCAGTCTTAATATTTTGGAAATAGTTCAGGATTATTTGTTATTGTTACAACAAATTATTTGAGGCTGTATTACACAGTTTGATTAGAAATCCATTATATGATCAAAACATGGGAAAACCCAACATAAGTTTAGGAAATTGGTATTTGGATTGGACAGGGGAGACTTGCTCCATTGTCACAGCATTGAAAGAAAGCTTCCTAATAACCACATTCAAAACTTCCTTTTCCTTTGCTCTCTATTTTAACTTCTTTCACATAAAGGGAGATTGAGGGGCTCACACCTCACTGATATCCACATCACTATTTTGCAAGTGAATTCATTGTATTATCTTTCACTTCAATGCACATTTCATATATTTCTCCAGCAGAATACACAACTCTCTAAGGAGAACAGCATAGCAAACTAAAAAAACCCCACAAACAACAGAAGCCATCACTAGCCACACATCACAGGTCATTATTCCTGTTGCTTTGCTATCATCTTGTTTTTCTCTGTCCTGTCTCTCCTCCTGGGTGGAGAGAGCACATCTGGCTATAAAACTGGAAGTTTTTCTTTATTCAGGAAAACATTTCTATATTAGACATTCTTGTGATGTTTTTTTCCTCCGGTTATGAACCAACAACCGTCTGTCCAACAGTGATGAAAGGCATGCTTGAAACAGTATCCTTGAGGGTACATAATTTGCAGAAATCATTTTTCCAGAAAAGTCAGTTTAAAGAAGGGATACATATAATCTGCATACATATAATCTGCATACATATAATCCTCCATTCTCTCATATCTAACACAAAACTTTTAAAATAATTAGTATAATTGAGCTGTTCCCTGTTGCTTCATACTTTTCGTCAACTTGGTTTCATTACTAGAAATGAAGTCTTTGAAATTCTGCTGCAAAATAATCAGACATTTTTGTATGTTGTTTATATAAGCGAGCAGAAGTTAAAACCAGTGTCTCTTGGCCTAGATGTTCGTATTAATCAGTGTGTATTGAGACTATGCTACTAGATAAGCATAGTTATACTTTAACTTTTCAAAGGAGTGTTGCCACCTAATGTAGCAGTCAAAACTTATTTTCTATCAGAAAGTTGCTTTCTCTACATTTGCAAAATCTGTCTCTAGCTTTAAACCAACCAGTAAGAGTATGCACTTAGCCTATTTACATTATGTCACCTTGAATCTTTTCACCCTGACAATGCAATCTTTCTTTTCAGTTTCTCGTGGAAAGGAGTGCCATGCAAATACATATCACTCAGTGATAGGTTTCTCTGTAATGCTTACCCAGTAGTATTATTCCCTCCAAGGTGCAATGCTAGTTTAACCTCTTTCCATTACTGAATTCACCAATTACCTAGGAAGCGATTAGCACTAATCCTGTTAATTTGAGTTTATGTAGATATAAGTCAGGGGCCTGACCCTGAACCAATATTGAGAATAAGTCATAGAAGTCAGACAGTTTGCAACTCAGTAGTGTGCCTAGGCTGTGAAATTATCCCTTCTCAGTAGTTTTTTGGGAACAACCACTCCCAAGGAAGATGAATAGAGGTGTAATTCTTAGCCTTCCTTCCTGTGCTGAGCTGAAGTAAAGGCTGATGCATGATGTGTAAACATTCATGTGGCTACATTAGGTGAATGAAAAACAGAAAAAAGGAGAAAAAACCCATAACATGATATGTCAGTCCCTGGGGAGGGCACAGTCTTTCTTTAAGGTACATGCTCCCCTGAGGTTTTTCAGATCAGTCAAGAGACGATGTCAGCTGATAAACTGACATTCTTCGGTTTTCATAATACCTTTCTAGTCCTGTGCCAATAAAAGCTATGCAATAGTTGGCAGCGTGAGGCTGAAAGTAATTTGTCCCAAAGATAGTGTAAGGGAAAGAAGTAAACCAAATTAAAATATAGTCTGAAACTGGTTTTGTAATAGACTTTTTTTAATAGGTAAATTTTAAAAATATATTTCAACATCTTTAACACTGTAGGAAAGCGAACAGTAAAAAGAAAATTGAATGACAGGGGACTTTGTGATACATTTATTTGTCCTTCAGGACTTCTTGTTAGTTATTTGGAATAACATCACTGAGATAATTCTAGTGCTTTCCCATGCAGTTGAGTTCCAGTTACTGAGATGCCTTCTTTGTTTCTGAAACATGTTACAAACTGGTAAAAAACTTTTTCTGCTGATATCTTCCTATCTTTATTCTTCTTCATGATCTCACTTCCATTAATTAAAGCTCTTTTATAATGAAATATTCTTTCATAAGAATGGAATATTCCATAATATCAGAAAAACATTTGTATTATATTCTTTCATAGGGTTTCTATTTTCTTTGAAATGTTGCTTGAAATTATAGTATATCTATTTATTATACCAATAACACCTATACTTTCTCATCTATGTTTAAGCTCGTTTCTACTTAGCTGGTAATTATTGTTAAAAAAATTAAAACTTTACATGGGTGTTATAATGTATATTGAAATCACACTGAAGACAAACCATTACTGTGATCAGTTAGGTTAGTATTATGCATAGAAGGTTCACAGCTTGTTCTTAGAGGAACAACCACTGATTTTATTTACGCATGTTATACATGAATATATTTGTATATTTATCAAGAAGAAAATCAAAGATCCTCGTGATAAGAATGTCTAAAAGACTGATGCCGTGGCCTAATTTTAAATATTGAAAATTACAGTTTTTAACTTCTTTTATTAACAGCAGACTTGCTAGAAGTTAATTCATACTGAATAGAACAGAACAGAATAAAACACAACACAATACAGTATTTCAGTTAGAAGGGTCCTGCAGCAGTCTTCTCGTCCAAGTGCCTGACCACTTCATGACTGAACAAAAGTGTTATTTATGGCATTGTTCAAATATCTCACAGGCACCAAGAGGTATGGGGAATCAACCACCTCTCCAGGAAGCCTGTTCCAATGTTTGACCACCCTCTTGGTAAAGAAGTGTTTCCTAAGGTCCTCCTCCCCTAGTGCAGCTTTCCACATATCCTGTTACTGGATAGAAGAGCTCAGCATCTCCTTCTCTCCCTCGCCTCCCCAAGAAGCTGTATACAGCAATGAGATCACGCCTCAACCTCCTTCTCTCCAAATTAGACAAGTACGAAGTCCTCAGCAGCTTCTCACAGGACATTCCTTCCAGCCCTTTCACCAGCTTTGTTACCCTTTTGCAGGAACATTCACAGATCTTCACACCCTTTTTAAACTGGGGAGCTTGGAACTGCACACAGTACTTAAAGTGGGGCTACACCCATGCTGAATGCAATGGGATAATCACCTCTTTTGACCAGCTGGTGATGCCGTGTTTGATGCATTCTCAGATGTGGTTTGCCCTCTGGACTGCCAGGGCACACACTGCTGACTCACACTGAGCTGCTACCAACCAACACCCACAGATCCCTTCCTGCAGGGCTGCTCTCCAGCCACTCTTCTCCTCATTTATACTTACCCCAAGCATTTCTCTGTCCTAGGTTCAGAGTCCAGCATTTGAACTTGTCAAATTTCATCCCATTAATCATAGCCCAAAGCACCACTCTATCGAGATCCCTCTACAAGGCCTCCTGTCCCTCAAGAGGGTCAAGAGCACCTCCCAGTTTGGGATCATCAGCAAACTTGCTAATGGTGCATTCAACTCCTGCATCCAGATCATTGATAAACAGATTGAACAGGACTGGGCCTGGAACTGCACCTGAGGAACACCACTGGTGACGTGTCACTAGTCTTCAGTCAGTTCTTCTACCAACACACTGTGAACCCACACATCCCACATCTGGACAACTTGTGCAGAATGATGCCGTGAGGGTCAGTATCAAAAGCCTTACTAAAGTGCAGGAAAACTACATCTACCACTTTCCCTTTGTCCACTAAGGAAGTGACCTTATCCTAGAAGGATATCAAATTAGTAAAACAGGACTTTCCTTCTGTGAACTCATGTTGACTGCGCCTGGTGACTGCATTATTCTTAAAATAACTTCCATTAATACTCAGTATGATCTGTGTAATTTTTCCAGGAAGTGAGGTTAGACTTAACAGTTGGTGGTTCCCATTTCATCATACCCTGTATGTAAATTGGAATAGCACTGGCCAACGTCCAGTCAGTAGGGACCTCTCCAGACTCCCAAAACCTTCCATAGATGATCAAGAGTGCTCCTGCCATTACGTACTTCAGTAACCTGGGATGAATCCTCATGGACTTGAGAATATTCAGAAGATACAGCTGATCCCTTATAATTCCAATATCCACAATTATGTCCAGTGACAAGTGGTGTTCCTCAGATACTGGTATTGTGATAGTCACTGGTTAATATCTTTATAGGGACATGGACATTAGGGATTACATGTACCCCAAGCTGAGTGGTGTTTTTCATATCCTGAAGGGATGCCATCCAGAGCAACCTTAGGGATCCAGAGGGCTTTGGAGGTGGCCTGTGTACTCAGGGAGATGATGTGCCTATTTGTAGTCTGTTGTGCTTATCCTGCTCTCTTTTTGGTAAATTTGTGTTACTTGGATGCCTCCTTTGGGCAACTGCACTCATCTTTGCTCCTTTTGGTAGTCACATTGCATATGAAATTACTTTATATGGTATTTTTTGTATTTGTTGGATATTTCTTCTTTGATTCGTTGCCCCTAGAGAAGGTTTTGCCCATCTCCCAGGCTTACATCCTGATAATGGCATGTAATGCTTATTGATGAATCATTCATAGCTCTTCATTTTATCCTGTCCTGGCACTCAGAAGGCTTATGCTGTCATCCAATGCCTCTACTCAAATCACGTGGGTATGCTAGTGTGACGCTTCATTCTATACAGAGTAAATGCACGCTATCGGAACTCACTGACTTTCAAAAAATTATTACAGCAGGCATACCATGCAGTTTTTCAAAGCTAAACAAAACTGAAATAAATTAGCAATTTTCTGATTTTTGATTGCTCGATAATTACTAATAGTGCAAAACAAGCTGAAACAAAGAACTTGGGAAACCTAAGGAAGCCCAGACAAACCAAGACAAACAGGTTCTGGTTCCAAGCTCTTGCAGAGCTATTACAGCATTAATACATTCTTATTAGTGATGGGAATATTTTCTTACTGAGTACAGGGCAACGCATTTCTTAGAAGATGGATTTAATTTCATGCTTGTAGCGAATGAACTACATAATAAATAGGGAAAATTGTTTGAACAATATATTTAATGCTAAATGTTTGTATGTAACAACTGACATATTAATGTAAATCGTGTACTTTTTAGAAGGAAGAAAGAAAAGAGATGTTCGATATTGAAAATGTTGACTTTTTTCCAGTTTTATCCAACTATATAATATAAAATCTGAAACATGTTTTTACTGGTGAACAGAGATGAGTTACAAGGCTGGGTTCAGCTCTATGTGCAAATAGAATGCTGGGAAAGGAATTTGTTCCTGATGTGGGATCCCAGACTTACAATGAACCTTACTGCTAGGAATGCTTGTAAGAAAGTTACCACAGAAGATAACTGAGGAGTGATAGCAACAAAACTGGAAATGGTGCAAACGGAGTTTATACATACAGATACGCACCCACACACGTATATGTATATACACACATATATCCCTATATACAGAGCAGAAAGTCATGTATTGTCGTTCTTCTGACAGAAGTCTTAAGTCTTCCAGCCATTTGCCTCTGCCAAGGCACCATAACTCTCTGTTTCTCAGGTAACTGTATTTATGTATTTTCTTCTTAGCTCGTCTGGTTAAAAACTACCAAATTTATGTATATTCACATATATTCATATATTCACACAGTAATAGCTAAAAATTCACTGGTTGAGACATATGTCTGGTAAGTCTCTGTATGTGGAAGTATAAGACACTTTCATATACAGAAAGCGTCATTTGACTAGCAAAGATGATTTATTACAATAAGGACTAAAAGATTTATGTGTTACTGTAAGAGTGTTTTGTTGTCCTACAAGCTGAATGATTTGGTACAGTATGTTTGAATTTCAACAATACAATTATTTAGGTTTCTAAGAAATGTGATTAAATTAAAAAAACCAAAACAAAAACCACAAACTTACAAAATAGCTTAAAAATAAGTCCAAAATTTGAGCCAAGAATTGAATCTGCCTTTAGAGAGCCAAGGACTGTATCTATCTTTAGGTCTTTAAGAATAAAACCATAGCTTACAGTGAATCTAAAGTACAAAACCCACACTTTAAGGTAAGACAGGTTGTCTCAGCAAAGAAAATATAGCTGTTTGCTAAGGCAGATAGTATCTGTTCCCAAGATCCCATAAGCTGTTTTTCCCAGCAAAGTAGTTATATATAAAAATTTACTGACTGTGTGATAATCAGTGACCCTCAAAGGCTGCAGGGACTGAGGCTGATCATTTTACACGTGGGTTGTGCAACAAATGAGACTTTCCACAAAGCCTTACTATTGCAACAATGTCTCTGTGCTTTGGTGCAGCTGCCTAATTGAAGGTTTTAATTTATAACAATACTTAGCCTTAACACAACCTGGAGTTTTCTGCAATTTCTCGGGTATTGAAATGATCCAAATTAATTTTTCGTATTGATGAACTGCAGAGTTGCCCCCAAGAGCTGCTGTTGTTCTCTTGTTTGAGAGGAGGGCTTGGGAAAGTAGGAAAAGGCAATTTTATATAATATTGTAAAACAGGCTCACTTGGTAAAGTTGAGAAACCTTCAGAAACACTGTATAGTAGCTGTAGGCCAGACTGGAAGCTGAGGTGATGGACTGGGTGTGAAGGGAGAAGGAATCAAAAAAGGGAATTGGACAGAGGGGCCAATGGCTTCTTGGCTCAGCAGGTCTGGCCTCCTCACTGCCCAGTGACTTGGCAGGGGCTCTCCGGCACCTAAGCACAAGCAGAAAAAGAAAAAAAAATGGAAAAATGCAGGGAGCTATTCCTCAGAGAGGTCAGTTGGAGTTTTCATCAAACTTAGATTGAGATTTTTATCTGTTGCTGTGCTGTCGGCCCTAATGGACTCAGATCTTATTACCTGTTACCCATCCCGTTATGGTAATACTGGTCTATAAGGAAATATCCTTAAATGATGTTCAGATAAATTTCCTGCAGAATAAAAGAAAGAATGGGAAAAATATAAAATTGTATACTTAAAAAAGAATCTGAGAACATTTCTGTTCAGAACATTTTCAGTTTTCTGTAGCATTGTCTGAAATTAATACTTTCTATATACATCTATTGCCTTCAAACACAGGGAAGATAGGAAACTGTGGAAGGGAGCCCCACTTCACCTTTCCTTCTCATTCTTCTTTGTCTGGTTTCTCAAGAAAAAGAAATAGGCTGGAAATGAGTACATCTGGAAAATAAACTAATAATCCAAAATCACAATCTCAAATATTTGTGTTTCCTAAGAAAGTGATACTAGTTAAAGTAAAATGCAACTTTTCATTTTAATTCAGAGCACAAAATATTAACTCTAAAGTTATTATAGGCAGTAACTAAACCAACATTATCAACATATTTCAAGCTTTGAAATTATTGTTATATTTATTTTTTCTCAAAAAAATTTTCAAGAGGTCCTATTCCAATCAGACATATAAAACTATAAATGAAAACAATCTCTTCAAAAACTTGTAGTGGAAGGTGACCATAATTTTTTTCTCTTATATTTATATTTATATTTATATACATGAGATCTAACTGTAGCTAATTCAAGTAATAGTGCAGTATTATAAATATTCTTATTCTGAAACATGAAGAATTTACAATGAATGGGGATTTTAATTCCTTAATCTTCAGCTTCATGTCGATAAAGGAAGATTAAATATCAGTTTTTATTATCCATACGGCTCAATTTGCTTTTTACATTGTTCAGGAAATGGCAGTTCAGTAAAGTAGTGCCACAGGTTTTGATTTTTTGTGCAGTGAACATAGGGATGTTGACCAGAAGTTGTTTGTTTTTGTGATTTTTTCCATATGCAAATGAAATGCATGAATGGTAGAAGTTCCCTTATTTATTTCAGTTTATTGCCGCTCTCTCACCTTACTAGATTACATTTGCACTAACCAAAGTCACTGTTTACACTTATTTAACACTATTGACTGAAGTAACACTGAATCTCTTTCAGTGAGGGCTGATTTAGCTACAAATCACTGTTCCAGCACCAAGATCATTAATCAGCCTCAGGCTAGATCCATTATGTGGATATTCAGTATAGAGAAAATATTAACAGCTCCACAGAAGAAATGTTACCATCAGATTAGCTCTGACTCCCTGCTGGAGCAGCAAATTACTCTGAAGTAATAATTATAATACATTAGTAGAGGTTTAATTTCCAATAAGTGCTGTCTGTTTAAGGGATGGCAATCTCACCATACCTCAGAGAACAATAGATCATGTTATCAGCAAGACAAATCTACATGGAATTTAAAAAAAAAAAAAAAAAGACAAAAAAAAATTCTTTACAGTCTCCAAATTGAAAAAAAAAAGTCCACAGAACTTTCCTAGCTAGAGCTTTGTGGAAAAAAATCCTATTATTCTGTTTGCTAAAACTTTTCTGCAATGAGTAAGCAAGAAAACACATTTTACCTGTAAATAAGGCCTGATTATGCAAACTCTAGCCTTCTTTTCAATAGTTATTTCTGGAACATGCTGACATCTGGTTTAGGGTATATATAAAGCAAGAAGAAAGAAAGGTGTGTTGTGCCTGAAGTATTTAGCTTGATTAAGCATAGCATGTTGATTTTGATGGAGTTTACCGTAGCTCAGGGTCTGGACTTCTGTGTATATCCTTAAACCTGGGTATGAAAGGATTTCATTAATCTGCACAGAGCCACTGCACACCACACCATGGAGTTTGTCTTGAGAATGAGTAACAGCTAAACATTTTTGTGTGGTTTTTTTTGTTAATTTCTTGTACCTCTCTGCAGCTATTTAACACTTTAAAACTTTTCAAGTCACAAAATCTGTGCCTAAAGACATTTCAAATCCACATGTTGACATTCTGAGGAAATAAAAGGAGCTATTTACACCCATGGTGGCTTTGAAATACTCAGTGCACCTCTGATCTATGCTATTGTCTGAAATGAGTTACTAGAAACTTAGAAAACCCTCAATATCTGATAACTGCAGAGGTGTTCCAGGAATGACCTGGTGCAATGTATTAATTTTCCGTACTCTGTGTTTGTTTGATTGTGAAGTTTGGGGGAGAAAGTAGGAATGGGAAAAACAAAGATGCCAGATTGCAAAGAAAGAGGGGCAACATGACTTATAATGTGAGGATTAAAATATTTAGCTACAAGATATGTACTACTGTACCTTTAGTTTACAACCTTTAGTTGCAAGTATTGTATCCTGTCTTGCCATTTGAATCATCCATTCAGTTCCTTTGCACAATCAGAAAAAGATTAAGTTGCTGTGTCCTGGGTTGAAGTAAAGTCGATAAGAGTAAATATTACAGAATCAAAATAAATAACCTCAACTAGTCGTTCCACAACTGCCATCTTTCACCTCAGATGGGACCAGAAATGGCAGTAGACGCAGTCTTTAGTAACATGAGTCAGATTTTCTGCCTTGGCAGAGAAATACATCCGCTCCCCTGAATATGAGCAGACTGCCAAAAGTTGTGGCCCGAAATACGTTTCTAGACAGGGAGTCAAGGTAGAACAGCATAGAAAAAGCCACGGTAGTTGGGCTCCCCTACTCTCATTCTACAGCAAGAATGATCATTCTGATTTATCTCACTCTACTTTGGAATGAGGAATTATATTAAAAAATAATAGTAATTTCTGGTTATTATGTAGCAAAAAATACCTGTAAGGATACTTGTTCAATAATACATAATCTTTTTTAAATTCAAACCCTATTTAACTCAGGCTCAATTTTTCCTGTAGACAAGCTGGTTTGAAGGTAAATCTGATGCCTTCAAGGTTAGTGAGTTCAAGAGCTTCTTCTTCTCTTTCTGTCTATTGTATTGACATTTAATTTTTTTTCATATTACCTATATCCGATCACATATTCTGAGAATTGTTCTCCATTTTCACTTAAATCTTGATTTATGGGATTCTTTCTAGCTCCATTAGAACAGGAAAGAGATTAATATCTTTTGATTCTGTCGATTTCTGATTTGATTTATATCTCTAAAGAATGTATACACTTGAAGGCTTTTCCTATTTCTTTTTTTTTTTCGCTTTGAAAACATTTAAAGCCATATTGGCAAATGCAGAATAAATACAAGCTGTGGTGTCTGGATTTAAGATTTTATAGCAGAATTAAAAATACTATGTTGAGAAGATTTTGGGTCCAGATCACTAAGTTCTGCAGTTTGCGTTACAGAATTGAATTAATGTCGTTCAGAAAAGGAATAGGCTTCTCAGTTCCACTGAAACAGAGATTTCTGAGGTTTAAAAATAGTTGAGCATTCTAATTTCCTTTGTGTACTGTTACACTTTCAAACTAGGCAATGAACTGGAAGAGACTATCACAATGTTTCAAGACATGCTGTTTTCTTTGTATATGTGATCAAATCAGAATTTTTCTTTGAACCACTTACACTCAAATTAATTCTTATATAGTTTAATAGCCCTGTTATACTAGGAGAAATCCTTCAGTGTTAAAATATTTATGTGAGACTCCAATATTGAGACTTTGGTTTAAATCATCAAAACTGCGTTCATATCTGTCATACTGCCCCATGCAGGAACAAGGATAATTTCACATAAATAGAGCTTCTGTCACGAGCTGAAATAGTAGCATAAACACAACATCCTGTGAATTGAAAACAGAGATGGACAACCCTAGAAGATATTTCTTGAAATCCAGTGTCTGTGTAGCACTTTGATGTAATTCTGCATCTTTGTCATCCAGAATGAATCCATCACTGCTGATTTTATATGTAGCTATGAGTTTGACATTCATTAGATCGAAATAAATATAGATTTGTAGCCTATTCATTTGATTACAAAGACAGAGCACAATATTATGATACGCTTTACTTCCTCTCCTGTAATAATGGATAGAAACCAAATTCTGGGTAATATATCACACATTTCAAATACTTGTACAGAGAATCCTATTTAACTCTTTTTAAGTCTCAGTATATTTCAATGCAAAATGATAAACCTTTAAATAAAGATAAATTTTGCAATCACAGAAATGCATATTATCATAAATATGAGTACAGCAGATAACTACTCAGAAATGCATGATATATGACATATATCGATTTTGTAGCAAAATCATCATTATTGCAAGGTGTGAAACTTGGAATTCATATAAGCTAATAGATTGCAAGTATTTTACTCTGTAAATTCAGGGAAACTATATTTTATGTCTTTTATTAGTAGGTCTTTTTCTACCTGAATTTTGTCGACTGAACTTAGGTACTGTTGGCATGAGTATGTGCTACGTTGAATCCACGCACATAGTATTTTTCATGAAAATGAGTCATAATTACTCAAGTGCAGATGGGTCATGGTAACTTCTTTACTGGGTCCCTAGCAGCTAGCACAGGATGAATGACCGTAACACTAGAAGAATTTCATGTAAAATAAAGTACTGGAAACAATTGGCAAGATATATTCTTATAATATATTGAGTATTATTTTGAAAATTGTATCTTTTTATGGCCTTCCGCATTTCTCCTGTCCATAACTTTATTGAGAAAGGAAGAAAAAGAGAAACAAAAAGAGGGAGAAAAGAAACCCTGTCTCTTCCACCATACCTCCCCCCTTCAAGGGTTAGAGAAAAAACCTCTTTTTGGTATCAAAGGATTGTTTTGTAGGCTCCCATTTCATTTTAGCTACAAAAAGTCTGTATGAGAAAAGGTGATTTTTGCTATCCT
The DNA here is from genome assembly GCA_013397725.1 of Rhagologus leucostigma. Lineage (NCBI taxonomy): Eukaryota > Metazoa > Chordata > Aves > Passeriformes > Rhagologus > Rhagologus leucostigma. Next base: position 760,401 of record VZTD01004587.1, on the reverse strand, counting down.
TGAAATTTAATATATCTTAACGTTGAATCTCAAATCTCCATCACAAATAGAATTAGTTTTCAAGAATCTATACAGTTCTGTTCAGGGGAGTGGTAAAAAGTTAAAAAAATCAATTACAACTCCTAGGACTCTGAGTCTTGATTCCAAAGCTATTGATCTCATCTTGCAAGTACTCTCATCAGACTTGCTACCTCAGCCAACTATTTTGGAGACTGTAAGTTGAATTTTATAGCTTATTGCACACTTGCTCTGGTTTAAGACAAATGGGCAAAACTGAGTAAAAAAACTTTCGTGCTTACTTTCTATTCTGTCCTGAAAGTAAAGACAAAGGATTCTGGTCTCCTCAGTTTAATAGCATAATCTAAAAGATAATTCCAGGCGTATGGAACACCAATGTAGTCTCTTCTTCAGATATCTGGAATTCCCCCATCCTTTTCTCTGTCTCCTACAGATGATACTAGTTAGCTTCAAGTCTGAACAATATGCTGCCACATTTTTCAACATTTCACCTGAAAGCCCATAAAAATTTGTTTCTGTAGATTTCTGAAGTAGTTCTTTGTAGAAGTCCGATTCAATATTCATCTTTATTTTGCTAGAGAATACTTTCTGTAAATTGCAGGCGAAACTGCAAAAAATAATTCCCATACTTTGACATTCTCATAGTTATTTATTCCAGATTAAAGATCACTGATAAAAATATAAGATAAGGTAAAGCTTATCAAAAAAGAAAATAAAGAACATCTTTTGAAACTCACTTTTCATCTACTGAAAACTAAAGAATTACATATTTTTATTAGTATTTTTTAACCTAAAAATAGGATGAATTTCAAATTTGCAGGTTGAGGTTTTGTTTTTTCATTTTTCCACTACAAAAACCTTAAGACCATCAGATGATTCTAATGAAATCTGCTTATGAAACAGGTATAAGCATGATAATAGGTCATAAAATACTGATCTGATTTCAACTGACTGCCTCAAGTTCCAGGATCAGGAGCTGCAGTTTCAAGGTATAGAAAAGTCCTACTTCACTATCACAAACACAATGTTTCAAAAAACTTTGAGAAAACACTTCCAAACAATCAAAATAGTTAGAAATCAACAAGAATGTTTCAAGATGTTCACTATTATAAAAATAACTGGGTTCAGAAAAGCATTGGTTTATTTAACTTTTAGACACAAACTTTTTAAACTTCTCGTGTTTACTAGCACTTTGGTTAGAATTAATCTCTGTCCTCAGGTGGAAACCATCTTCTGAAATCTTCCAGCATTTTTTATTCTTTTAAACCTATAAAAGTGCACCAAAGAAACTGATTCCTCTTCAAGGTGTTGATATGAGAATACACTTGTTGCCTGAACTGTTACAGACATTGGGAATTGTCATTTACTGCATCATTTTCTCCACTGAAAAGGAAAGACAACTATTTATGGGCCCCAAGAGAGACACAGGCATGTGAAGCAGAGAGATCTTTTAAAATTTTAATTAGTGCTAAGCATCCTAATAAGAGGTTCAACCACCACGACACCAGGTGAACAATTAATCAATGTAAACAACAAGAAAAATGTGAATAGACTTAGAGGTACGTATTTTTTTTCTCACTAACTTTGATATGGTCATCTATTTGCAAATTATAACACTCTACTAAAATTCCTTTGTTGCATTTTCTTACTTTATTAGTTGTGACATTCTTTCGTCTATATTACAAACCAGAAAAGATGATGGCACCCATTGTTAAGGTACAATAAGTCTAAACTTAATATACTTTGTTTTTTTCTTCTTTTTTTATTCAAGTAGAACAAAAATATTTCCCTTGGTCAGTTACTGGTGAGCCTGTTAGCTGTAAAGAAGTCAGATAAAACTCCTCATTATGTATGGTGGAACTCACCACTCATAAACTGCATAAGTGCTCAGGGCCTTGATGATGGCTTCAGGACTTAATGTACACAAAGTGGACAAGAGCCCCAAACAGCCTTTCTACTCATTTCTGATTGTCAGAGTAAAATGCTGCTTGCCTCCCATTGAGGGAGAATTACCTGTGCACTGTAAATTTTGAGATCCCAGTGCAAGGTGCTCTACAGACTTTCAGTTACCTAACCAATCTATTTGATCAAATTTATTTCTTGGGAGCCAATATTATTTGGTGTGCCTTTGCATCAGAGCAGAGAAGAGAGATGATAATCACAAGTGAATATTTGCATGAGCATAAGATGTGAAAATCACACCCATACTGTAAAAGCCCTCATGAAGATGGAGTATTTGAAAGAGGTTATTTTCAGCTATTTGAAGAACAGCTGATGTATCTTCCTCTGTATCTGGAAAGGTATCACCTGAAAGAGTTATCATGAATTGGAACAGCAACATTGAGCTGCTTATGGTGCCAATTTACTTAAAGATCAGATGTCCTACAGCATGGAACTACTTAATACCCTTTCTAGTGTGGTTCTAGAGCAGGTAGAAACACTTAATTAGTGAGAACTGTGAGCCTCATGGGAGTTTGCAGGGCCATAAAATGTGCATGGAATACATAGCCAGATGCTAAAAATATCTTAATTGGCATTGATTAGTATTATACTTAATAAGCATATTGTTCTTTAGAAAATAACTATACTTTTTGTTGCTATAATGGTGGAAACCCAAACTATCAAGAACTCTGCCATAAGTTCCAAATCCCCATGGTGTAATGCCAGCTGGCAACTAAGCCGCATGCAGCCATTCGCTCGATCCACTCAGTGGGATGAGGGAGAGACGCAGGGGAGTAAAAGTGAAAGAAATCCTTGGCTGACATAAAGACAAATCAAAATGGAAAGCAAAAGCTGCACACACAAGCAAAGCAAAACAAGGAATTAATTTACTGCTTCCCATGGGCAGTCAGGTGTTCAGCCATTGTCAGGAGAGCAGGACCCCATCATTTGTAACAGTGACTTGGGAAGTTGGGAAGACAAACACCATCATTCCAAATGTTTCCCCACTTCCTCTTTCTTCCCCAACTATATATACTGCACATGACAACATAAGGTATGGAATACCCTTTTTGTCAGTTTGGGGTCGGCTGTCCCATCTGTGTCACCTCAGAACTTCTCATGCACTCCCCGCCTCCTTGCTGGTGGGGTGCTGGGAGGAGCAGAAAAGGGGTTGACTCCGTGCAAGCCCTGCTCAGCAATAACAAAATCATCGCTTCTTATGAACACTCTTACACAGCCCTGTTCTAGGTACTGAGAAGAAATTTAGCTCTATCAGAAAAAAACAGCACACAAGCAAGCTCTTTGTTTCTTGATTTATACTCTTGGTTCATCCCCTTTAATAGCCACAAATAAAGTTAAAGATATTATAGTGGAGTAAATTTAGGTGAAGCAGACTTGGTAGATGTCTACTGTAATATATGACTATGTTTAAAATACACATCTTTCTATACACACACACCCCCACACCCACTCACCCACATAAATAAGTATATATGTATACTAAGGTTTTAATAAGGTTACTGGCCTTATTAGAAGAATCAAAGTCTATTTTAACAGTGGAAGGTAGTATATCCCCAAATCAGACACAATACCTGTGGCAAACAATAAACAAAGTGATCTTGAGTGACAGCCTGTATTTCATACTTCTGTAACCCCATTTTACTCAATATATTCATTATACATATAGTGTAGCTCTAACCCATAGTAAACACGGAATATTGTACTTTGTTAGTACTATAACTGCATTCATACACATGAAAAAGTGACATTGAATAACGTTTATTTAAGCATACTCTTTTTTTTCTTCAGGGGATTGAAAAGGAACTATTTTTAACAGATGTTGATGTACCTACTTTACATTTAACACCCTCTTATCTAAAGTACATACTTGACTTCCATGTTACTGAAAAAATTTCTTTATGTAGCCAAAAGAAATTGTGATTTGGAGTTCATCAAAAGTCAGTTTTCTTTAGTATAGTCTCCAGTCTAATCAAGGCAATTACGTTTTTCCTTTTAAACAATCTTTTGTTCTTCATGTCTCTTCATCTCCTCCCTCCAACAAACCTTATTTTTACTTTCCAATAACTTTGTCATTGGTTAATGACAAAGCGTTAGCATTCTTATAAATAGACAACATCACAGAGGATAAGGGAATACAGCTATGCTCCCAGGGCCAATTTAAAGTGAAACTCATTTTTAATACCTCTTTTTACCAAAAACCAGGTGGAGTAAGCACAGCTGAAAATTTCACTGCTGAATCTAGTGAATTGAAGCAGGACACCTTACGTGATAGAGGAAAGCAATTAGCTCTTGTCTCTTCTTTAACCTCCATGAGGGAAACATCTGGGAGCAATGTGAGAGGTACTACTACATGAGGAAGTAGCAGGCAGGTAGGTGGTTTGGGTGGGTTTAAATGTGATGGGGTATTTGTGGGTGCTTCTGGGATAGTCTGTTACTGAACGGTGTTATGGTAAGTTGTGGTCAAAGCAAGTTCTATGTAATTGTTTCTAAAGTCTTGTGTTGCAGGAGCAGTTGTGCTGGTGGGGGAACTTGGGATCACTTGGTTTCTGTGTGACTGAGGTTTTGTTGGAAGAGTTTCTTACTGAAGCACTAACTTGGAACAACCAAAATGGTATTACTGAGCATCAAGATTGTAGTTTGTTTTGTTTGGTAGGCTTGTGGGGAACATAAAGGACTTCCTTGACAATTTGGTTCTTCAAGCTTTTGGTTGAAGCCCATGAGCAAAGAATATTTACAAAGCCCTGTGGTTAGTTCGTAGGGGCTTATTGTTGTGTTTGTGACATTAATTCTACTTAGATATTTTCCTACTAACAACAAGTTCTCTTATGTGCTCTTATGTAATTCTTACAGATTTAAAAATGGAGAAAAAGTTATAGGTGTGGGCTTCAGATAATTACTACAATTTCCATGGGTATAATATTTCAAAGGCTTATGTTTCCCTTCTTGTTTTTAGCATTAGCACTACTGAATGTAGCAGTATGGCCTTTAGATCTATTCAGCCTTATTTCTTTCACAGGGACTGAACGCCACACAGAGTCCACCACATCAGTCCTAAAGAATGTTATAGTGAAGTGCATAGGTAGTTGCTTGATGTTTAAGAAAACGCTGTGTTAAAAAGCAACAACAAAACAAATCCCAAACCAAAAAGCAAACAACCCCCAAACTTTTATTTCAGTAAAATAATCATCAAAACATTTAATATAATAATCATCGGATGTAAGGGTAGGACTCAGATATGTGTACTTCTAAAGAGCTTGTATGAATTTCCTGTCATGAATGATAATTCAACCAGATATTTTAAGTTGTTTGATTGAATCTTATTGATCTCAAAAATAAACATATGCTGAAGTAGCTTGATGACTAAAGCTTTATTTAAAAAAAAGAAAAATCTGTATAAAATTAGTAGTTGGTAGCATTAATAGGATGATATTTTGAAAAGCAAGCATGTATGTACGTATCTGTAAATATCTCTGAAAATAGCTTTTTGAATTCATAAAATATTCACTGACTTTCTTGGGCTTTTTTGGCTCAGTTCTGGGAAATGTTTTTATGTTAGCCTAGTGGATACTCTGGAAAAAATTTTAGTCTCTTCTGAAAAATCAGGCTTCAGTTCTATGCCTGGCTTCAGACTTCACTGTGGTTCACAAAGAGAAACTGGTGTTCTAAAACTTTGGCATGCTGAGTGAGAAACGCATTAGGGATTCTTTTAAGCTATTTCAAGTTTGTTTTTTCTCATGTGCCTTTGTGCCTTCAGTACCTGCAACAACATATCAAACCCAGCAATATTTTGAGATTTTGTTTTTGCTCTTCTTTGTGTTAAATAATATTCAAAATTGTAATATAAATAAGATATAGACATGTTATATTCTAAATTTTCGTATTTAATTTCAACTGATGAACAAAAATGGAGTCACGTTACTATTTCGTCCTTTTTTATTGCTTCTCCCACGTTCTCAGATTGCTGAGTTCATAAAAAGAGTGCAACTCTTGTTAACTGGTTTGTTACTTTAATTGCTATTTTAGTTTCATGTTGTACAGTTACGAACAGAATACAGTCCAGTCTCTGTTCCTAGTAATTTTACCAAACTATATCCATCTGGAATGCTACTAGAAGAGAACAGTCCCTCTCACAAGTGTGTTAAATATAATTAATTAATGACAGCCTAGTCCTGAAGTGTAATAAGCTCTTGCTACATGAGGAAGAAGGGTAGTTGTAATAGGAGACTCCCTTTTAAGGGGAGTGGAGGGCCTGACGTGCAGACTGGACCCAACTCACAGTTGAAGTCTGCTCTCTCCCAGGGGCTGTGATAAGGGACATCAAATGGAAATCTCTCCAGTCTCTAGCAAGGCCCTCTTATTACTATCTGCTATTGGCTGTTCAAGCTGGCAGCATCAAAATAACAAAGTCCAAGGGCAATCAAAAGAGACTTCAGGGCCTTGGGAGAATTGGAAAAGATATCAGGAGCACGGGTTGTGATTTCCTCAATTCTTTCAGTAGCAACAAATAATATTAATAGGAATAGGCAGATCCACTGGGTCAATGTGTGGTTCCAAGGTTGGCGTCAGTAGAAAATTTTGGTTCCTGACCACGGAATGTTCTACTCAATGCCGGGTCTACTGACACCAGATCAGATATACCCTTCCCAGAAGGGAAAAAGAGTTCTAGCACTGGAGTAACAGAGCTCATTGACTGAGTTTTAAACTAGCTTGGAAGGGGGGAAAGGGACAAACCAGGGTTGCCAGTGATAAGCAATGAGATAGTGTGTCAGAACTTAAGAAAATGGGTACTAAGGGCATCCTTCAGTATGTTTCAGGCGGTGTTTTGGTTCCGAAGTACCACACCTGAAATGTTTGTATACTAATGCACACAGCAAGAGCTAGCTTGAAGCTTTGGCGCAGTCCCAGAGATTTGACATCATTGGTATAAGTGAAACCTGGTAGGATGAATCCCCTGATTGGAGTGCCCTGTTGGATGGTTACAGGCTCTTTAGGAGAGATACACAGGGCAGAAGAAGTGGAGGGGTGGCATTGTATGTAGTAGAGGGTTAGAATGTATGGAGCTCACAGTTGGCAATGGCACAGTTGAGAGCTTCTAGGTAAGAATCAACGGACAAAAACATAATGTGGATGTCTTTGTGGGAATCTACTATAGAATTCCTAGCCAGAACAATGGCACTGATGAATAATCCATTGAGGAACTAAGGGATGCTTCCCAGGCAATTGCCTTTGCCTTTATGGGGACTTCAACTTGCCAGAAATCAGCTGAGAGCATCACACAGCTGGTGCAGCCTGGGCCAGAAGATTCCTAAAAGACCTGGATGACAACTTTATGGAAGAGCACCTAAGGGAGCCGACTCAGAAAGACACCCTCCTTGATCTGCTGCTTGTCAACAGAGAAGCTCCTGTGAGGGAAATGGTGGTTTAACTACTAAAAAGAATCTAAAATGATTGCTTTCTTTGCTTCCAAACAACTGTTGAGGCAGATTTTATCAAATGTGACCAGGTTTTTTCTCATTGTGTTTTTTTTTCTCCATCCTATGCCCCCTCTATCTTTTCTTTGTCTTTCAGAAATAACATTTTCTGGGTAATGATGGATAATTAACAGCATAGCAGTATAAGAATTTCTTTGCTTGTGCCAAATACTTTTTTTTAAGCTCTTATTCTACATCTTAGTTTTGTTACTTAATTTATGTTATCCTTGGAGTGTCTGATCCAATTATACAGTCAGCTGAGCTTCGATACAGACAGCTAAATTAGCATGTGATAAGAACCATGCTTTAGAATTGTTCATAAACAGCTAAGTGTTTTGTTAAAGCTTTGCTGGATGTAATCCCTGTTGATTAATACCTGTAAAAGAATAATCATAAAGGAGTAATTAGGAAGGATGAGAGACATAATTTCATTAGATATCCTAAGTTTTCATCTTATTAACGAACAACCCCCCTATTTGTATGTGAAAGAAAAAAGTCCAGGGGATAAGTACAGGTTTTATTATGTTTTGCTTAACCTAGAAATATTGCTTTCAACAGGAGCAAGTCATACTTCCAAATATTTTGTGAATGCAGAGAGAAGCAGACACGTGTAGTGAGTCATTAATTATTAATTAATCTGGTCACCTAGCTGGCTAACCTACATTTTAGACAACATCTATCAGTCTTCATTTTCCATGGGCTTTGTGTTGTTTCCTGCCAATTGACTTTTATGTTCAAGACCTGACTCTTTTAGGGGTAAAGCTATTAAGAGCTTCTCCTGAGCATCTTGTAGTGCAATTCCAATACATGCTCCAACATTAATCTGCTGCTCTTATAGCTTCCTGTAATGTTAAAGTTTAGACAATACATAATTTCTTGTCAGAGCTAAAATACACAGTGCTTGGCTTATATTGCTAAAGAATTCAGGAGTTTAGAGTTTTCATTCTGTCTCAACTTTTCTATAACACCACTTAGAATGTAGGGTGTGTTGTTATAGCTGTGCCTAAGGCTTTCAAATTATTTGGGTTTTTTTTAGTTAATTTATTCTAGAGAAATGCAAGGGAGCAATCAATTCTTTCCATATTTCACCTGTAATCAAATTCTTTGGGATGGTTTTGATGCATAGCATGCTGTGATGGATTTGTAACACTTCCAAAATAAGATTTTTAGATCATGCTGATGCTTATACATTTTCACTGTCCTAGCATCTAGTTAGATCAGCTGCATCCTTAACTACTGTTGTTCTGTGTGATGTTGCATAATCAGAATATGATGCTGCTACAGCTACAGGCCTTTCATTATTGTTGCTGCTGAATGACTGCATTCAGTATTCTGTATTCCACTCCAGGGAGTACAGCAGACATCCTTTCTACAGATTCTGAAGCCCCGTTAAAAACACTTGAATTTTCCTTCCATTCAATGTAGGCTTTAACTGGTTGCATATATAAGTGATAAGCACTGTATCAAACAAATTTTATAGGGCTTCTGATCCATTAACATGAATATGAACAATTTTGAAGTGTCTAGAATGTATTGAAAGTGCCGAAGTAATACTGGTTTTTTTGTAGTTGTTGTTTTGTTGTTTTTGGTTTTTTTTTTAATATGCTTATTTACCCTACTCAGGATGAGAGGAGGCTAAGCAGAGAAATGTGAGATGTAAGAACACAGTCCTCTCTGGTTTTATTTTATCAGCAGTTTGGGTGAGGCTGCCAACCTTGTGGAAACCTTTGAGACTAACTGAGCAATGACTATGTTATGTTAACAGGTATTCTTCTCTCCTGTATCAAATGGGCATGTGCACCCTAAGAGAAAGCAAGATCCCTGACCTATCCATCTTGCTTCTGTCCAGCTAGTGCTGTGATGTTATGGGTTTGTTTTGGGGATGGGGATTAGACTTCACTCTCCTTATGAAGACTTACTTTTTTCCCCCCAAAATTACCTAGTAATTTAAAAAGTGAAGCAACTTCATGTTTTGAAGGTAGACAGGAAAGAGAGTTGAATACCACTCTTTAGGTTGTGGGGGATCTTAAGGCATTGTTCTTGGGTGCCTTCTGTAACTACTGGAGGGTTTTAGGCCTGTTCTTTTTAGTTCCTCTATCTAGTTACCTCATGCAGAGTTTTGTAAACTTCTGACATGGGCTTCTTTCTTTACCCATCTCCCCAGTTTGTCTTTGGTAGTAAATGTTTCTTGGGTTTCTGTGCTCTCAGAGGACAGGAAGGCACCTAACCCCAGTCACTTAGAGTTGTATAGAAACAGAGTAGTAACAGGCCTTGGAAATGCAGGATTAATTACTCTGTTTAAAGAATTTAAATTTCAATATTAATAAAGCAAAATGGTTTGCTGACAGTTAGGAGTGTATTATGGTCTAATACTGTAGATTATTTGAATCATTAAAGTGAGTTCAGTTCTCTGGTTTATAAAAAAAAATGCAGATGCTACTAAATTATATGGAATATTTCCCAGACAAATCAGTGTTGTTTTACAAGAAAAAGAAAAATCTAGTCGTATACACTGAAGTAATTTTTTTCAATTTTTTTTTTAATATGAAATTGAGAAAAAAGTGGGAAATATGAGAGCTGACTACTCTTGTAGTAGATGGTTTCAGCTCAGCGAGGTTTCTTGTGGTGTAGGTCAGTTCAGTTCATCTTTAATTAGTCTTTTCATAAATCTTGTTTCTAATTGGAGTTTCTGTTTGGAAGTTACTTGATAAGATATGGTAAGCTGTAGATTGTTTGAAATTGTACTGTTTATGTATGAAGCATGATCGTTATAGTTCAAGTGGGTTTACACAGTGATGCGTTTAAAAATTAGGTTTTGGGAAATTCAGTAGCTTCATTTGTTTAAAAAAAATACTACTGTGATCCTTTAACGGGATCTTCCTTTTAAGGGTTTTTGAAGCAACAGAATATTTTGTTTGCAGAAAAATGTTTACATAGAAAAATAATCTGCTGTTAGCTCACATTGGCTAATTTGAGCTAAATGTTTGGTTGAGAATGTCAGATTTTGTCTAACTGGAGTTTAAATCTTCTTTTTTCCCTCCAGTGAGTAAAAGAGATAAGAAGTTGATGTTTGCCGTTAAAGCTCATCATTCAATTGCCTAGCTATTGATAGCAACAGCCAGGATAATCAGATTTTTTTGAATGACTTCAATATGAGGAAAGATTAACTAAATCTTTAACTTGAGGAAGAGACAAATGGGCTAATGTCTTATAAAATGATGAATGACCATGAATTAATCATTTTATGCTCATTTTTCATGTCTCATGATATGAGAATGAAGGACATAAAAAGAATAATAAAACAGCAGGTATATAAAAAACCAGAAATATGTATTTATCATACAAAATACAATTAAACTGTGGGGATCTTTTTGCCAGCAGTCAGCATGGTAAAGCAAAGTGTAACTGCCCAGAAGGATTAGACAAATTTATAAGTTTTTCAAGAAGTGTGAAACACCAAGGTGAAGACACTAACTCTACTTTAAAGAGTCCAGAAAATGTAGATTAACATATCTCAGAATGAGGTGTTTCCAAGTCTGTCTTCTCAAGCACACAGTATTCTTTGGTACAGCTGCTGGGCTCCTTAGTCAGACTGGATGTATCCTACTAGGTCAAGAAAACGAAAATTCCCTCTGAGATTACTGAAAATGAAGAAACTTTCACTGTAGAAGACAAATTGGGGGGAAAAACGGGGATGAGAGGAAAGCAAGAGTGTGTCCAAAAAACAAAATGAAAAACCACCACATGAATTCTGAATGAGGTAAGCAGGTAGGGGAACTGAAAAAACACCAGACCTAAAAACCTCCAGCACTTGCTGAAGGCATCCAAGAAGCCAATATGCTTTGCCTAGAGGCAAAAATATACAGGAAAAAGTAGATCTGTGAATATTTGGAAACTCCCTGACAAGCTTCAGGCAGTTGCTAATGAAGAGCTAGTTCAGTAATTATTCTATTTAGGTATTGAATTTTTATGTGTGTTCCTATTTTGTAATTGTTGACACAGATAGCTTGTTTAATCTTAATTCAGTTCTAAGTTTGTTTGAACATACAATATTGTTTCACTTCCCGCATAGGCTAGTTTAGCTTTCCTGGAAATTGTTTATCCTGGATATTTTTGTCTTCATTTCATCATGATTCTGATGTGGCTTGTATATCAAGGCCTTCTTTGGAGCTAGATATGCCAGCTCCTTTCTCTTAGGTTTTCTTACTTGCTCATCCCTGTGTGTCTGTTAGGGGCTAGTGCTCTTCTGGCTTTCCAGGTTGTTTTGGCACCTATTCCCCTCAATCAGAGACCTTTCACTTAAATAAATTAAAAATAAAAAATAACAAAAGTCAAGGGAAAAAGGAGGATAGCTGTGAGCCTTGAAATACTAGAAACTTGAAGTAACTGAAAGAGGAATAAGCAGACCTTCCCCAGCAGTACCCTTTGATCTCAAAGATATCCAGACAGATGAAGCCCCAGATATCTAAGGACAGGAACAGATTCCACCTTGCCTTCTTCTTGCTTAAGATTCCTGTGAGTACCTGGGCCAGAGCAGGGAAGAGGTTTGAGGAAGAGCTCCTGTAACTTGCGGAGCTCTTTAGGAGTGACAATTTGTGAATTGTAAAAGCGGATCCTGCTGAGCTCTGAAAAGAGAGCAGCATCCCAGTGAGTGCTGTGCAAAATGTGCATGTCCAAGAGCACTGTAAAGGTGCTCAAGGAGCAGCAGGTACCAGAGCCAAGCCTAAGCCTCCGGGCTGTTCAGTACTGCCATACTGTTTGTGAGGTGTCGTCTGTGTTTGGCGGGAGACACAGGGAATTCTTATTTGTTGAATGTGTTTGTGGCTCCCCCCTGCTCCCCTGTCTGTAAGAATATTTTGCCCATTACCTGAAGTTTCTACTTGTTGGCTGGTTATTTCTCCAAGTTTGTTTAGTCTTGTGATTTGACACTTTGAAGCGTCACTCTTCCTGCTTCCTCACTACCCCCAGAAACTAATTACTCTGCTGCGTCTCTCCTTTCCTTAGTGGATGTAGAGGAGAGGAGTTACTCTGATACCCAGGTTGACAATAGCAACATCTCCAGGTTATTTGGAACCTTTTTTCCCCTTTGTTTTCTCTCACCAGTCTCTCTATAAATTTTGGAAGAATACTCTTGTTCCTGCTTCATAACAGCATCTGTGAACAAAAAATATTAAGATGGAGCCTGCTAACCTTTCAGTTCTCTGGATGCCTAGCCACTATATGTTCAATAGGAGTGGTCATCTTAAATTTCATTTATGATTTTGAAGCTATCGGACCATTGTTCTGACAGTTTTGCTTATATTTGCCTGTACCCAGTGTACCCCCAAGCACTCCATTCACATTCCTAGTGCCTGACAACCAAATTCATCAACTTGTCTATGGTAAAGTCCAAGACTCATGTTAACAAAAAGAAAAAGAAATCACTGCGAAATTCAAGAATGATTCTGGAGGTTTCTTATCCTCTGTTCACTGGGAACAACTTCACAAGTTGTAATAGTCAAGTTACATTTCATATGCTTTCATCTTGCTTGTTTTATTACAGAAGCAGTGTGGTGTCACCGGGGAATGTCATCCATTTGCTAACTATTTCCGTTTCCAAATCATTAACTGCATAGACCCATGAGATTTTTCTATTTAAAAATAGCTGCGGTTGTTTTGAGGAATAACTTTTAAACTTTATTTCCGATTGCTTAATTAGTTTCTAAATCAAGATATTTGCCCCTTAGAAAACTACCTAGTACACAGCTGGTGACATAAAGCTAAATAATTGATATCCTTATGTGTAATTACAAAGAAATTAATACTCCTTTAGGAAAGATTTAATTATATTATTTTTGAAAACTGAAGTTAATTAAGCCTTTCTTCATCTACTCCCTTTTGTTCCCCTGCCCCCCCATTTTGTGTGTGCTTGCTAAAAAGTACCTCTACTGGGTTAAAGGAGTGAGATTTCTTTCTGCTCTACCCTTTGTCCCCTTACTGGAGCCATGCTGGCTTGAGTCTATCAAATTATATTTATCCAGCTGTTCTGCCATCCTATCTTTAATTAGATTCTCTATCAGTTTACTCAGTAATGGGACAAATCTCACCAGGCTGTAAATTTTAGATTCTTTTTTAGCGGCATTATTTAAAAATAGGTACTGCATTATTATTTCCCTCACTATTCATCAGCAATTTAAGTGTTTCTGTAAGGATGTTCTGCAGATTCTTATTTCAGCACTTTTTAAAATATTCTTTTGTTTGATGCTGCAATTTGTTCTCAACCTTTTGTCAAGTACCACCCAATCTTTAATCCTCTTCTCCTGTGGATAAAACTTGATTGTCTGATATCAAGTCACTGGTTTTAAACTAGTGATTTGAAGAATAGCATGTGCATCCATAAGGGATACTTCAGAAAAGGAGTCTTTATTGACCAGCATCTAAATTTCCAGTGGAAGGCTTAGCATTTTATTGTAGAAATATGGTGAACCGACACTCCAGTAAAGCTCTTGACAGTAACTGGTTTCAGCAATTTCTCTCTTTTTCTGGTCTTTGCACTTTATAGCTAATTGTGCATTTAGAATATGCATCCATTTGGAAAACTAAATGCAATGTGAATACAGTCAAATAAAGATGAAAGAGAGGGTAATTAAATGCAAGGCCAAAATTTTCACACTTGCACCCACAAGGAGCAATGCAGATGATCTGATTTACTTAACTTTAGTCATATATAGCTTCATTCATGTGCATAGTAGAAAATATATTTTAAATTGACTTGCAAGCATTTTCACACTAGCTCCTTATTAAAATTTTATTTGAAAAGTAATTTTTCCAAATTACTTTTAAAGCAATATTTTTATTAAAAGGAAAAAAGAGGGACGTGTTCTGGTACAGTTAGTATTTAGGCTTGGTTTCAACTGAAGTTGTTCACATTGCTCTACCACAAGTATGTTTTCACTGCTGCTTATGTTAAAGCTGAGACACCTGTATCACACACGGTCTTTTGCTGGAAATTAATGCCTTCTCACTTAATGAGTTTGCTTATGATACTCGATTTTATATCGATCATATTTAGTTTAATTTGCATATATGGAGCTAAATATTAACACCGCGTTCTTATGCGGTATCTGGATACTTGTGAGAAAGGGGATTCGTTGCAAAGGCAAAAGAAACAAGAGGGAGATTACTTGGGTTTTACCTGTATATGGACCAGAAGTCTGGAATTTTAGGATTCCTAGCTGTGTCCAAGACATGATGATAAATCAGAATATCTTTGTTCTGGAGAAAAGAAAATAAGTATTTTGGACTGTAATGAAGACCGGAGTCTGAATATTCTGCTGTGGTGGGTAGATACTGGCTGGCTGCCAAACACCCACCCAGCTGCTCTCTCACTCCCCCACTGGGAGAGAACCTGCATGGAAAAGCCTGTGGGTTTAGATAGAGGGAGGAATTCCTTATGAATTACTATCAGGCAAAACAGATTTGACTTAGAGAGAAGTTGTGTTGGCATTTGAAATAGATCTGAATTGTAAGAAACAAAGACAGACTTTAAAACAACAATTTTCCTCCCCTGCCCTTTCCTGGGCTAATCTTCACTCAAAGATCTTCTATGCAGCCTCAGGTGGCCCCGATGCAGAGTATATGGGATTGTGATCAGTCCAAAACAGTTCCTCTGCCTCTGCTTTCTCCTCACACTTCTTCCTGCTCCAGCTGGCTACCCTCCAGGGGCAACAGAGGGGTCTTCACTCCAGTGCCTGGAGCCCCTTCTCCCTCTCTCCTCTTGGGGCTTGAGGTACAGTTCCCAGTCTCATTTGCTTTGGGTAAACTGAGTCATGTGTCTTAAAATGGGGGGTTTTTTTGATAGGGAAGATAATATTTCCTCCTTTCAGGTACTGGGTTACACGATTTTGGAGCACTTTTATTGTAGTGAAGGAGGAAGGAGTTGAACTCTTTACCTGCTTACTGACACTATTTGTGTGAAGGACTGCAAGCAAATAAAGAGGACTTGGGTTTCTGTGCCTCACTTCTGCCCCTTGAGAGTTCCTTTTAATCTTTGTTTGTTTTGGTCAGGTTGTTGTTTTGGGTTTTTTATGAACTGTTGATCTGTTTTTAAAACAACTCACATTGCAATTATGTAGCTTTAAATTCAAGGTCTCTTCAATGAAAATGGTGTTTTTATGCTGTAGGTGATAAAACCTTTTTTCTTTCTTAAAAAAACACTTAGGACTAAAGAGCTTGTATCAAATTCCAATTAGAGAAGTAAAAACCTAGATGTAGCTTAATAAGTAAATGAAGAGTTGGATAATGGTGGTCCCTTGTAAGAGGTTTTAATGTGGAAAATGCTCTTCAATCATCTGATGATTATAGAAGAAGAGCCGTAATCTGTGCCACTTTGATGCCCTGGCAAGGTAATTTACTGTATTTTACTTTCTTGCTGTGAAACTGAATAGCCTCATTCTGTGCCCACATAGCAATCTGAAACATCTGGAGTCTGCTGTATTCAGAAGTCTTTTTCTTTTTAAGTGTTCATCCCAAATTGAGTGAATGGAGAGCGGGTGCTTTCTGCTGCTGATGCACAGAAACATACGGGGGCTGCGGATGTGGTTAGGTACAGGATTGTTGCAAGGTACATTTTGTAAGCACTTTCCTTTTCAGAGAATCTTTATACTTATATCTGAAAGCTGTTTTTTTCTAGGGAGTGATCCAAATGCTTTGACTGGCTGTCTCAAAATGAAAAGCAACACCCACCACCAAATACTTATCTGCTACCACAGTGCACGAACATGCCTTTAAAACTAAAGGTTCTGAAGTGTTGTGGCACTTTCTTCACATAATAAAATACATAAGGGGTGAAGCTTATAATAGACTCTCCCTTCTGTATCCAAGTGACAAACTTAGGATAGGCAAAGCACCAATCTGTGTGAGATCAACAGCTTGTTTGTTACACAGGGATGATGCTTTAGGTTTTAACTTTTATATTTTTCAAATCCTGTATGGCCTAGTGTGTAACTCTGAAGTTTCATGTAGCCTGCTAGCTGCTGTTCTCTCATGCCAGACAGACATAAAGCCTCTCCAAGCTTGTTATTCAAGGACACTCAGATTGTCCTAGGCCCAAAAGGTGTAAACTAGGGCCTCTAGAGAGGTGGAGAAATTGAAGAAATTACATCATTAGCTAAAGTTTTAATTGGCAAATTTATGCTGATATGCAAATGAACCAAAACTATAAAAGTGTGAAGAACTTGTGACTCATTGTCCATCTTGGGGTGCATCTGGGATGCAGCCTTTGACTCCCCAGGGTGTACCTTTGAAGGCCTTTCAAATAAATACCCACCTTTATTCCCTTATTCCTGTCTAGTCTCTGTTTCTAGGTAGCCACTCAAGGCATCAGGGAAAGGAAAAGAGGCTTCTCACCTTTGCTCCGCCAGTAAAGAATATCTTCTTAATATCTAGTATAAACCTACTCTAAGTTTAAAAACATTACCCCTTGTTCTATCACTATTGCCGTTGTAAAAAGTCCCTCTCCAGCTCCAGTAGGCACCTTGAGATAATTAAAGGCCACAGTTAGGTCACCTCTGAGCCATCTCCTCTCCAGGCTGAACAACCCCAGCTTTCTCAGCCTTTCTTCATAGGAAAGGTCCTACAGTCCTCTAGACAGCCCTCCTCTAGACTCACTGCAACAGGTCCGTGTCCGTCCTGTGTGAGGTCCCCAGAGCTGGATGCAGCACTGCAGGGGGAGTGTCACCAGAGCAGAGCAGAGGGGCAGAATCCCCTCCCTCCCCTGCTGCCCATGCTGGTTTGGATGCAGCCCAGGACACATTTGCCTTTCTGGTCTGGGTGTTCGCATTGCTGGGTCATGTCCAGCATCTCATCCACCAGCACCCCAAGTCTTTCTCCCCAAGCAGGGCTGCTCTCCATCTCTTCATCCCCCAGCCTGTGTTGATACTGTGGATTGTCTCAACCCAGGTGTAGCACCTTGCACTTGGCTGTGTTAAATTTTGTGATGTTCCCATGGGCCCTCTTCATAAGTTTATCCAGGTCCCTCTGGATGGCATCCCATCCTTCAGGTGTGTCAACTGCACCACTCAGGTTGATGTTGTGTGCAAAATTGCTGAGAGTGCACTCCATCTGGCTTATGATGCCAATGAGTTAGAAATACATACGTATATTTCTAGCTCACATTATTTTCTAAGTATTTTCCAGCTGCTTTGTTATTTTTAAGTGTTTTTGGTGTAAAGTCCTATGTTATGATGTTATGACACTTTTACTGCAATTTAAGTGGTTATTTTGTGTGTATAATACTGTAGTCTTACAGCTGCTAATTGTTATTGTAGAATTCTTCTACTTCTAGTAGAACCTATTAAAAAAAACAAAACCAAAAAAAAAACCCCAAAGCTCTAAACCATCTCTGTGTTTAAGAGTATCTGTTACCAGGCTACCTGAAAACCTGTGAAGGAAACTTTTATATTGTGATGACAAGGTTAAAGTCAAAGCTTAACCTTTCGAAGTCTGATCATGCTTTTCATTAATGAAAGCCTAATTAGATGGTTATCATGTGTATTAAGTCAAAAAAAGTGCTCTGATGCACTGATTGTGGTTTTATTACTTATTTCATTATCACAAGTGCTTCTAGAATAGTACGTAGATGGTAGATTTGCTAAAACACTCCTTTTTTAAAATATAGAAAAAGAAGAAAAGTCAAAGCAGAGACTTCACAAAGCTATGGATTCAAACACCTGGGGTTTTGTTGTGGTTCTTTTTTTTTTTCCCTCTCCTTTTGCCCTGTGTGCTTTAAGGAAAACAATGGCTGTGCAGAGTTTTAGTTGAAAAAGCAAAAGCTGTGTAATGAGATTACTACAGCTATCACAGTGCAGTTCCATTGTACTGCTGTGTCCATGTCCCACTTTTCCAATAAATCATAATAACCAGCTGACAATGCAAATATCGCAGCATGTTGCCTGGGAATTATTCTGATTAGTTTGTAACTTGCAAAGGCTCCTCTCACTCTTGAGCAATGTGTTCTTCTCCCATAGTTGCTATTTTTCCCTGATACTTTTTTCTGTAAGAGATACTGAGATTGCAGCGGCCATAATTCTGGTTTAAAGGTGCTTGCAATAGATCGGGTTTGTTATGTTTCAGGGCTTTGGGGAGTATGCTGTTAATACAGAAGTATTTTTTTACTATCCTTTCTTACAGACTATCTATAACTAGGTTTTTAAATCCCTATATAGACCTTTGCTTTTAAATCTCACAAAGATAAAAATGTATATTAAACCACTGTAGGAGCATACAGTCTGCATATGCTTGTAACGTGTCTGGAATTTTATAATCCCTGTAGAGGCAAAAAACCTGTTAAATTGTAATTCTTATATATTTTCTTCTTTTTATTTTTTTTTTGCAGAAATAGCAAGGTTCCTGCTCTAGAAAGGATAGATTTTTTTTTTTTAACCTGTAATATATTTTTGTCTCTTACTGCCGTAATGATTTCTGTGTAATAAATCATGGTGGTCTTTTCCAGGAATTTATTCTACTGTGTGCTGAAAGCCTGTATTCTCTGATGTGATGAAAATATGAGACATTGACTCCAAGATAAAACTTGGAAATACGTGCTAGGTTGTGGAAAAAATGAACAAAGAAAGATTTAAGTATGCAAATATTTACATTGATGCTCTTTGTTTTTTAAGGACTGCCTTAAAGTTTAACAAGAATTACAATGTTTGAAGTCATCACAGCATCTTATGGGGTGACCACAGTGAAAGACCTACTCATGGTTCTAGAATTGTTTGTTGTCTGTTGGGGAAAACCTTAGACTTAAGATACAGTAACCAGCTCTTGTTTGTTTGTGGTCAGGTAAGCTTTCTGACCGCCTTCTCTTTAGATGTTCAGTCTCCTTATTGAAAACACACAAATATCAGATTTTTCAAAATAGTTTATCCAGATAAACTTGTACCATTTTTGGTCTTGTATACATCATTAATATTTATTGCATATATTTTAGCTGGAAGCCCAGGTTAAGCATTTAGACTCGATTTCTCACTCTGCTACAAATTTCCCAAGCTGTCCTGAGTAAGTAATCTAGCTTTCTATAGCTCAATTTTCAATCTACATAATAGATTATTTTTTAATAGAGATTCTTCACGTTGTGAGAGAATACTCACTATAGCTGTGGAAATAAACTCATGATGAATTCCAAAATGCTTAGGAAGTTTGGGATGAATCCACATGCCAGAGATGGATGTGAAAAAAAGCAGTTATGTCCCCCAGCGTGGCAAATGAGTTCAACCAAACAGTCTTGTCCCAGAGTATATTTGAAATGTATGGAGAGTTATACTAGCTTCATTTTAACTGCAGGACCATTGCAGTATTAATAGAGTAGGCTTTGATTTTAGGAAAAAATATAAACTGTACTTTTTTCAGGAGATTGTAGTATCACCTTCTGCTCATCATGAATGACATTTTAGCTTAGCTATAAGTATGTACTTCGTAGGAGAAGACAAACAAAATTCTTAAAACTATGGAAGCGAAATAAGGGAAAACTGCTTAAATTCACTATATCGCAAGCCATACAATCACAGAATAGTTTGGGTTGGAAGGGACCTCTAAAAATCATTTAGTCCAACCTCTTTGGCAAGAGCAGGGACATATTCAACTAGATTGGGTTGCTCAGAGCCCTGCCCAGCCTGACCTTGAATGTTTCCAGCACTGGCGCACTTATCACTTCTCTGGACAACCTGTTCCAGTGTCTCACCAGACTCATTATAAAAAAATTTTTTCCTAATATTTACTGTGAATTTGTGCTCTTTTAGTTTAAAACCTTTACCTCGTGTCCTCCCAGAGTAGGATCTGCTAAAAAGTCTGACCATAATGTTATTTTCTGATGGAAGTGTATATGGTTTTTTAACGTAAGAAAAGAATGATTATTGCTTCATTTATTAGAGCATAAATAAAAATCCCATTCCTGCCTAAATATTTTTTTTTCTCCTGCTTTTCTCAAGATACATTCCTGGCAACAAACAGATAAAATTATTTGAAAAATCTACAAAGAGCTACTGTTTCACTACCAAAATTAAAAAGAAATTCAGCAGAAAAAGCAATTTAGTTGAGAGAGAACTAGTGGGAGAAGAACTGGAAAGAAGCCCCCATGCTTCAAGATTTCTCTGAAGGACTGAATATAAAAAAGCCTGTTTTTTTAGAAAGTGTCATGGGCACATCTGAACATTTTAGATAAATGTTTTATTGGATGAATCCCATTGTAGTGGCATATGCTGGCAGCAGGGGTTATGACTGAACTACAGCAAATGCCAAGATTCAGTTAAATATGTTTCAGAGTGGCTGGGCTAGACTCTAATTACCTACCGTAAAAATAAGAAATTGTCATGCCTGATGTTGTGGCTTAAACCCAGATGGCAGCTGAACACCACACAGCCGCTCACTCCCCCCCTACCCTGGTGTGTGATGGGAGAAAGAAGTGTAAGGGTCCAACTGAGAGCTGGTGGGTTGAGACAAGGACAGTTTAATAGGGAAAGAAAAAGCCATGCTGCTCTGGCCAGGACAGGGTTAATTTGTGAGGAAAGGGCATGGCTGGGACCTGGTAGTCATTCTATACCACTTCACATCGTTTTCTGGGGATGGGAGAAGGGGGCTCCCCTCTGGGTTGGGGTAACATGGCAGCAATTGGGTCGGGCTCCATGGTGAGAATTTTGATGTGGATTTTTTGCCTCTCTGTTGTACACTTTTTTTATTAATATTGTTGCTGTTAGTGTTCATTTTCTCATCTCATTGCTGTTTCTAGTAAATTGTACTTATCTAAACCCTTGATCTTTACCTTTTGTACGTCCAGTTCTCCTCTCCAGCCCACTGCTGGGTGAGGGGAGGGGGAGTGGGCGAATGGTGCATGGGTTCAGTGGGAATGCAAAACTGGAGAATACCATTCCTCAGCCACGACACACACATGAGCAAAACAAGGAATTCATTCCCTGTTTCCCATGGGCAGGCTGCTGTTCAGCCATGACGTGCAGAGCAGGGTCCCATCACACGCAGCAGTTACTTGGGAAGACAAATGCCATCACTCCTCCCCCTTTCTTCCTTCTTCCTCCCCCGCTTTATATATTAAGCATGAAATATCTCTCTGGTCAGCTGGGATCAGCTGTCCTGGCTGTGTGCCCTCCTAACCTCTTGTGCACCCCCAGTCTCCTTGCTGCTGGTGTGAGAAGCAGAAAAGGCCTTGATGCTGTGTGAGCTCTGCTCAGCAGTAATGAAAACATCCCTGTTATCAACACTTTCCACCACAAAAACAAAGCCCCATACCAGCTACTGTGGAGAAAATTTTATTCTATCCTAGCCAAAACCAGCATACCTGCTGACATTGGAATCAGCAGCATCAGGAATTTGTACCTTGAACACAGCAGAGCCTCCAAGAGGCTCATGTACAGGCAGCCTCACCTGCTGCTCACTGTAACATCTTATGCTACATCTTTGAAGGGCAATATTTCGTTCTAAAATAGGCCAATAAGTCAAGGAAACATACTGCTTTTTAATACATAGATACTTGTATTAGAAGATCTCTCGTGTACAAACATTATCTTATGCTTCTATAAATATTAATTTTTAAAAAATTTTTTTCTTTATTGTTTATTTTTTTTTCCTTCTGCTTTATTGCTGGACTTATGGAGACTAATGTTCTAGTCAATGCTTGTATTGTGTTCCATCTCCGGTTAAGAGTCCCAGACATGGTCCATGGTCTACGTCTAAAGGACTTTATAGGTGCAATTCAGCCTTTCTATGACTTTGACCCACAGGATTAAGGATGGCAAAACAAAGATATTTGCACCAATAAAATAAATTGTGTACCTAAATTGATAATGATAATGGTTAGATTAAAATACTTTAATCAGAATTATTTGCTACACCGTACATTTATGACTACTAGTATTATACACTAATTTCTAGAGCAATATTGAAGCAATTGTGTTAAAGCTAGCAAAATAACTATTAGTTAGAGATTGATGTTACTCAGCCATGCCAACAACTGTGGCTAAACCTTTCACTCAGTCTCCAGGAATAACCTTGAGGGGCATCTCCTCTCAAGAGAGGGATCTCCATACACACTCCTAGATGGGCTGTATTAGAAGTCCTGGCTGTTCAAAGGTGGGGCTGGGCTTTTAAAGTACAAAGTGATTGACTGTCAGTCATAGTTTCTGGGCTGCTGTGTCAACTCAGCAGCTTTAGATAAGTTATCAGTACTATCACTTGGTTTCTTTATCAGAGGCTATGTCTGCTACATCCTCACTAGTGCCAGAGTCTGTCAGGAAACATTATTTTTTACATCCTCAAAATGTTTATCTTTAGGATCGATGAGTCGGGCTGATCTCAACATTCTTCAAAAACAGTGTGACCCCCATCTCCATCCATCAATGATAACTTTTGCAAACAAGGTAAAGTTTGAGCTATTTTACCCCCACCTAAGCAGAGCATCCTTCTACATGTGAGCATCTGTATCAATAAGCACAAAAATTCTTACATCTATAGTATATTGTTCAATAGCTAATACAAGATCTGTTCACAATTCTGTTTGTTTTGCATGTCAGAGAACTTTACACTTTTAGACTAGCTTATTCCTTGATTCACAAGTAGAAAGTTTTATACTTTATTTGCTAAATATTATTTAAATTGAAATATGCAGAATGATCCTTGAAAAGATCTAAATATTTTTATTTAGTGTGAAATGATTTTGGAGCTCAAACTGGAAGAGCTGGAAGTAGCAATTGATAGCTTAAATTTTTGCAAGATCTGCAAGACTATTGGTGTTGTTAGAACTACAGCAAAATCAATTTGCAACTGGCATCTCCATCTCAGTTACTGGAGTACATGTACAGAGTAAAAAGTTGTTTCTATTATGTAGAACTTTTGGTTTTGATTTATGAAAAAAATACAAATTAAAGTTAGAGAGTCTTTCTTCTAAGCCTTTGCTATTGAGTTGGGCTTTCTCAAATGAGAACGTATACACAAAACCTAGATAATAAAGTTGACACTGCATATTATCTTGGAAAGGTTGTTCTATACTCTTATGAAGAACCACATATGGATATGTTAAAGTTAACTGGTACTTTGGAGCAGATGTGTTTTGCCTTTGGACAAAATCTTAGGAGAAATCCTTGACTTTGACATAGTATGGTTTCCTTTGCTTGTTAGTCACATTAGGGTGGATTTCCTCTTGGAAATGCTTTTGTAGTGTAGAATACTAGATAATGTAAACACTTGTTTATACACTTGGATCAAGCTCAGTTTAAAGGCACAGAAAAGGCACAATATTACTTTTTGGGCATAGAGCATGATAGGGGATACACATGATAGAGTCACCCCAAGACAACACTTCTTCAAGTTGTTTGTGCTTTCAGATTTTTTTTGACCTAATTAAAACTTACTTGTTTTTATATTAAATAATTGAAACATAATTTTACTAGAAATTCCTGAAAACAGGTCTCTGTATACTCTACTACTGTAAGTATTAGAGTGAGGAGGTTACTTTGTTGTTAAAGAAATTGTTTGTGGTCTACAATAGTTGAAAAAGAGAAAAAATTAACACAGCATGTTACCAGCTGAACTTATACCTTCAGTATGACGTATAGCAAATGGTGTTTTTCAGAAGAGTTCTTCAAGGAACAATGACTTCAGTGTCTTCCTTGTGGTGGTGAGATCAAGTCATTTAGCAATCCTTGTACTTTCACACAAGTTCTGTACAATGATATCCTCAAAATATTTTCCTTCTGATTTCTAGAAGTGACGGACTTTGGCAAAGCACTTTAATTTTTGTCATTAAGTTAATGTGTGTAGTAATCCTGGAGAGAGCAACTGAAAACTGTTAAAGCAAAATATTTCACACAGGATGCATCAGCCTGAGAGGTGAGGTGAGGGTGCTGCAGCTACACATCCCCAGGCTCAGCTAGGAGCAAGACTGAAGATGAATTCCCACATGTACGCGCAGGGCTCACATTACATATCCAGGGCCAGCCAGTCATGTGCACACGGCATAGAGCCTTCTCACCCACAAAAGAGGTAGAAAGTAGTTTAATAAGTAGACAGGACTGGACAGGCTGTGCTGGTCAGGTACAGGGCATGGGCAGATGAGTGTACTGACCAGCCCCCTCTTTATGTGTGATCCAGCCTTTATATCTCATTATCCTTCTATTATCCTACTCTTGTTACTTCTCAAATCAGCTAAACTTCTGGCTTTTCCCATCTCTGGTTCCTCCTCTAAACATCCTATAGTAAGTCCTGTGACCTGGGACTGCTTTTTCGTCCTACAGTGTGTCTCCTGGATAGAAACCCTTTTAATCTGCAGAGGGATTTCCACATTGCTCCTGATTGACTCCTTGTGATGGGTTTCACACCTGGACAATGAGGCTGAGGCTGTGCTGGGACAATCCTGGGATGGGTCCAGATAGGGTGTTTGTTGCTTGGTAGTCCTTGGTTTGGGTTCCCACCTGCATTTGTTCATGCCTGTGCTCCTCTGAGCTTGTGGAGATTGGCCTGTGATGGGCAGATGGCTCCTGGGATGAGTTTGAGTGCAGCTGAGTGCTCCCATTCCTGCCGTTGTGTCTCTGAGCTCCTTTGTGGTTCTGGGGATTAGTTTTATCACACAACTGAGCAGTAATGAATACAGTATAATCCCTTATGAATAACAGGCTGTGTTTGCTAGTTAGTTATAATGGAGAATTACTGTTATACAAGTTGCAATGTATGCAAGTCTCCAGAGAGGAAGATGTCCCTAATTGAAGTAATTTTAAGTTAGATTGTTTTGCCGAGAAAATTAAGCTGTTTGCATTTACCTTGTCTTTAGAATACTTTTCATAACTGATCCTTTTGCCTCCTGTTTTTAAGGATTTTTCTTCATAATATTCAAACTATAGATTGTCTTTTGCAGATAAGTTTGTAAAAGGAAAATTAAATTTACTTTGTTGTCTTTACTCTTCCCTAGCTGTCTGTCATGGTTATTTACTAGGTCATGCTGTGTTTTACTAATTGTTGAGCTATTCTGGCGTGACAATATTGTTTCATGTAGAAGTTTTGCCTGGGATAATGTTAGCAGGAAAACAAGTTTAGGCAGTTCTGTGATTCAGAGCTTAGAAGAGATCAGTCTCTAGTGCACAAATCTGCCTGCCACTGTTAGAGCAAGATGAAGCTGAATGGACCACGAGAGAGAGGGATAAGTGTTCTTTGTCAGGGAATTGAGACCTTTCTGAAAGGTGTCAACCAACTGGGGACACACAGCATGAGGATGTATGCCCTGCAGATGAAACTTTCCTTTCTGTGTTTTGTTTGATTTCTAAAATCAGTGACAGGGTGATAGTCACTGGAAAAGGAGATCATTAGTTAAATGCCATTGTGGCTAATGTCATATTTAAAAAAAAATGCTTCTAGACTCAGGGAAGCTAAAATAGTCAGCTGGTGTGATATCACAGGATTTTAACTGTAATCACTGAACTGTCTTCTCTTTTTCACCTGGTGTTTGAGATGGGCATAAGAATTTATCTCCTGGTTGATGAGTGCTTGGTTCCCTGTTAGTTACCTGCAAGGAAGCACATAATTTTATAAGAAAGTAGTTTAAGAAAAAAGTAGTACTCAAAAGTGCTTACTAGAAGGCCTTTATGAGTTGAGCTCGACTAATCATATTTAGCTGGTTGTGGGGAAGAAGAGATGTGAAGCTTTCACTGGTTAATGCCAGTCTCTGGAATGTGTTTAAGTAGGTTTGAGTATGTGTGGAACTGCCTTTTCTCAAACTGTCTATGTCTTATTGGTGTGAGAAGCCATGGTGAAAATCATGATGAAAACCAGCCTGTAACTGAAGTAAACCCTTTTATAACTATATTTCCCATATCTCCTCTTCTACGAGGTATTCTGGAGTTTTTGGAGGGAGGCAGAAGAGTTGTTGAAGTAGCTACTTCTTATCCTATTAAAATCTGCACAGATGATAAAATGTAGTACTTTTCAATGTTTTTTATAATCTCATGTCAACAAAAAGTTGGAGTCTTAGTGTAATTTTAACATTCATATATTCTGATAGCTGCTTATTAACGGGCTTCTTTTTAACTACCCTACAGCAATTCATCAACAAACAGGGATGAGAGGTAGTGATGGGTGTTGCAGAATGAGAATATGAACAAAGAGCTCAATGTTCAGATCAAAGGATTTTTATGTAAATGTATCTCATTCAGGCTTAACTGACTGAAAATTAGCTATTATTCCAGTGTCTTTATAGGTTGACTTTTTAGCATTTTATCTTATAAATGGGCAATCTGTGACTACCCATACGGTATACAGGCAGTTATTTTTCTTCAACTTGATGGTTATATAGCTGCTGTCTTCTTTCTAAAAAGTTGTCAGATTGTCTTTTGAAGTTATGTTTGATTATCCGAGTTCAACTTCATCAAAATGTATTTCAAAGTTAGGTTAAAATGCTGTTTCTATGTGACTACAGAATCAGCCCACCCAGTAAGAAACATTCCCAGATTTGAGTGAGTTACTGTTCTAAAAAGAGGTCTGACAGTTTTGCCGTGTATTAATGTAATAGATTTATCAATGCCTTCAAATGCAACTGTTATTAGCAGTTTCATGCGCAGACACCGTTTTCTGAATCTCTGCTTATAAGATGGCAGCGCTGCCATCTTACAAATATTAAATGAGTAAGAATAAATTCAGTCTTTGAAAACATCAGCTAAAAGGGCTGAAATGGTGCGTTCCTAACATATTTCGAACACTAATGGTTTTACAAAAACTGGAAGTTGCAAAATTCTTATAGCACTTATTTTTACAGAGAACATTATAATAATATTTAGGTGGTTTGTTAAAATTTCCTGAAAATTGTTTAAATCAAAGCCTACTTTCTGCAACTTAGTATAAAATACTTTTTTTTCTTTCTCATATCTCATTAAATACTTCAAAAAGTTCAGAAACTCTCTTGATGATATCATACCTATAATGAAAAAAGTGCGCTGTAGATGGAGGTGTCTTGAAGAGACCTCAAAAGGCCATATTGTCATTCTCCCTGCTCATTTAAATTAGGAGATGAGTTGTGTTTGGCTATTGAAACAGCCACTTGCAGCATACATATGTTTTTCTGTTGAAATCTTGGATTAACTATGCACTGTAAAATGCAAAGTCCAGTAACTAGTGTTAATAAATTTCAGAGATAGCAGCACAGGAGAACATTTAGAACAAATGTAATTACAAGTTGCTATGATAGTTCACAAAAATATGTATGTGCTTTATGTTGCTTTCTGCTTTGATTCTTGTATGGAGGTTATAACAAATAAAATGATCTCCAGAGATTGTTTCTCTTGCTGCTGAGAAAGCACATCTCATACCTAGTATGCAGCTTTCTAATTCTCCATTGTTTGCCTTCCCTTGGGTATGAGCTTTTATCCTGTAAAAATGGGAGTTTAACATTCTGAGTCTTAAATGTTGAAACAGTTCTGCCTGTTACCTTTTTTCCCCACAGTATTTTATGCACCAAGCGGCTTGTAACTCAGCCTGGCTTATGTTTCCAGCACTAGCTGGGATCCAGCACTTTCAGAAATAAGTTGTGTTCTGACTATGAGGGACAGCTGCAGTTGTGCCACTGTTTGCTACTTACAATAAATACTGGGAAAACAGAAATATTCCTGCCTTCCCTGAGGTAAACAAAAAGACTGGCAAAGTAATGTTGTGTTCGAATATGAAGCTGTCATACAAGGCAGACCTGTCCATTTAATAAGATTCACATTATCAATCCATGGAAATAACTCTTGTATAAAGGTTAGCAAAATTGAAGTATGTAAAATACACAAATCTTCAGTGCTAGGAAATGTACAGGATTGAACAGGATCATCTATTATGATTTCTCCAGCTTTTCGTAGCTGTAATTTTACAGGTAAAATTCCCCTTACCGTTAATATTGATGTACTCTGTTCAAAAAACTATTTGTTCCAAAACATGAATTAAGTTTTCTGTTTCCCTATGCAATTATTAATATTTCTCTTACCTGAGAAAAGAATAAATAATACTTGGAAATTTTTCTTTTTTACATAGCTTATCTAGTTAGACTTGGCTGGTTTAGATTTATGTCATTATTTTTGCCAAAGGAACAATTCCATGATGTGATAAGATACAGCTGGTCATGCTATCAGAAATGTTGATGAGTGGCAAATGATATTCAGATTCAGGACAGGAGTTTTTTTTCTCTTAACCATCACATGTCATAATGTCATATGTCATAATGGCTTAGGCCATCTAGGACATGCCTAATGCTTGCTTTTTTTTTTTTTTAATCTTTTTTCTTTGTGGTCTATGGGAAACCAGAAACTTATTTTGCAAGGCTTTTTTGACTAATAAATTATGGGTGTATTTTGTAGTTATGGATGTACCCATCTGCTTCTCTAGCTGTAGAATAAAAATGCCATCACCAGTAACTTAAGGAAGTAATGAAATATAGTATAATATAGAGTATGCCACAGAAATATTGTTGAGAGTTGAATAAAGAGCCACTAGAGCAGGTTGCTCAAAGTTCTGCCCAACCTAGCCTCGAACACATACATGGATGGGGCATCCACAGGTTCTCTGGTCAATCTGTCCCAGTGTCTCACCACCTTCATTGTGTAAAGCTAAACAAATAAACAAAAACTAATAAAATATCCCAAAACTCCCAACAAACAAAATAAATTTTCTTCTTTATATCCCATCTAAATCTACGGAAAATCTACCATCTTTCAGTTTTAAACTGTTGCCCCATGTCCTATTTCTACAAGACTTGATAAAGACTCTCTTCCAGTCTGTCATATAAGCCTTCAGACACTGAAAGGCCACAATGACATCTCCCTATAGCCTGCTCTTCTTCAGGCTGAGCAACCCCAGCTCTCTCAGCCTGTTCTCATAGGAGAGATGTTCCACCTCTCTGACCATTAATAGATTTATGGATACACTATGTATTAAGAAATAGTTATTGGAGACTTTTCAAATTACTATATTGAATGTACAACAAAGACCATAACTATGCTTCATTATTATGTAAGTTATCAGGAAAGTCAATTAGTGGATCACAAAAAGTATCTTTTATTATCTGGGCACATATACATTGCGAAAGACAAGAGCCTTTTTGCCTGTTTCTTTTGATGACTTTCTCAGCAGTGCAAAACCTTTCTGAATTAAATTATGTTAATGAAAATTTTATATTTTTTTAATTATTATTTGGAGAAATAGATAATCTAATCAGGTTACAAGATCAACTGACAAGTAACAGAAACTCATCTGCTGAGAAGATTGGTGTTAAAGCGGCAGAAAGTACACATATACGCAAGTTCTTACAGCCTTGATTTGGATCTAGACACCAGGCAAGCATATTAAAACAACACAAAGTTGTTCAAATGAGGATTTCTTGTGTATAGTTCATTCAGAAACATTAACCCATTTCAAGGTTGTGGAGGATGCCAGCTAGAGAAATGTAATTTTTGTTAAGATACTGGGCTAAGATTAATAAAAGGTTTCTACTGCTGTTTAGGAAGCTATGGTGTTCCTCAGAACCCTTCAAAAAAAACCACAGTGATTTTAATTTTAGTGGTCTAAGCCTCACTGGAGACTTAAGCAGCTAACTCTTTCTTATGTAGTTTTTCTTTAACACTTCATAAAATTCTCAGTAAAATCTAGATTTTGGGAAGTGCATTGATAGTGTTGACTGTCTGGTTCCTAAGTTACTATTTGTCCAACAGCACCCAGGAGGTACCGTGAAGAGTCAATAATTCTAGTGACGGGCAGCTACAATTTTTTTCAAGTAAAGCCTTAGCATAAATTAATGTTCACATTAAAGTTCACATTCATGTCATGAATATGTTCATAATGGTGGGTTTCAAATTGCATCATTAGTATGTTAGCACATCGTAATGGTCTGGTCACTCTCTGTCTGTACTGCACTTAACGATACTTTTTTAAAAATACTGAATGCTCCAGAAAATTGATACCAAACTCCTGGGAACCATTGCTGAGTCAATGAATTATTCCAAGAAAGCAGTTGATATGGCATGCAGCAGCAAACTGTGATTTTTCAAGTGATGTGTTCGTAAGATTGCTTATAATCTGTACATCCTTATAATGCTTTTACTAGAAAAAGATAATGTAAAAATCCTTTTCTGTTTTGTTGATTATATATCTGCTGTCTTGAAGCTGTATACTAAACATGAAAGGAAAAGTTTTCTTGGAAAAATGTTATATTTTTTTTCCCTCTTGACTTCTTTGTTTCCATTCAACAGTCTATGGTCTGTAAACATAATGAAAGGCAAACAAATGAAATCAGTGCACGACAGGCACTGAAACAGCCCTACCCAGAAAAAGAAAATTAATAAATTGTTAGGAGTCCAAAGTTTTTTCCTGCTTTCAATAAACATACTGTATCAGTGCATTAAGGAAACAACCCTGAGTTTCCAAGATGAAGAGATACCTAGAATAACAATTATTATATACAACTAAGAAAAAGCTATTGCTGGTCAAAGGGAAAGATGTAGGTATGTCATAATGAAAAACCTATTCCAGGCATATATAATGAACTATGTGAGGTGAGAAGAAGAGAGTGTTTCGTGGAAATTTGTGAGAATTATAAGCACAAAAAGTAGTAGATGCATACACAAAAAAGCATAAAAATAAACTGAAGATGGTACAAAGTTGAGCCTTAGACTAATAAGGAGAACTTATCCTTTTAAAGAAAGTAGAAATTCCCTCAGACTTTCTTACTGTCTGATATACCTAAGATCTTTTTTTGTTTGTTTGTTTGTTTTGTTTTTTTTTTTAAATTTTTCCTTCGAAATATGATTTTGTTTTGGTTTGGTTTGGGTTTTTTTTGTGTTCTATAGTCACTAGTGAGACTGGATAGATGAGTTTGACTTCCTGACAAATCAGTGCTGCTTCTCATAAATCTATTTTGGTGTTTCATTGCTGTTATTTTATGACATCTTTGTCTCCTTAGTAGCAGGATGAGTTGGTAGCTATAGCTTTAGGGAGACTTACTGTCAGCTGTCTTCTTGACATATGACTTGCTCCTAATATTTTATTTTGACTGTAAATGAGAATAAGGTAAATTTTTTCTCGATTTCAATCTTGTAATAGAAAGTGGAGGAAATCAAATTTGGTGTTCCTTATATTGGTAGACTTATATAAATCTGGCATTGATCCCTTGTACTGCAGAAAAATCTGCTATAAAATGAAACAATATAATGTTGATGTTGTTTGTCCGATAGTATTGGTCTCTCTTATCAGTGATGCATGCGTGGTTAGACAACTTATTCAGTGTCCTCCTTATAGACCTTCCCTGTAATAATGACTTTTTCCCCCCGTTACCTTCAGGGATTGGTTTATTTAATTTGAGAGCTCTTGTAGTACAAAATTTCGTGCTTCACGACCAGGCTTCCAAACATTGTTTGCCTGCTGAGAAGGTCCATTCCTTGTTATGGGTAAGCATGCCTGTTTGAAATTATAACTCAATGTAAGGGACTCCATTCTTGCCACTACTTGTATCTGCACATGGGCTAATTCCATGCAGAATGAAGTTGTTTTTGTTTTGTTTTGTTTATTTTTTCCAGGAGCCTAAAAGGAGTTGGATAAGTTAATCTGGTACTGTGGGTGTACTAATATCTGCTCTGTTGAACTCCAATTTAAATGAATGTCTACTTCTGTAAACAGCAAAATTGCCTGTAACTTCTCAGGACTCTAGAGCTGAAAATGAATTCCAAATTAGTATTGATGCTTTATTAGAATGCTCAAATTAGGTTTAATTTGAAGTGTCTTAGCATCACAACATACTCTTTAATTTGAAAATGGAATAGATATCAAAAATAAAGATTGAATTGTTAGTGAAAATTGAACTTGTATTCATTTTTTAAATTAATTGACTCGGTATCCTGATTATAACTAATTGACTCAGTATTTTAGGTCTGAACTTCATGCCTGAGTATTGCCCCTCTTCATATGAACTTAATTAACCAACTTGCTTTAATGACAGTACTGGAAACAGCCTGATAAAGTGACTGGTGGTTCAACAAATTCATCACCTTCAATAATGGAAAAACAGTGTGTCTATACTGATATATTACTGTATCCTGTTGTTGGTGGGAATAGACTTGAACACATGCAAGTAGGAAAAAACATGAAAGAGAATTAAGCATATAGTAAAAACCTAGTATGTAGTGATGTGTTTGGATCTGTTGCAAAATAGGTCCTGGTTAGTTAATACATGTGTATATATAACTGTTCACGTGGCTGCATTTCAAACACTAGTAGATATGTGTGTGTATGCACATAGGTTTAAAGGAAATGGTTAAACTAAAAAAAAAATCAACAAAATCCCTTTATATTTTAGCAGCACTGCATTGGGAGTCAGTTGAGATTCCAGTCATGTGTTCTGTTTGTCCTGAAGTTTTTCTTTTATTTTCTGCAGTTCTTGAACAGAAGCAATTTGTAACAGGAGACTGTTGCCTGCTACAACGCGTCTTCAGCTTGGTCAAAACAACCACCAAAACCAAAGGCTCTATTTGTGCCAAATACATGTGTATAATTCTGCATTACAATTTCAGAGTAATTGGGTTCGAAGGGGCCTTGGGAGGTTCCCTAGTCTGATTTCTTGCTCAAAGCAAGATCAACACAGAGTCAAGACCAGGTCTTAAAAATCTACAGTGATGGAAACTGAACAACCTCTTTGGAGAATTTGTTCCACTGCCTAATTATCCCCACAGTGATTTCCCTGCTCCCCGCCACAAGTCCTTTCCCCCTTATATCAAATTTCCGTCTGTTTTTAGTCCATGTTTATTGTGTCTCATCTTCCAGCTCAGTGCAAAGAGCTCCTTCCCAAAGGGCAAAAGCTTGGCTTAGTTTCCCCTCACTGAACTTGACTCAGTTGTCCAACACCTGCTTTGTACTGAGGGTCCAATACTGGACACCATATTCTAAATATTGTCTCACTAGCATTGAGCAGGGGAGACTAATCCTTCCTTCAGCTTCCTGGCTGTGCTTCTGTTAGCACAGACCAGGATGCTGCTGGCATTCCTTGCGGCCAAGATGCACTGCTGATTCAGGCTGAAATATAAACATACTTCCCTGCTTGTATCTTGGGAAAATAATGTTTGCCGTGCAAGGTTGAATCTGTTTCTTTGGAATTCACCTGTGTGCAGTATTTCAGATCAAAGTAGGAAGAGTCATGATGTTCTAAATTGGACCACAATAAATTCTCTGATCAATTTGCTGTCTGATGCATGGGTGTTCTGACTAATCTCTATATTGTTCTAAAAATAAAAAAGCTCTCTTTGGCTATATGAGTGTTAGCATTGACTTTCACAGCTCCTTTACCAAGGACAAAATGATACTGGCTCGCATAAACTGAATCTTTAACTTTTTTTCATCAGTACTAAAAAATATGCTTCATACTTTTTTCTTCCACAGATATTAAATAAAGTCAAAATGTTTATGAGCCTGAGTTTCTTTTGGT
Organism: Rhagologus leucostigma; assembly: GCA_013397725.1. Classification (NCBI taxonomy): domain Eukaryota; kingdom Metazoa; phylum Chordata; class Aves; order Passeriformes; genus Rhagologus; species Rhagologus leucostigma. The sequence goes on along the minus strand of VZTD01004587.1, from coordinate 726,480 downwards.
TTTGTTTCCATTAAAGAAAAAAAAAAGGTCACTCAGACAAGTATCTGACTATTTGTGTTGAATTATATCTTTAGGCATATGATGCACCTGCTTTTGAAGTTATATTCATACTTGGAAATAGTTATTTATTTCAAATTGCTTCAAGCTCACAGAAAGGTCCTCTAAGATTTAATCAAATTCAAGTTCTTTGCTCTAGGAATCAGACAGTGTAAGGGACAGGCGAACGGAAGAGACACGCGATGTAACGGAAAGCAGGGACAGCATGGAATCTCCCTCCCCCTTCGTCCCACTGATAAGTATCACCTTAGAAAATGTAGTCCTGCTAACCCCAGTAGTTTTCCACCCCTTACTAACCTTGGCCATCCCACAATCCCCCTCTCCCGACTAGAGAGACCCCTGGACTATATAACCCCATGAGATAAGATAATACACGCCATTTGACCATCCACCACATTGGTGTCTGTGAGTCCTGGACCGAGTGGCACGGGGGCGGCCGTGCTGCCGTGCTGGCGCTTTGAACCAGGTCGCACTGCCTTCATAGCAGAGGGCAACAAGACAGAAAAGTAGTTTATTCCTGACAATTTTTTAAATGGCTCTGCTGTAGAATATGAAGCAATACTCTTCAGTAACTTTCTGTAGAATATGCTAAAAACAAAGTTCTCTATAAAGACCTTTTTCATAATAAATACAATCAACAAAAAAGCTCTTTACGCTACTTTTCAGGCTGCTTGTCCCCGTCCAGGTGAGTACTTGTAAGACATTTCATCTGTTATCGTAAAAGAAACTCGGCCAAAGGTATAAATAACAGGAAGAAGAGTTTTATATATTGTTTTGTGGCTTTTATCAGCTCTGCCAACATATATGTCATGTCAATTGTATTTATCTTTGAAATATCTTGAGCCTGAAACAAGAAGTGCAATTATTATGAGGATTTTATAAGAGGTTATCTTTGAAATTAAAAAGACAATTTAATTTAACTCCAGCAAATTGCTAAAGAATAAAATATTATATGTATAACAATAGTTTAATATGAATTGAAGTTTGCTAGTAGATGTTGAGCCAAATATTCTGTTCATGAATTTCAGTGATAACTGAAAGAAAAGGCACTAAATCTATTTGTAAAACTTTTTCATTTTGCATTTTATTTCCTTTCATAAATCCAACATTGATACTGACTTCTTTTGACAGTTGCAGTTGTGTTAGCATGCCTCATTCTTAGTGATTATATTTCATTGTGTCGTTCTTATGGTTCTTGTCTTTTTCCCACCAGTAATTATAAATCTTTACATGGTGGAAAAATTGCTTGCAGAATTGTTATCCTTTGTCAGAGAGCTAACTGGTTTGTACATAACTATGTTTAAGGGATAAATCTTACATATCTTGGACTTCTGGAAGAGCCAAAACCCATTCACAGCAGATGTAATTGGTAATTTACCTTGAATCTTTCACTTCTACTTTTTCCTTTTTTTTAGTTTCATCTAAATGAGATGATTTTGTTAGAATTGGAGAGAGAGGTAAATAAATCTTCTAGCCCTACAGTATTTATTCTAATATTTTGCCGTTCATAGGGGCCTAACTTTGAAATCCTGCTCTAATTTTACTCTATTTTTTCTGAAACTTTCAGTGTAGATGACCTGTAACTTGGCTTCAAGGGAAAGAAAAAACAAAAAGGCAGTATTGATTTTTATCTGTATTTTGCTGTCTATGTACAGCCTTTTATTTTGTATAATTTTAGCCCTGCGATCTTCTTGCATTTTTCTGTCTCACTCTGTCAAGGCTTTTATACTTCAGGCTTGGTTTCCTCCAGCATATCTGTCTACCTTCACGTGTTGTAAAGAGGCAAATAAAAGAGAAATGTAAGAGAAAATGAAAGAGGAACTTGTGATAAAACATAAAATAAATGGTCAAATTTCTTGGTGCAATCATGCTCTTATATAAAGGAACTGTTTGTTGTATAGGGTTCTCTTCCCTGCACCTTTGGTTGCTGCTCACCTAAAACAATCCTGAAATACTCTGCAACTTCTATAAAGATGTAGTTAGTATTTAGCAACTCATCTGTAATGCAAGAAAACACCAAAGTATGTAGAGCATAGTGGTAATGTTCAAGCTCAAGTGGATGGAGGGGGAAACTAAAGTCAAAATTATGAAATTAGTTTAGGAATATTATTTTTGGAACAAAGTTCAGCTACTTTCTAGGCTTTAAGGTTCTCAAAATTCTTCAAGGGTTTGCATTTTAAAGGACTTTTTAAGTGTTGAGGTTTGCTGGTTGTTTTTTGTTTTGTTGGGGTTTTTTTCTTTCAACAAGAGTTGGAAATTTTTTTTTTTGTAAGCTTACGTTTTTGTTTATGAGAGATTCTTCCTACTGGCAGCTGTGCTGGATCATGTTTCCTTGCAACTCAATGTGAGTTTTTGACCTAACCAGTTGGGTGCTATTTATAGTCCTTATGGTCTCTAATTAAATTAAAAGGAAAAAAAAATTCAACACCTGATGACTGCTTCAGGGAGTGTATTTGTAAAGCATATAAGGTGGTTTTATGTGACTCCAAAACACTGCTCACAGTAGTTCCAACACAGCTGAATTCTAATTTGGAAAATTTCCCCAAGCCCAGGGATGATGTCTAATGATGGCATTGCGTCTAGAAATACCACATCAGTGTTATACCAGTTGCTCATACTCATGTTATTTTTATCACTTAACTAATTTGTTTTTTGTTTAACTAGTCTCCTCCTTTGTCTGAAGCTATATATGTTTTCTACTGATAATCTTCTGTCACTGTTTGTACATAGCTGTATATATGTATTAATGTGTGTGTGTGTGTAGAATTAGAATATATTAATTTGGGCATTGAGCCGATGATATGTGATAAGGGGTGGAATGTCTTGGGGTGACTCTATCATGTGTATCCCCTATCATGCTCTATGCCCAAAAAGTAATATTGTGCCTTTTCTGTGTCTTTAAACTGAGCTTGAGGAAAAAAAAAAAAACAGACGAACTTTCCAAAGCAGCTTCTCAAGGACACAGAGATTACACTCCTCAGGGTTTTTCTGGCTGTGGATGGCACGAAGGGAGCCCCCGGCTTGCTTTTTCTTCAGCCAGCTGGTTTTTTTTTTCCCTCTTGGCGTGAGATGGAGAGCTGAATTTTGTTTCCTGGGACTTTGGTTTTTTTCCCTTCTTCTCTTCTGAACTGTTTCAACAACATCAGAACACATCAGGAGAATTTTCTCCCCGAGGCCCGGGGGTGGGCCCACGCCCTCACCAACCAGCTCCGAGGAGGAGAGAGACCACACCTACAGAAGGACTCTGAAATCTTCCCAGGTTTCTCTCTATAGCGAGGGTTTTAATTCATTATTTAGCATCATTATCCTTTTCCTGTGTGTTTGTTAAAATAAATAGTTTTTATCTCTTTCACTTTCCTTCGAGGAAAAATTTCCTTTTTTCCCGAACCCTGTGGGGGGGAAGGGTGGTTGTAACCTGGTTTTCTCTCAGGGGCTATATTGCTAGATTTTGGCCAAACCGGCACGAATAGTTATATGTTTTTCTGACATGTTCCCTTGTCAAAGTCTGCTTTGTATTTGGCCTTGTGCTGGTTGCTATTGCCAAGGCCCAGTTGTGCTGCCATGTCCCTGACAGCTGACTGAAATGATGGAGAAGACTGCGTGCAGTGTTGGTGCCTTTCCCTGTGAGAGTCTGTGGACTATGCCACAACACTCTGGCCAGCACTACCTCTATCTTTGCTGGTGTGGTGCTTACTCACAGGTGTGATAACTAATGAGTTGGCCAGATATTTTCTTTCTCTAGTATTAAACTACCAAAATAACCTATTGGTATGATTACATGGCAAAGTTTTAAATAAGTTCCATGAGCATGAACTGAAACCCAAAAATATCCGGATTGTATGACTCAAGAAACTTTTAGTGTTAGATTATTTCATGTGTTTTGGACTTCAGGACACTACAGTATTTTCACTTGTTTTGGCTTTTGAGGTAAGGAAAATTTTTGAAAATCATATGGGAATTAAAACAAAAATAATTTGGAAAAAAATAGTAGCATGTTTTTGGCTTTGTAAGCCACTTGTTCTCTTATTTTATATACTAATTAATACAGTTGAAGGCTGATGTGGGAAACTTTATATGATCCATAAAATTAAAGAGGAGTTTTTCAGCATATTTACTTGCTTATGTAGGCAATATTACATACTGAAGTTTGAAGGTCATGGTTCAAGACATGAAATTCTATCATCTGCAAAAAAGTCAGGGGAAACATAAAAGTTCAATAAACAGTGAAGAAGCCAGGTTAAGTTATGTAATTATTGTCAAGCTGCTAATAATTATGCAGAGCCAAAAGCATTGCCTCATGAAGCGTAACAGTGAGAATAAGTAATATTTCATCATCACAATTATAATAGATACAAATATATCGAATTTCCTGTTTATGAAGTAATTGAGTAGCAGTAAATGTGGAAAACTGATAGCTGCTGGAATGAACACAAACAAATAGAAAATAATTATGCTTTTTGTAGACAGAATTAAAATATTCCTGTTCCTGCATAATAATAAGAATTAAGATTAATCTACATGTAGAAAAGAAATTCTGCTAATTTGCATGATCATCACCATGCCTGGTTTATCCAGCTGCAGGTGCTGATAGGTTGCCCTACTCTTGCTTGCCCAAGAACTTTACTAAAAATAATGTCTTCATACTTGTATTATAATGTGCACATGTACCAAAGACTTTACGTACTTGTTTCAAGATATGCACTAGGTAAAATGAAGTGCCATATGTTTCATTTTGAAAGGAAAAATCACATTCTGTGACATTTCCAGTGTCTGCCTACATGCTTCATGACAACCTTGCAAAATTGTTGTGAAATATACAGTTCAAAACCAAAATTTTATCATCAGCCATTTACTATGGTTATAAATATGAAGAAAACAAATTCTGCCATGTCTTACCACTTGAAAAGATTGCTTTAAAGTGGGTAGAATTTTTCAGATGTGGTAGTGAGGAAAATGCTGTAGAGTAAGTTGTATAAATGTGTTTGCAGGCTTGACAGAAATGAAGCAGAAGTTGCAGCCAGTCTTCAAAATCATGCGATCAGTGTTCATCCAATGCACTTTTTTAAAAAATGTTATGTAGAGCAGGGTGTTGGTTTTGTTTTGTTTTGTTTTACTGAATATACAAGTCTTTTCTTATTAATGGCTTCCGAGGAATAAATGTGGATTTTTATTCAAAACAGCCAGTGAACACCAGTTTAAAAGCATCACCTTCATTTGCTTTATTTCCTTATGGTAGGAAGTAGCTTTAGTAAGTCATTTTCTGCTGTATTGAAACCAGAAGGTAAGGTGTTTTTTTGATTTTTTGTTTGTTTTTGGTTTTTTGTTTGGTTTTGGGTTTTTGTTGTTTTTTTTTTTTTTGGTATTTCGCAAGAAGGACCTAATAGGTGATTACAGAATTTTGGAAGATATTGTGATAGAGTAACTATATGCATATCCTAAGTGGGGGAAAAAAGCTCTTTGATGCTGGTATTTGTACCATGAACCTGGCCTATTATTCAGAGTCAGACTTATAATGCAAAAAGAACCCTGTAAATTACATCACTTGTGCTCACAGATCCAGTATTATAAAGCCTATCCAAAGCCCGTCTTGGCATACATTAGGCAAGATACCTAATATACCTATGGTGTGTTAATATAGCTATAATATATTAAAGTGAATGTCTGTCACATTTGTGAGCATGTTACTATGGATGACAACTTTCAGCATTCATTTATCACGCTTTTTTTTCCTAATAAGTACTTTTCCACATTTTTCATGCTAGCTTGAATAGAAATGATCCAAAAGATAATCTTTCATCAAAAATCTCTGAGTTGGTTATAGAACCTAGCCCACCAGTTCTTTGATTAATGAAAAAAAATCCCAGTCTCCATCTTGATACATTTAGCATATAAATGTTTTTAACTATGTGCATAAGATATATCTAGCAGTTCAGAGTATTTGGTTATATTGTGGCTGTACTACTGAGCTATAGCAACATTTGAGCAGGGTGTCACACAGCTTGGGTGATTGTAACCAGCTCTCTTCTTCTTGTCCTACTTTTGGGGTAAAAGGACACGAAAGACGTGTTTGCACTGACAGCAACACAGAACTGTGGTTGTCACAACACTCACGCACCTTTGTTGGTTGTAGTATGGGGTATTGACATTTCTATGCTTTTGAAATATTGCTGAATAATTGCAGCCTGAATAACTGATGCAAAAAGGATTTGTTGCACATCAGCTCTCCTAACTGGATTCTTAAGTGTGCACACACATTTATTGAGGCATATATTTCAAAATGTAAGGATATATATGTATTATGTATTTATTAAACCCACTCTTCATTTCTTGCATTTAAAATACTAGATGTGCATCATTGTGCTAGCTGGCATTGCAGACACCTGACTTTTACAAGATATCTACTTTTTTTCCTGAATTTACAAGCTGAGGCAGGCAATTTTATAACTATAGACAGTTCATCTGTGTTGTTACCTATAACATTAAATATTTTTCCATTTGTGATAGACGATTTGCTTAAGGCTAAGGAAGTTCTGAGCAAAAGCAAAAATATCCTCTGCAGGAAAATATATAGAGAAGTGAAAGGACTGAGAACCTAATAAAGGACTGCTGAATCTAGCTTTGCTTACAAGCACCCTAATTTTTTCTCAAGTGCTTTAGTATGACTGGATTCCCTCTTCACCAGAGTGTAGTACAGGTTGTATACATTGGTTCAGCAGGCTCTGTCAATGTTTTCAGTGTCAGATAAACCTAATTTTTCTGAGGATGAGCCCATATGGCTGAGCAATATAGTAATGCTGATCTCCGCGCGTAACAGCACCATGCAATGGCTGCCTGTTGTATGCATCCACACAAATGCACAGCAAAAGCCTGTCATTTATTTGGCTATGCCAGATCATGGTCTTGTGTTATGTTAAAGTCATAAGGCAAGTGACCAGTGATTCTTTCGAACAAGGTGCTATCTATACTCATACATATGTGCGCATATATATACCTATATATATATATGCATGTAAACTTTTCCTCTGTGTTTCTCTCGTATCATGATGACCAGTCCTGTGTCCTTTTTGCTTAGGTAAAACAGGTCAAAAATCCCTTTTATAGGCACTGTTTCAAATAGGAGAATTGACTTCTCTAAATATTTTTTGCTCATTATTTGATACTAGGTATTATTAAAAATAGAAGACAATGCAAATCTGTGTTATGTACTTTGGAATAAGATCTGCATTTACAGTTAAAAAAGCATAATTTTCTCAGTCTATCTGCTTACTAATTTATGCATCTGTGGTGTTGCAGGGCATGAAATCTGTGTGTAATGGAGTGTGGGGTTGTCTTTATGAAATTTAGGAAACTGCACTGATTTCTGCAGCTAAGTTACCAGGCTGTGCTGAAGTTCTTGGGTATGAGGGTGAGCAGCCTATATCTGTAAAAATTATCATGGTTTGAACAGGACTTTTTTCTTCTTACCTTGCTCCTTTTTTATTCAATGTGGCTGGTTGTCTATTGATCCATGAGAAGATGTTGATAACAAAGCACTAGGCTTCCTGTGGGAAGATGTCTTGTCTTGCATTTGCCAGTTATGTGTGATTCCCCTCTCACCTGATGTTGGTAACCTAAATGTTCATGTCTAATATAAATTATGTATCTGAGTCTCCTCTAAAGTCACATGTGTTGCTGTAAGGACTATCCCACCAGCCTTTCAGTAGGAAGATTTGTCCATTTGGCTATGCTGCTCTTTCTCCAGACTAAAGACTTCTGGGGTCAGCTAAGATGGAAAGCTGAGCTGTTATGAGCCAGCTCAAGTCAGCTCTACTGACCTTAACTTGTCATATAGGAAAGACCCAGATGCAGCTATGTCAGCTGGCTGGCTTTCTTGTCTCAGACGCAAACAGAGTGAACCCCTGATTGTGAATTAACCCATCATGATACTCTTGCAAAACCAGAGGGAGCAATCAGCCAGCTTCTTACTGCCTTTCCTTCTAGAACTTTACACCAATACAGCAGGAGAAATTTCTGCTACCAGGCACTACGAGTACATAGAAGTGTCAGTAATTCTTTCAAAGTTGTAGTTTCTTAACTTTTTACTACTTCTTTTGAAATCATATTTACACAATTTTGCCAGCTTTACCAGCTGCTGTCAGACCTAAACCTAGAAGCTTCTACTGTGGGATATTTCGGTTGTTGCGCGTTTCATCAGTTCACCTTAGGTGCTTTGATCTGTTGTTTTGAAGGAGATAGCAAGACCAGGGTCTAAGGGGAGAAGCCCAAAAAGGGAAAATGTTCTCAGATGATGCTGCCTCTCATGTAGTATGTGAGCAGCTTTTGTTAGTATCAGACATTTCTTCAGAGGATACTATTTGTCTCTGTCTTGTGGTGTTAGACAAAAAAAAAACTAGTGAAGAATTAATGATTAGGTGTCATGGTATTTCCTGACTTCTGTGTTTCTTGTAGCTTGTGCTGTCTGTCTCAGCCCAAACCAAAGTGGTGACTCTCCATTATTTTTATTTTGCTTTCTCCTCCTATAATTGATTATTGATTCTTCTTTGCTATAAGCCAGTTGATAATTGTATAATGAGTGGTAGGATTTTATGAAATTAATCTAGGCTCTGAAAAAAGAAACAGCAAATTAAAAATACTAAATTTACTTTAAATTTCTGAACATATTATGTACTGGTGCTGAAATCTTCGAATGCAACCTTACAGTCTAAGAAATCAGTAGTAGGCCAAGTAATCACAAACTGGTTAAACAAGACAGATTAAAAAGCTGAATCTACATATAGACACCCCACTCATTAAAATCCCACCCCCAAAATGAAGATGTTGTATGTTGTTTAATCCCATTCAATACATATAACTTCTCTGAGCCAAGAAATGTTAGGTGATACCCTTTTGAAAACTCCTTCAGTAATATGTGCTTCAGCGAGTATATCTCCAAGACAAAAAAGAAACGAGATAAAAATTATTTTATCATTAGATTACTGTAATAGGCTTTAAAGACAGACTAAAGACTGTGTAGAAAAAATGTTGGTGTTTGAAGAGGCTTAAAATTGTATTTTGGAAGATGCAGTTTGGAGATATTTTTCTGATTGTTTGGTAAGCAACTCTTACAATACAGTAATTTATCCTTATAAATAAAACAGATGCAAGTTGGTGAGATCAATGTTAAAATATGAAGTTGTCTTAATGTGGTTGAGTCATCCCTATGTCAATTACAGTACTGTAAAAAGAAGTTAGAGAAGTACTTGACTGATTTCTAAGCAGGAAAATCTAAAAATGTTAGCATAGTTTAGCATCAAATTGAGAGCATTCCATGTGTAATTAGTTTATTCTATTATTTCAAAAGTTTATTTTCCTTGTTCCTTTGTCTGCATTTTCATATTGTCTTTAAATTATTTTTACAAATGAAAAATTATTCTAACTAGAATTATTTTTAAATGGTTTGTGTACTGCTTTTGGTGACTGCATCTTGAAGTTGTTTTCTACTGGTAGATCTGTTCACTCTGTAAGAAGTTGCAGTTTAAAAAAGAGAATGGAAATTTCAAAATATATAAACTTTGTGTAATGAACCAGTGCTCCTCTATTTTCAGTACACATTTAAATATGCTGATGTAGCTATTCCGAAGATGCATTGTCAGCCAAGGAAATGACCTATAATTCTGTTGTGTTCGAACACAAGGAAACAGCAGCTGGAACGCAGTAGATGGACTAAAGCAGTATAAAAACAATTAATATATTTTTTGTCATTGCTTGGCCAAGCCCTGAAGCCAGAGTAGGACCACTATTTCTGATACCATTAAATTTGTTAAACTAGTTTTAACAAACTTCAGGAGTCACTCTTATTGTTGGGGGAAAAACATCCAAGGCAGTTTTGTCTGCAGTGTTACCTACCCGGTACCTGTCAATTCCTTGAAACATTCTCTGACTTTAATGATAGCTTTATAACCCTGGAATTAATTTAGTAATTGATTCACATAACCTTAATTACAGTGTGAAGTAATGCAACTCTGATTGTACATGAGCCAGACTATAATGAGTGATGCATGCGCTCTGGAAGAAAAATCCTGTCAGAAGTGAATGATCTTTGTGGGATCTGGATATTTAAAAGTTGACAAAAAAAATCCAAATAAATAATCAGTATCTTCATTTCTTTAACTAATAAAAATCCAGTTTAACAGAATGCTTTTATATGTGTATATATAAGGAAATTCAGCATAATTTTAATGGTTTATTGGTTTTCTAATAGAGTCACAATGTCTGCGTCTGTCAGTTATCTGTGACGGCTTTTTAATCTACGGGCCAGTTCATCTTAAATTTATCAGGTAGTAGAAGCCTGCAGGCAGTGAAGGAGTTCCTGTAAGTTCAGTGAAGTTCTGTGCCTCAGTCCATGCTGAGGGAAGGCTGGCAGAGTGCAGCACCGGAGGAGGGGCAGCCAGGTTGCCTGGCCCCTGGGGGTGTGCCAAGGCAGGCACAAGGTACCTGCTGGCGCTTTGACGTGGATGTGACTTCTATTTTAGCTCTCTAGACAAAAATGGAAACAAGGAGTGGGAGGAAGGAAAATGAGAGGTTTTGGATGGCACAGAGGAAAAGGAGGAAAATAACACCGTGGGAAAGACAGTGAGGGGAAGTGAGGCACATGCTTGTAGTAAAAGAAGCTACAGCTACACGGACAGAGGACCCTGCTTACTGAAATGTCCACAAATTTTAATGAAAACTTAAAGACTCATTTATTGTTGATCTACTGCTCCATATAGAGAAATCAGGAAGCTCTATCTCTAATCGTGTACAGAGATTGCATGCCAAATCTTGACCTGCATCCATCACATATCTGCCCTATCTAATGCAAATTCAGACCAAAAAAAAGTATTTCTGGGAATACATATATAAAAAATTAGTTCCTTATGGGGAAGAAGTTTGTAGAAGATGGATTACTGCTGACAGTATTGCACACATAAATGTTGTGTTACCTGTTGTAGCTCTAGGAGATAAATGGGTAAGGAATTTAGATCTGCCCTGCTTCCGACATTTTCAGCTATTCATTTGAATGTCCTGCAGGGTAGAAAAGTATGTCCTGTCTGTCCTTTCAACAGACCTAGGAAGTATTTGTGAAATGTGAACGGCTGCTGGAGGCAGTCTGAAAAAGTGTCTATATATATGTCTTAAAGCACTTGGACCACTTGGGAGAAGGAAAAGCACTGTAACAATATATTAATCTGAATCCCACTAAAAATGAGTATTATTAAATGCTGCTTAATTAAACTCCTTAAAGACTTTTTTGAACCTGTTTGCTCCCAATAAAATTAATGTCCAGAGAAAAGGAATTGCAAAGAAAAAAGTTGCTTTCTGCTGTCTGATTGCGCATAGTACATACAAAATCTGAATATTACTTATTTATTCAAGGGTAATTTATATGTTCAAGGTATACATTAGATCAGCAGTCACCTTGACAGAAGAGGTTACAGTGACAGTGCTACTTTGTTGCCACTAGCAACATCTGTGTTAAACGTGCTTTAATTAAGTTGGAGTTTTGAATTTTATTGCTGTCACAGTACTTGATGACATTTCATGAAAACGAGGTGGGAATATTAACACAGCGCATCAGCCAGGTCTCTGCCGGTTGCTCTCTTTGCCAGCTTGACACTCCATGTCTACTGTCATGAGGAGAAAGGTGGCATCCTGCCGGAAGATATCTAATGGGGAGGGTAGAAATTTTTGGGGTCAGTTAATGCTGTATTCAGACACATAAGTCAGGTTCATTTAAATACTTTCATGAATTAACTCCAGTGTGTAACTCACAAACTTCTTTGAAGATAGAATCCATTGAATTCATATGGCTTTATCTTTTTCTACTACATTTACGAAGTTATATATGGTTTAAATTGTCCTCTTACTACAGAGTTCCACCTGGCTCATTGTTTGAGACTCTCCTAGTTACTCGAAGCTCGACTAGAAAAAGTAACTAGGATTACCTATCAAACAGGTGTTCCATTTTACCTGAACTCCACACTACTAATCATTTCTGAAACACAGACAAAACATTTCAGTACTGCTAAACATAAGACATTTTAGGTGAGGTTTATTTGGTTTGTGTGACCAGGTTTTGGTAGCTGGGGGTGAGGGGAGGGATGCACAATGATAGCCTCTGTGAGAAGCTGCTAGAATGTTCCCCCATGTCCAACAGAGCCAATGCCAGCTGGCTCCAAGATGGACATGCTGCTGGCCAAGGCTGGGCCAATCAGAGAAGGTGGTAGCCCCTCTGTCATAACATATGCAAGAAGTAAAAAAAAAAGAAGTTATAATACCGGTGTAATTGTGNGTTTGTGTGACCAGGTTTTGGTAGCTGGGGGTGAGGGGAGGGATGCACAATGATAGCCTCTGTGAGAAGCTGCTAGAATGTTCCCCCATGTCCAACAGAGCCAATGCCAGCTGGCTCCAAGATGGACATGCTGCTGGCCAAGGCTGGGCCAATCAGAGAAGGTGGTAGCCCCTCTGTCATAACATATGCAAGAAGTAAAAAAAAAAGAAGTTATAATACCGGTGTAATTGTGTTCAGAGAGGAGTGAGAATATGTGAAAAGAGCAACTCTGTAGACACCAAAGTCAGTGGAGAAGAATGGGCAGGAGGTGCTCTAGGCACTGGAGCTGAGATTCCCCTGCAGCCTGTGGTGCAGACCATCGTGAAGCAGCTGTGCCCCTGCAGCCCATGGAGGTCAGTGGGGGTGCAGAGATCTACCTGCATGCCCTGGAGGAGACCCACACTGGAGCAGATGGATGCCTGAGAGGAGGCTGTGAATCTGTGGGAGGCCCATGCTGGAGCAGGGTCCTGGCAGGGACCTGCAGACCTGTAGAGAGAGGAGCCCACACTGCAACAGGTTTCCTGGTAGGATTTACGACCCTTTGAGGGACCCACACTGGAGCAGGGTGTGCCTCAAGGACTGCACCCTGTCGTAAGAGACCCACACTGTAATAGTTTATGGAGAACTGTTGTCTGTGAGAAGGACTTGAGCTGGAGAAGTTCATGCAGGAATGCCTCCCATGGGATGAAACCCAAGTTGAAGCAAGGGAAGGACTCCTCTCCCAGAGCAGTGGCAGAAAAAAACCTGTGATGAACTGACCATATCTCCCATTCCCTGTCTCCTTGCACCACTGCGGTGAGAAGGTAGAGCCCCTGAAGGAAGGAGGAGTGGGAGGAAGGTGTTTTTAGATTTGTTTTAATTCTCATTATCCTGCTCTGATTTTGATTGGTTATAAATTCAGTTAATATCCCCAAGTCAAGTCTATTTTGCCCACGACAGTAATCGATAAGTGATCTCTCCCTGTCCTCATCAGCCTTTCATTATAATTGTTTTCATCTATCTAGTTGCACAGGTGAGTGATAAAGCACCTTTTGTGGTTACTTGGCATCTAGACAAGATCAAACAATCACAGGCTATTTTATGATGTCCTATTTCTGGGAAAAAACATGTTGGTGAACTAAAGCTGTAGTGCTCTATGATTTTTTCATGGTGCTGTGTTCTTTTTTTGCTGTTGTGTTGGGGTTTTTTGTTTTGTTTTGGTATTTTAGTGGGAGGTTTGTGAGAGTTAATCTTTCAGCTTTCATCAGTTTAGTATACACGTGTCAGCAATGCTGAATGAATGTATGTACTTAATGAAATACAAGATTGAAAGTTTGAACTCTTCCAGTTCCATTATTTGGACATTACATGTATATGTAAAAGTTGTAGTACCTGTGCATTTGATTTTCATTTGATATATTAGCTTATTTGGGGTTTTAGGCATGAGACAAGAGTAAGATTAATACGGTTCCTTCATGCAAAGCTGCAAAAATAATAGTAAAAAATTAGTGGAAATTCTAAGTTGGTATTGGAGAAATACAGTTAATTATACTGTGTAAAGACCTTTCAATTTGCTACTTAATCTGTGTAATAGAGTTACCTGTCACTTTTTTCTATATAGTATAGTACTCTTTGCTAAAGGGGAAGGCAAAGGTTGAGATTACAGAATATTACCCTAATTATTATTATTTATGTGGTTGTTGGCAGTAAGACTTGTAGTATAAGAATGAGGTTGATTCAAACATTCGCAGGTATGTCTGTGGTTTTTTTCGTTTTGTTTTGTTTCTGATACAAGTTGGATGAATATGGTTGGATATGTGAGATGAAGCATATTGATGGATAATGCTGTAAGTCCATATGTTTTGGAAATGTTGAAAAATGTTAGATATCTCTTTTCTAACTCTTCTGTTATTTTTACCACAGATCTTTCCATTTACAACTTGTATTCAGTGAGGTAGATTTAAATCTGAATTTTGTTCACCCAGTATATAAACATTAAATTTCCTATGTCACCACTACAAAATCATATGCATGTACAAACAGAAATCGTTCATGTACCAGTATTGTTCAATGATGCAATTCTTTAACGCGTATTGCCATTACTCTCTAATAAACGCATTTTCTGCACTTGAAATACAGGACCAATTTTGTTGTTGTTGCTGTTGGTTCAGTGTAAAAATAGCAGTTGTTAAAAAGCAGTTCAAATTTTGAATTAAAAATTACACATTTCATCTTTTTCTGTTCTCGGTGGAGGAGGAAGAACTTGATTTCCCTATTGATGTTTTTGTTGCTATATTACTTAAAAAAAAAGAGCAGAAATATAAAAGCCTGTGTATAGATTTTGAAGGCATAATTACGATGATCAAAAACCGTATGGGGAAACAATTCTAAATGAACTTGAATTTCAAGTTTTCAGAAAACAAAAGAGCTCTGAAACCTCAGTGTCACTCTGAACAAAGCAATTCACTACCAGACTGTTGAAATGTCAACTTTATTTTAAGAGAAATCATGGACACAACCCACAATTAGGAAGTGCTATTTGAAATAAATAGATACATTTTGTTTTAAAGCTGCCAAAATTACAGTAGATACTAGTGTGAGTCATTAGTTTAATGGCTGAAATGCCTGCAACAAGCCCATGAAAGGTAATGTGAGTTCCCTTTGCCATGTGTATCACCAGTTGGAGCTATGGCAGGATAAAACCCATTTCTTGCAGGTAGCGAGGTGGAGACCTTGCAAAAGTGTTCCCAGGAGTGTTGTGTGTTGGCCAGATCAGTAACTCGGTCTTTCTATTTACCACACTCCTGAGCAGCTGTTACTTACAAGTGAAATGCATTCACAAGGCTCCCTGCATCCATTTCTTTACCTGCAGGCTACAGGTGGCAGGCTTCTGCATGAAGTGTGCCTGATCAGCAGTTGTGTTACTGTGATATATGATAATGGATTATCAATGAAATGGAAATAAACCAGGTCAATAATCTATAAAAGGCAAACTTATTGCAATCACTGCAAGAGCTGGATAATCCGTTTAAAGAAAAAAACTCACGTACTTGCTTTATGAAGAGCCTCAATAACTGCTCTCTGTGGTATTTTTATTGTCTGTTTGAAAAATAATAAATATTGAACAGATCAAGTTATGCATCTATAAAACACCTACATGCAAAAAGTATTTAAGTGAAGTTAAACAGTGCAGATTGTAACATGAATATAAATTGGCAGGAGAGGATAAATACCACATATAGCTCAGAATTGTGTTTCACTTTTTATGCATGTTAAGAGAAGGACCAGTGGACTTTGGAATTGATGGCAGTTCTCAAAACCAGCAGAGAGTGCCTGCCATCCCTGCTAAATGCCAGGCTGACACTTTTTCTGTTCCTGTTGTCCCTAATACACCAGTGTACACACACCCTTTCACACACACTGTGAACGTGGCTGGCCACAAGAACATCACCTCCAGTTGTTCAGGTGCCCCAGACCCATAAACAGTTCTCACATAAACCAGAACTGTACATGTGTCAATCTTGTTCTTACCCACTGGCTAAACATGTTCAAACTCGCACAAAAAAGTCCCTCTGGTAGCTCCCCTTTGACCTATACTCAAACTCACATCCAGCTGCAGATTTACAGTCTCTCCTGTCTTCATTTCCTTGCTGCCTACTTAAGTTTGAAATTTGTGAGCATCTTGCTTGCTAGAACACACATGGAATAGACAACACACTCCTGAAGGATGTGAGTTTTGCAGTAGTGTTTAAAAAGAAGATAGGATGGACTGCCATGTTCAGGCACCACACTTGTACCTTCTTGCATTCAACCAGCCGCTTTCATCCCTGCTTCTGTGCTCCTTGCTGT
Organism: Rhagologus leucostigma; assembly: GCA_013397725.1. Taxonomy (NCBI): domain Eukaryota; kingdom Metazoa; phylum Chordata; class Aves; order Passeriformes; genus Rhagologus; species Rhagologus leucostigma. Next base: position 710,246 of record VZTD01004587.1, on the reverse strand, counting down.
TCATGTTACTTCTGAATCATCTTAATCCCTCTGGTTTTTGTTCTGTCTCCTCACAGACAAACAACCTGCCCCAATTTACTTTTACCCTTTAAATCCACTGTTACTACTGACATTCTCCATTTTGGTATGTCTGGTATTACCAAAGGTAATCTCAGACTTGTTGTAGTCTTAAGATGTTTGCCAAAGTTCTGTTGGCTTTACAAGACTCCCAAAAATGTCTCAGTTCTCCCCATTCAGTTATCCATGCAACGTATCTGCTTCTCCCATACCCACCCCGATGAACCACTCAGTGAAACCCAGCCCTTCCTCACAGCACCAGGTGTAATTCTTATTAATTTCTTGCCAAGGCCTGTGTTGTGTCCAGCAGATTCTCACATGATCTTCAGGACTTTCTCTCACCCTCCTCAGTAAGCTTAATCTTACTTCAGGGCCCAGTTACCTGCCGGCATGCCTCAATATTACATTTGTTCTCTTTTGTTCCTTATCCTGAATTTAACCTAGTTTTCAGTCCAGCTTGCTGCAGTAGCCTGTGCTTAGACTCAGAGATAGTCAATCTAACATTGAAAGAAACAATTTTTTTTTTCAATTTTTTTCATACTGAGTGATTGTAATATTAATCATCTTTGTACAAAACAAATATCTCACTCTTCTGCTTATGCTGCATATGAATACATGTGAGCTGTAAGTCTGATTTGTTGCAAGGTGGGGTAGAAGATCCACTTTTCTAGAAATCAGGAATCAGGAAAACATCTGATTGCCAGTTTTTCTGAATGTGTGAGAGACTGATCCCTTCTCTTGTTTGCAAGCAGGCATGAATATAAACTTCCTCTGCAAGTCATCATCCTTGTTGTGAACACTCATGAATTTCTCAGAAATAACTGAAAATTGTTTAATGTTAGAGGTGACCAGCAATGCTGATAAATGTTCCAGATATTTCAGTAATTTTAGCTTTGCATAGAAAAAAAAAAAGTCGGACTTCACTTGACTACTTGATTTTGATAAATTCAAGTGAAGTTATTATAAAATAGGTACCTGTTAGGCCTTCAGGAAGCTTATAAAGGAAACAAAGCAAACACAGGAAAAATAGAGAATCTAGAAGGTTGTGACTCATCATTCCCACCCTTTCTTCGTTCAACATCAGATGGAATTGAAAATTTCTGAAGAAATACTTGAGAGTGGCCTCTGCAGATTTTATTGCAGTCAGTAACTGGCAGATAATGTGACGCTATTAAGAAAGACTCGAGCTCCCTTAACTTTGTCACACAATAATGCCACCAATGTAATCCAGGCATAATAGCTCTTTATATGCCATAACCCATGCCATTCTTCAGGAGTACCTTGCCTTTCTGGAATATGATGCTTGGCACTGTCATACAGGTAGAAAACATCGAAAAAATAAATACGAGTATCTCATTCTTTCACATAGCCCCCAGCTAATTCTCTCGAGCAATGATTATCTCTTGTGACTTGTGGTAGCCTCTATTTTATTTGATGTTTTTAAGTAAATATGATCTTTCCCCAGTGTTACTGGTACTGTTTAATGTTTTACTATTTTTTCTTGGTTTTATATTTTAATCAATCTGTGATGCAATTTACCACTAAATGGAAAGGAATTATGTTGTAGTTGAGAAATATGAATGGCAGAACCATATACTACTAGTTTAGTACCGTGTTTACCACACTGTAATTGGTAGAAAATCAATAAAATACTGAGATCACAAGGTAACCAGTAAACCATGATATGTGACTCCTTGCATGGTGTGAGATTGTTCAGGCAGTGACTTCTCCTTTAACAATGCAAAACTTATTATAAAATTAAATATTGGAGCTATGAACCCAGAAAGAGGAATGCAGCATTTAACAGTGGGATTCTCATTAGATTTGAAGATAATAATTTCTCTGGCTCAATATTAGCTGTCCTCAGTAATGATAGACTAGCCAGGATACCCCCTAAGACGAAAGACAATTTCAGTCTTCCACGTTCATGGCATTTATCACTTAAAAAGAAAAAAAAAAAAAAGAAATTTAGTGATATTGATAATTCACAATAATGGAAAGGAAAATTAAATGCTAAATTCTGCCAGTGTGAAGATTATTCTTATTTATTAGTTCTCTGCCTGATTTTAAGAGCCATGGATTATATCAACAAAACTTGAAGAAAGCTGGTTACTAAGGGCCTGAGTAGGTAGAAGTGTAAAAAGAGTAAACATCAAAATCTAAGAGCTGAAAGATTCTTTCACAATTCTTCTACTTTGATCCTTGAAAGCGCAATAGTGGAATTGATGTTTAAGTGCTCACAGCCCTTTCCCTCTTGTGCAGAACAGTGAAAGCGCTGTGTGGGTGCCTCATCCTTGCATTCAAAATACTGTGCGCAAAAGAGAATGCACCACAGAATGCACTGGCTTAATTGCACTCGTAATAAAATCTACACGTGAAACCCAGTTATTATTAGTCTATTTGCAATAATAATATTTGTAGTCCAAAATAATGCAGGACAGCCTTATTAATATTGCCTTTAAAATGATTACACAGGAACTTGCTGGCACCTACCCATGTTTGTCCATGTTATGTCACTTATTCCCATGTCTCCTTGGGCTCCCTGTAACAGAGGCTCTGCAGCACATTGTCAGCAACTGGGAAATGTTTGATGCTGGTGGTGAGAGCCACTTATTTCGTAGTCTGAGGGTCTGTGAAGGGTTATTTTATAATGGAGGGTTCATATTTGAATCTCCTGAAAAGTTTTTGAATGATTCTTTCCAAAAACTTCTGGGTCTAAGCATCCATGAGAATGGAAGAAAATGGAAAGAAGTTTGGAGGCACTGTGAGATGATAATGCCAGTGACACTCACGAGTTGTGTGTATATTTTCCAGTCTTAAAACCTTGTGTTGTTATTAAGCACTTGTTTCTGTCCTACTTGCTGACAGAGAGTACGCTGTTTGAAGCTAATTATTTGGAGCTGGCCTTACAAAACCAAGCTTTCATATTTAACGTAAAGGTTAGCTCTTATTTATGACTTACAAACTTCATATATTTTACTAGAAGTAGAAGAGAAAGAAATTCTCAAATCATTGCATAATGTCTTAAATTAAGAGTTTGAAAAGACTTTTCATAATTATGGAATTTCTATTATGGACTTTTCACTTGAACCAGCTCTTTCTGAGTCTCATACAGTTTTAGTGAGACTACACACTGGAGTTATAGGAAATTTGAAAAGCTGATTCAAAGAAAGATACAGCTTTCTCTGCACCCCCTTCCCACATGCCTCCCCCCCCCCCCC
>VZTD01004587.1:652355-706935 GCA_013397725.1 Rhagologus leucostigma | reverse complement strand
GCCATGTTTATTGTTCAGAGTAAAATTCTTCACTTTAGACCTATGGGTAGTCTTCTGAAAACTGGAAAGTAGGACATGGAGCGGTGTTTTATACTTTTATTCTTAAAAGAAGCTTCTTTGGGTCATGGGTAGTGCAAAGGTCATCACACCTGATGATTTTAATTGTAAGGTTTCCTGTAGATGTAGCTGTTTTTCTGAAACCCAGGCTTCTGATATAAAGGAACAAATGAATCTTGGGTTTCATTAAAAAAAGAGCATTCTTCTGATGTCTGTAGTTGAGGAGAAAAGTTTGAAAATACGTTCTCTGTTGCAGAATTATAAAGACAATCTGAGAAGAAAGTCTCTACTCTTCCCCTTTCTCAAAAACATGGTCTCTTAGTAATCAGGCTGTATTAAATTCCTAGTTTGGAATTTCCTTACTGTGGTATCTCTGGAAACTCAAACTACTGCTATCCTTTTATAGAATAGTGGGTGAAACAGCTTCATGCTTGGAAATTATTAACTTTCTACATTATATATTGAGGTGTTTTGTTGGTTGGTTGGTGGGTTTGTTTGGGTTTTTTTATTTTTTTTTAATTTTAGGACTGCAACTATATTAAAATGTTGGAAACAAACCTGCCTTTCAAAATATCCCTAAGTATTTTCTCTTTTTTAGCATTGACTTCTACTGTTATATATGTTTATTTTTATAAGTAATTCTATCTCAGCTTTAAATGTCTGTTTTAATACTGAGGAAGATCAGGTGAATTTGCCTTGCAATTCCTGCACTGGTATCATTATCCATGGAGTTGGATTTGGCCATGGTGTTGTACCACACAATTCAAAATTCACATTTCTGTGGCATGACTTTTATCAACTGTTCATTGCTACTCTACATATTTTTGACAAGATCCAAATCTGAGAGAATCTTGAAATATATCTTCTGGCACCTTTTCTTTAAAATAAATGTACTGAAAATACTGAAAAGCTTCCAGCTGAGGTTTAATGAAACATCAACCAGAGTAAGGTGTATTTTTTGGAATGAAATTAAAATTCAGCTTTTAACATCTGGAAATGACAGGAACTGGAATTAGTGTCTCCCTGCTTATTCTGCTCTTGTAGAGCAGTTTGGGGTTTTTTTCCATGGCCTTGCTCTCCAAGTGGTTTCCAGTTCTTCATACATACACCTCTAGATCCAAAGTTATTGTTTGTCTGCCTCCTCTGAAAACTTGGCAATACGTATGCTCCCTATATCTCCTCAGGAGTTTCTCATCATGCACACTGTCTGCAAGTTCCTTCTGTGCTCTGTTGCTGTTTCTTTCCATCATATCTTGCACTCCAGGAAGCTTTCTCCAACTGAGCATCCTCATTTGCTCTCAAGGCCATCTCTTCATCCATCTATCACATCCCTCCAAACATAGCACACAAGTACAGCAATTCTTGTTAAAAAAAATTGAGTGTGCATTAGAAGATGAACGAGAAAAAAAAAAGATACTATCCTTCAGAACATGTAAAATGGACAGCAGACAATCAAGTCCAAAGACTTGTTCATCATCACTCCCAGAAGTTAAAGAAATGTGTTAAAGTAAAGATTGTTAAAATGTAATGTGATTTGTCATAGCTTTCCGTTTCTGGCAAATCTGTGTAGGAAGTGTGGAGGTGGAGGTACATGACATGCTTTTTGGATGAGATGAAGAAAACATCAGACAATACTGTTACAGGAGAAATTGTTCAGTTTAACGTTTTTATAAATGTTTTTGAGGAATACCACCTTTGATCTTTTCTTCTTTTCCTTCTGAAACTAAGGTGGTAAATGCTTTGGCTTCCTAGGGCACTGCACATATTTTGTTCAGCAAAACTAGCTTTACTGATGTTAAGTACATCCTCCATTTATATATATAAGTATGTTAAGAACACTTGGAAACAGGTTATACCTGCTGGCAAGTGTCTGACAGTTGTCTGAAAATACGTGTACAAACTTGTGATGTTTTGTGGCCTGTCGTTATCTTCTCACTGCAGAGTATCTGTGTCATAACTCGCAGAAACCATGCTACATGGAATACAAATACTCAAGGAAGAGCAATCTTTTAGCGGTATTTTCATTTTAAAAACCTGTGTGTTCTATGAAAGTAATGTTACGATTTTAGTCCACGATGAGAGTTCAGTCCTTTCCTTCAGAAGAGAATATGGTAACTGGAAAGATTTTCTAGTCTTTATGCATTGAAGCTTCTTTTTTGTTTCTGATTTCCCATATATTCCACCTACCTGTTGAAAAGGGGAAAGCGTATTTACAAGTTGTTAGGATCTCAGCCCAAGATGCATGTAGATAACGTGGTTATATATGACCACAAATAGATGTGGTTCACAAGACAACACATGCTGTTCCACTAGTAAGGTTTTAGGCCTTTGCTAATTAGCTTGGGTGGAAGGCAGTATTGGAAAGGAAGTGAGGATAGACTGTGAGCATATAAAAGCCCCCTTTGTCAGGGGTCTCTCCTCGGAGGCACCAGCTCGGGCTGTGTCTGTATTTCTGCACAATAAATAAGTGGCTTCATGGAAAGAGATAGCTCACATTCTGCTAAGGGAAGCCTAAGGTCAAACCAGTCAGGAAACCTGGTGTGACTGTGTGAGAGTGGGGCGTGTAGGGAGTTGAACGGGCACCTGTCGCTCACTGGACCCACCAGCTGCAAAGGGCTTTGGCCCCAGCAATGGAAGTCTCTGGTAGTGGCAATGTGACTTCCGGAGTGCCTTCTGAATGGTCACACTGAGAAGCTTCCTTACCAGTGGTCATGTGCCATAAATGCTGCTATCCATATGGCCAGTCGGACTTTGCTACTGCCTTGGCAGTATAAGCAAAGCAAAAATGAGATGTTTGTCAAAACAGACTGACCCAGCCATCTGTGACAAAGACACAGGATACCACACTCAAACTGGTGACTCTGGTGATTAGCACTGAAGCCAAGCTTTCTTGCTAAGAGGTGTCCTAACCCCATGCTCACATCCTAAGTGCTTCTTAAAATTAACGTGTCTCATAAGGTCAGACATCCAAGGTAGGAACAGGCATACCTTGCTTGTTGATCTTAGTATAAGTTACCACAAAAAAGCAAAGTGCCCAAACTGAGATGCAATTAGTTTTCATTATTATAAAAGGGGAGGTTTTATTTTTTTTATGTTCTCAAGAGGTTAAGAACAGAAACCTTCAGATGCAGTTTCTTAACGCTTGGCTCAGCTGCAAATCCAGAAGACTCACCAAAAACTCTTGTGAAATGTGATTGTATTAAATAAGCTTTAAAGTTCTGCCACTTCATATAGCTTGTAATGTTTAGGGATATTTGCAAAAATGCATGCAGAGAAGGTAGGAACCGGGAAATCCATTCAGGCATGTGATTGCATGAGGAAAATTAATGTGTAATTGAAGATTTAATTTGTGCCAAATTTTATTGTGTATTATTTTTTTTGTGTTTCTACTTTCTAGATGGCTGACTGTAATAAATTGAGTACATAGGTGCAGACATAAGTGAAGGCCTGACTGTTATGCTATATAGAGCTGATTAAGACCTTCCACCATGTCAGAATGTGGATTTTCCTAAATTTCAAAGACTTGAAATTATATTCCCTCCCTAGGTAAAGTACTTATCTTGCAAGTAATTATTTTTTATCCGTGCACGTATGAACAGTAACTGGAAAATTAACTGTGTCTTACTACCATGGAAATTCCACCCTACAGGATGAAACTAGTCAAGTTACATAAAGAATTGCTCATAAATATTATCGGGAGGGGAACTGAACTGGCACAGTAATACGACTCTAAAGGAGCTCCAGCAATTGGATTCATGGCAGCTTTGTTACATTGTGAACAGCAAGATGTTGCAGAATAGGAAATTAAAACTTTTGTGTTCCTAAATGCTGAGATGAGTTATGTCTTCTACTCTGTCCAATTTTTCGATCTTTATTTACAGTGTAAAATCCTTTAGGAAAGTAAAGATATTCCAAGACTTCTAAACCCTAATATTTTACACTGCTCTAATGTGAAAGTGTACAGAAGTATGAAATACAAACCACACTCTGTGATCCTCTGACTGTTGACATGTGGTATATACATACTACAGCTGTCAACTCTCAGGGAACTCCAGCCAGGATTCACTGATAGAAAGTAATTTTTAAATTTTAAACAACTCGTTCTTTATCATCACAGCTTTTAATTTACTCAGTATTGATAACGTAATGTTCAGTTTAGATGAATGCTAAAGTATTGTAGGATCGTGGCTTTATTTAAGCACTGTATAGCTAGTGTACAGCCCCGTGTTTCGGCAACAGACAAGTTTTCACAATGTGCTTCAGTTTTTAACAAGGAGTTAATTATATAAAAATGTCATTTAAATATACAAAAAGACTCTCAAAAACATTTCATTTGTTTTCTGAAAGCTGTACAGTACCTTGCTGTTTTCAGCCTTTAAAAAAATTTGAGAGGGTTTGGTTGTTTTGTAGTGGGGAATTTTTTGGTTTTGTTTTCTTGTTTGAGATTTTGGTTGGTCAGTTGGTTTTTGGTTTTTAAATTAGAGAGAGGGATATAGATTCAATCTTATGGAGACAGTCTACTTTTGGTCAAGACATGGACAAAAGTTCCCACAATGGTAGTATAAATTTATAATTGTGTACTTAACTATAATAATCTTTCAGATACTTCTATTTCTGTAACATTAGGAGAGCACCTTTAGATTGGACTATGGCAGAGGAACATAAAGTTTTACATGTATGTGCAGTGTGACACTTCTGCTGGTTGGTTTGATGTGAAAGTCAGAGTTAGGAATTATTTTGGAATAATGAGCTATATTATTGTTACACACAACCTAAATATGGAATGCTAAGCATTCTTTCATGGGATTGTTTTTTTAACTTTCATGTTTTTCTGTAGATAAACACCTCTCTGTTTTCAGTCTTGCTTAACTGTGGTGTCCAAGACAAGAGAAGGCAGATACTGTGGTGAGTTGTTGGGTGCCAAAGGCAACTCAAGCTGGATCGTGGCTACCAGTGCCCAGTTTTCCTGTGAGGTTCATCCTCCATTGGCCCAGGTCTTTCCTGCTGTAGTAGTTGCTCTAACATACAACTCAAATCAAGGGTTACTTTTCCCTAAAATTAAATCTCCTTGGGATGCGCATTTGATTTCTTGACCAAGTGCACCAAGGTCCTCTGAAATCTCATGAATGTGTTTGCCAGAGGGAGGAGCAACCCGGTTGGTTCACAACCCCGTCAGTGCCATATGTGGACTAGGGTGACCTGTCTCCTTTCAAAGTGCACAGGGGTTTTGTTTGGGCAGGGCCAGGTCAGTTGGCCTCTAGTGCTAACAAAGTGCCTTCTGCTAAACTAGCTGAGGATACAGTTAATTCAAGATTTCCAAAAAAGGGATAAAACTGTTAGCTTGGACATGATTTTGCTATGTTCCTTTGAATGTACAGTACTTATATCTGTTCAGGGTATTCCTTGTGACTCTGTGTCAGTTGTTGCCATAATCTTGCAGAAAAACAATTCAACGAAGAAAGAGGGCTTTTTTTTTTTTTTTTGTTAGCAGTTAGAAGTTCTTTATTGGTGGTTGATGTAGTTTTCAAGGCTGAGTGAAGTCAATGGGAACATGCATAGACATGTGACCCAGAGCACGTATGTTTTACTGTTTGATTAAAGTCTTCTAAATCCCTTTCATGAGCTTCAACTTTAATTTATGATCTGTAAAACCAAACTTTAAAATATTTGGGGTTTGTTTTCAGGTTAAAGTTTTTGGCTCCTGCCTTTTGAGCATGTTAAATATTTTGTAATAGTTCTGAGGAAACATCCAGGCATGCCTTTAACTAGAGGGCATTTCTCCAGGTAGGAAACTAAACAATAAACTCTCATTCATGTATTTTGACCAGAAAAAAGAGACACTCAGCATCTTAAATTTTACTATTTGCTCTGAAGATATGGGGGATTCTTTGCATACACCAAATACAAGTTGGGTTCTTCAGTTTACTAATTTCAGCAAAAATCTGTGGAAGAATCTGACCCAAGTAGAATGGACAAGTTGTTCGAGGCAGCTTGATGTATTTTCTTTGAAGTTTTGAGGCAGAAGAGAAGCAACACTTGTGGATGTCACAATTTCTGGGAACTTGTACACTCAGCTATGTTTTCAGGTATCAGTTTAATTTATCAGAGAGTATGTAGAGACAGATTTCTGCCAGCAAACTGAAAGTGCTGTTGACTAATTTTTGTCCTCGTTCAACAATATCCAGTAGGTGGCACAAGTACACAAGGAATTTGTACAATTCTTTTCTTATCGGAGTTCTTTTATGTTTGATTGATAGATTTCAAGGATTCTAATTAAAATGAAACTATTTAACTTTCAGTTTCTCTATGATGCTATGCAACTTGCCACTACAATTTTCAGGTAATAGTTTGTATTTTGCATGACAGCAAGAGGTTAATTATTTTGGAACACGTAATGAATTGCTGTTCTTAATCATAGAGAAAGCTCTAAAAGCTTAATCCATATGTAAGTCACATGTGAGGCTGATTTGAGACTTGGGAAATGATGAGAAGGTTTTCACTTACACTTTTATTGTCGTTTCATGTTTTGTACCAAAATGTCTACGTGCTGAGTACATACTTTTCCTCATTGTCTTCCTTACCAGTTTCCCTGACAAAACTAAAGTAGTTAGTTTTCCATGAAAACATGCAAGGAAGTACATAGGAAGGAATTTGGGTTATAATTCTACTTTCCATGTAACTGATCACAGATGGAACACATTAATTATTAGGAACAGAGAAAAAGCTGTAATGTCTTATTGCAAATATACAGTCAAGGCATATTGTCTATCTACTGATTTAATATTTATCAGTTATTTGTATAATTATCTGCTTTTTCTCGGATTACCAAAATAGGGAAAAAGCCCCAATTATTCTTTTACTATTATGCAGCTGGTAAAGCTCTGAGAAAGAACAGTGCACTTTTAGATCAACATGTCTCTGTGATGTAAGTGCACCATATTTACACTGCGTTAATGCTATCCAGGTCTACTCACTTCAGAAGCTTCTTTGTCTCAGAATATATTATTAGATCCCGTTCTTCATGCAAAGAGACATTCAGATATGGTAGCTATATTTCATCATTTTACATAAGGAAAGAGAGCCAACCTAGCTCTAAGGAAGCCAGACATTATGAGAGAAAATAGATCTAAGATCACTGAAGAGCTGTCCTTTAAATTCTTCTGTGAGAAGACTTTATCACGTGGGTAAACTCCATGGACTTCTGTTGTGATTGCAAAGCGTCAGAGACAAGGTTGTACATGGAGTTTGTGCTGCCCCCCGGAGAGCAAAGGCACAAGGACTACTCAGTTTAGTCACAGCAGCAGGCTTGTAAAAACATGTTGCTAAAACAGAACCCAATCTCAAGTATCATGTTGCTTGGCTTGTAAAAATGTGAAGACAGCTATCATACTGTTTTTAATTTACTCCCTTGGCCTGTAACTATGGTAGTTTGTGTAACATCGTGTCAGTAGTGCTTCCTTTCAGAATACCAATTCAAGATACCACTGTGGTGACAGTGGCTGCAGCTGCTGTGGTTTTCCTTTCTTTTCTTTTCTTTACTGGCATCTGAACATCAAATGATGTTTTTGGATGGGTTCCTTGATGGGTTTTGATGGGTTCCTTGGAGAGCATACCTGAAACCGTATCTATATTTTAACTTACATTATTAGATGAAAGCTCCTCCTTTAATAGTTAGTGTCTGAATATGATAAGTTTTACAAATTATTACAATGGTGTATTTTTTGGTTTTGTTGTTTAGTTCTTCTTTTGAGGAGGGGAGGGTTCATTTGTTTTTGTAAGCAATATAGCTCTTGGAGTAAGATGAAACTACCTCCAGGTGATCTAAGAATCACATTAAAAAATTCTAAACTTCAGCTTTGGTTTCTTGTTAGTTTTGCTGTTAAATAAGAAAACAGTCACACTGTTGACTACAATAGGTTTTCTACATAATTTGTATTTGCCTTAAACTCCTAAAAAAATCTTCATTAAAATAAGAAAATACAGTCAGGTGATCTGTGCATTAGCAGTTTTAAACCTCAGCTTCACAAAAGTTAAACCAAATGATAGCATCTAATAACTTTAATTTCCTTCATGACACCTGCTAGAATGATGAAATTAGTTCATAACTTGTCTACCCAAATAATGCCGAAAATAAAGTACTTCTATATCCAGAAATGTATTGTGGTGCGGTTTGTTTTTGTTTGGGGTTTGTGGTATTGTATATTTGAAATAGAAAAAAAAATAGAATCTGAGAAGTAAAGTAACATAAATCAATGTTTTGGTTTAATTCTAGGATGCTAATTGAGTTATTTAGTGTATCTTCTGTATGGAAAGACTTGTGAATATGGAAAGAGTTCTTACTATTATGAAGCACTTTAATTGAAAAATACCTTTAAAATGATGAATTTGTACTTGAAGTGTTTTCTACACTCAAGTGTTAAAACCCCAATGAGACAAAATTTCAGTAAACTAAAACTTGTTAATTGATAACTTTGTAAAAAAATGTGTGTAAAATTGCTAGGTTATTATTTAAATATATTTCAAAGTTATTTTTCATGCATGTCTTGTGATGAATCCCAAAATTGCTTGGTGCTTGCCAAGAGAATGTGAAGAAAAAACATGTGATGTGAATTGTTATCCATCCTGATCAGTCCTTCAGGAAATAGGTAGTTGCTTGGTTTTTTCACAGGCTCCAGGAAAGATTTTTTACCAGTCACTAACAAATGTTTCAGATAAATCTTTTCCTGACACGAGGATTAATTACTGCTAAATTACACCTTATGAAAAATCATAGTATTAAGCGTTAAATTGACTATTTTCTCCATCATACAACATAATGTCCCACCTGACAGTGCAGCTGCACAAAGCTTCGGCAGTTTTATAAAAAATCTTATTTGCAGCCCCCAACCTTTGTTGTTTTGTTTGAGGTTTTTTTTTTTAATGCTAGGATTAGAAACATTTCAAATCTTCATTTTCAGCCCTTCTGTTTGTGTGTTTCTATAACTCATTGCTCTCCTGGATAGTCACTGCCAGAAAGAATCAATGTAGTCCTAGGGAAATGGGGACTTTTGAGGGGTCTTTTTCATGTCATCTTACAGATAGGGGCCGAATACAATTTGAATAGTAAAACGTAAATATTAAGAAATGCCAACCAAGTTTTACAGATAGTATCATTTGACCTTAATCTAATGTGTACCTTAACTGTATGTTGTATGTAAACAGATATTTTTGAAGTTGAAATGTTTAGTAGTCTGTAGGACAATCTGATTTACCAGCTCCATTTATATCTGAGGAAATGCCTATCAAATAGAGTATTTTTTAAAATGAGTAGTTCTGGTTTTAACTGAATTTTCTCAACTAACTTTTCAAAGAAATGATGAATAAAACAAGTGACTTCTCCCAATAAGTTTCATGTCAGTATGCTCCATACGGTGTCTTTGTCACTTTACAGACAAACTAACTCAGGTCAGTATTATCAACCACCTTTTTCTGGTGACCAACACTAGGAATTGCCCCAGCAACTGTCTAATAACTGAGAACCCTCCTGTGGTGCCTGAATGCTAATGAGAGGGATATGGTGGAAGCATCATCCTCTCTCAACAGATGTGACCCTCAAGGGCCACTCAGTTACATCAGTTTCATTCAACACAATGGCAGAAGCTTCAACCAGTGTCAGGTTTTTCCTAGTGTCCTCTTTGTGAACTAAAAATAGGAGAAGAAATTGATTAAAATAAACAGAGTTAGATGGAATAGATCTATTGTAGCCAAATAAAACCTTTGCTAATGTGAAATAGTCAGATTTCACAAATGAAGCACTGGCTATCTTTTTTGTATTGAATGTGAGCTTAGTAAATATGCCAAGAAAAACTCATTGCATAGTGTGGCAATGCCACTTTTGAAAATTCTTTCAATAAAAAAGATCAAAAAGATTTTAAAAAATTATATATATATAAAAATCCAGGGGACTTCTAGAGGTTTTATGGCTTTTAGAGGAGGTTTTTGTTCCAGCAAGTTATGATAAAATAACGATGGGTTTGTTTGAGCAAAGTTGATTTCATAGGGCATGTGTCATAATGATACAGTGACTTTCTATCCCTTCCCATCACTAATAACAGGAAATTAAGATAAAGCAATAATAATACACTGAGATAAAATGACCACGGTTAAGTTGAAATCCAGCCCACTAATTTTGCTCTTTCTGACTGCAAAGTGAATGATATACGTAAATTTGGCTACTCAGGATGAAACTCTGGTCATCCTGGTAGATTAATAGTCAGGATAGACCCTGAACACTGAGAAAGTTTGTAGTGAAATGCACATAAGTAAAATGTGCAAGTGTTGCTTTTTCTTTAAGCAGGTAAAGGAGAAGGGTGTGCGTGTATGTTCTGTAGTTAGATTACTACAAAGATTGCATAATCATACACTAAAAACAAGATTAAAAGACCAGTATCTTAACTGAAGGAAATAGAACTTGTTTTTGCCCTGCCATAAAAATTACTAGTGAAGAAGTACAAGCTAATATCTTTGAAATAACCTGAATGCATGAAGAAGCAACTTGCAGGTCAAGTGCTGGAGGGTTCTCAGTCACCAAGGATGGATCCCTATAGGTTATGTGTTTTGTAGCATAACCTGTGTAGGGTTCACACACGTGCAATTACACATCCTTTTGATGTGAAAATTAGGGTTACACTTAGCTCCTAACTGGGAGTAATAGTTAGAAATTTAAATGGTGTTCCCAGATAATCAGTAACTGCCTACACACTGATGGTGAAAATGCATCCATTCTTGGCTCATGTGTTCTCCATCATTAGTGAATTATGGAGTTGCCAGTCTTGGTGTCAAAGGTGCATTGCTTTTGCTTCCAATCTGTCTGAGAGGTTTGATTTGACAGAACAGAGTATATCATGGCACGGAGAAGAGACAGGGATCAGAAAGAGGGCTGTTTTCCAGTTCTTTGTCTTGTCTCAGATCCATACTCTTGAAGATAAAAGCATTAGAGGACTATCACATGTTCCCCCTATCACGGATGCTGTGAGCATTGCTAATGGGTGCATTGCTCAGAACTGAGAAGAAACTTGGGTCAGTAGCTATATTTTAATAGAACTGCAAAGACATGCCTAGTGTTTCATTAAGCACTTCAGTTTGACTTCCTAGCCTCAGACAATGCTATTACTGGCACTGATGCTTGCTCCAGTGAACTAAGAAAACACAGAGAAGAGCACGGTTTGCGGTGTTTGTTTGTTCTACTGTTCCACCTGGATTAAGCTAAATTATTCTCATCTCAGTGACTTGCTGCAGACATAAAGGATTGTGGTTCTTACTCTGTTGAGAAACAAGAACATTGCCTCTGCTCCAAAATATCTTTTTTTTTTTTTTTCCTTATGCATAATGTGTTCCTCCAGTGTTTGGTAGTTAAGTGAATCATAAACTTTTCATGCTCTGCAGTGGGTATATTCATATGTAAGATTACTACTATGCTTGTCATGAAATTGTAATAGGACATAACACTTATCACAGTTGTGGACTTTTTCCCAGCCATCTCCAGGTGTGCCCTTGAATTGACAATAACAAGGTGATCTGCTAGCGTCTTAACTTTACTGTATTTTATAGTGTCATTGTCTGGGAAAATAGTTTCATAAGAAAGAGTTAATATAACTTCCTGTTTCTAACTTTTTTCCAAGATTTAGATGTTTTTACATGTTAGGAATTTCATGTGAAAACATATAAAGTATTGGTGCATAAAAGATATATAAAGTTTCATTAACTTTATGGATTAAAAAGTTAAATTTCAAGAAAGTAATAAGATCTTTTATAGTTCAGGTTAATAAAAATATTCTATAAAATTAAAAGCAAAAATTTTATATTGTTGAGCATAGTTTCTGGCTGCTTTGTCATTTCTGTGTCAATGTAAGTCATAACAACCTGTAATTAGAGCACTTGAATTCCACTCTCCTTGCAAGAAAGGAATAAATGACAAATATAACTTTTCTGCCTTATGGAAAATTCACTTACATCTGGCAGTTTCTTAATTTTACACCCTGACTGCCCCTTCCCCCTGGTCCCCACAACTTGGAATTCCGTTATCTTTGTTTAATATTTCTCAAAATAGTCATCAAGGGTGAAACTCATCTTACACAGATCATCAGCAGAAAGCCCTTTATTGCCACTGCATTTTTCATGTAGTTGCAGAAGAAGCATAGACAAAAGGAGTCTTGGGTTATATTAGGACTACCTATTCTCTCTCTGCTACATCTGTGTAGTCGTGGCTGTTGGCATCACAGTTAAATGGACTTCTACTGCCACTTTTTCAGATCCTCCGGAGGACATTTGGGTTACTCAATGACTTCCAAATGCCACTATCTTGCTGGAATAATTTCACAGGACTTTATATTCACAGGTGTTTTTCAGCAACATTATGTTTTATAAACTCCAGAACAGAAGAAAGTAATTTGAAAGAAATAAGTGGATTTTGAGGTGTTTTCTGTTAGTTGATATCTATTAGTCTGCTTAGGCATTGGATGTTTTTGTAGGTTTTTAGGGTTTTTCTTTTTACTGAGAACTAATACTTCACGGGATGCAGTGACCCTGATTTTTAACTATTCAAATTACATGTTTATTATCACCAAGTCACATTTGTACAATTCCCATAATTTGTAAAAATTTCTTAGGGAAATTAATAACAAAAGATTTTTTCATTTATAGTATAAACATCTTGAGGACACACACAGACTTTCTAGCAATATACTGTTTTCTGATGGGAGAAGGGAAGAATCTGTTTTCTCTCATTTTTTCTTAAAAGTGGACATATTTATCTGTAATCTGCCAAGAATTAAGTATGGAAACGTTGTTTGTTAGTAAACTACTATCCTGCCTATAGTTGCTATTCCTGCCCTTGAGGTTAAGAGAGTTTGCATTTTTGAGATCAGATTTAGGCGTTGAGTCTGCAGAGTTTTGGTTCCTGCCTTACTTACATCCACCAACTTTTGGATGAATCTAGGCTTAACCACGAAACTTTAGTACACAGCCTCTTCAAAACAAGATCTCATCATACCTGCACATGGTATTGTGTGTAAAAAATGTGCATTGCATAGGTATCTCTGGCTTAGCATTTATTTGTAGACTACAGCATTTTTGCTTTACCTTAAATTACTACTATACTTACCTGTAAAGCAGCTAATGCCTAAATCACATGAAAGCTGAATCTCGTAGAAGGCATTGTGAATCACTAATATTCAGTGAAGTGAATTTTGCTTGGGAATGCAGGATTTTAAGCTATGCTAGTTTTAAGCTATGCTAGTGATGTATCTTTTCTTTTAAACAATGAAATTTCAAGACTATAGAGGAGCCAATTTAGTTGTCAAAATGTAAAATCTTTTGAGATTTTACCCTTTCTTTTATTTATAGTTTCCTATTTTTAGCAGAATATTTTGTCTTTAAAACTTGAAAATTAGCGTTGTAATATATTTAGGTCTGCAACTGTTTGCCCTTTTCTCTAGAAATAACTTCAGAAATAAATTTACGGAAATATTTTACTCTGTTTGAAATTCTACTTGTGAAAAGCAACCATAAAATTTTAAGCTGGAATGTCTATTGTGGAAAGCCTTATAAAAAAGAAATGAGGCCTAGAACCCCCAGGAACAGTCATGACCAGTGAAGCTGTGCATGTAATGGGGGAATAAAACACTATTAACACTGTCATTATGTTTAATAGAAGTGCTTAGATCAGTTCTCACCACAGAGATGAAAGAAAAAGAAATAACCTAGTTATAAGACATAACTGATAACCAAATACTTTGAACAGTGATTTCATTTTTTTTTTTTAATTTTAAAATTGAAAAGCCTAATTGAAAAGTGTAGTTGAAAGCTGTTGTGCAGCCATCTTAGTTTTCAGCACTAGAGTCTAATCCAAGACCTGTAAATGGACAGACTGTAGTGTTGTATTTTCCCTCTCTCCTGTGCTTGCCTTTCCACCTGGGTCCTCCCTTCCCCGCCCCTAGCCCTAACCACTCCCTCGGGTTTCTCCCATTGGTTCTGTTACCCCAATTCTGCCCATGCACCACCGCTATGTCCTGTGACCATTGGCCCGTGTGCTCTCTCTGACCCCTTCACCCCAGATAAAGGACCCTGCATGCCATGTGACACTCTCTCTCGCATTCTACCCTGCCTTGGGGCACCGGTGTCTGCCTGGGGGGACCGTGCCATGTGCTGGCTCCTCTGCCTTTGGGAACGAGTACATGTGCTGGGCCTAGGCTTCTGGAAGCCACCATGAAATAAAAGATCTTCTGCAGCCACCATGCAGAAAGCATTCTTGCCTCCTTTATTGTCACTGTGTTGTGGGGCTTCAGCTTTCCAGAGCAAGCGAGGGGCAGCCTGGAAGGGGCACGGGAAGCGGAAGAGCTGCTCTCCCCGAGCAAGCCTCTGAGAAGGCTGTGGCATGCCATACCAACGCAGGAACCTACACACCGCAACAACAGACAACATACATTTTTGAACATTTAGAAAGGTTCAAGTGCACTGCTGGTGAAAACCTCTGGGTTCTGATAATATCAAAGAAAGACAGTGGCTTCCAAGAAATAAAAATAGAAGGCAGTGCACTGAAAAAAACTTACTATGTTTGACAGTGGTTTTCAGAAGAAAGCAAGCAGTTTTGGTTTCCTCAAGCTATAAAGTGATAATAAAAATGATCTCAAATCCTGAGAGGTTTGCAAAACACAGTATAAAGTTGCCCTTGTACAGCTGTGTTTAACTTTTCAGAGAGCTCATTTCTGTACATGAGTAGACGCAGTATCACGGTTCCAGATGCCTTGCTGAAACTGAGGCAGACTGTTTGTTCACTCAGACTTCTACTGAATAGTTCTGAGGAGGGTACAAAATTGCACTGTCATCCTGTTTTCAAAACGGTATTTGCTACTGTTAATGTAAAAATAAATTTTGGGGTGGATATTATTTAAATGTGCTAGATAATAGTCACTTTGTGAATTTGACTTGGATTTGCTATATTAGACTAATAAGACTGGAAAAAGCATGGTAATGTCCCATATCAAATGAAGACATATGGCTTCAGTACATTACATTTCTTTTAATGTTATTCAATTTTTACATTGCCCATGTGCTTAATGGAAGTACTCTTAAAGTGATAGTAGAGGCAGTGTTCCTTTTTTCCTTTAATTCAGACTTTTAATATTTTTATCAAATAAACCAATTAGAGTTACTGGAAAAAAGAAAATATAGCAATGAAAAACATGCTAAATTTAAAGGAAAACATGTAATAAAGATCTGTTACGTAGTAGAAAGAAATTACATTTATGCACTATGAGCCTGTGTTAAGTAGGTTCTTACAGAGGGAATGCAGAGAAACTAAGAGAATACCCATTTGTTTTTTCACTTAGACAAATTATATTTCTACAGCCATTAACCAAGTAGACATATGGGATGATTTCACAGAAGAATTTATGTATAGCAAATTATTAATCAATTCCCTGTTTTTCCTGAAACATGCATTCAGCACAAGTGTTGTGTTAGCTATTCCAAAAAAAAAGATGTAAAAATATTCTGAGGGTCCACGATGATTTACTCTAAGAAGTAAACTAGATATATTTAGACGTAACCTTAAAATTCCTCTTTTTTTTAGTAGAACTTTAAAAAGAACTTCTTATTTCTCATGAGACATGTGTATGATGTGAAAAGGCATGAGAAAGACCAAAAACTATCTGGAAAATCATTATACTTTTGATCTGGAGATAGCAATAAACTGGCTAGTGTCACAAGTAGTCTGGCATGATCTTAGATAATCCTGTCATGCTTATCCTTCTACTAAATTATATCTTTACGGGAGAAGGAGATTAAGGAAGATAGACTGGAGTCCAGAAGATGATTTTCAGAAGGCCAGGTATAGATTCTTTCTAAGTATTTCGAGAATTCTGTGAAAATTTTGATTGCCTAATGATAAGATTACATACTTTTAAATGCCGTATCACACTCTGGGTGTTTGAAACCACATGAATTCTTGTCTGAAAATTCAGACAAAATATAGATGTTTAAGAGACCATGAAATCATATTTAGTGTAGTGACAGAATTCTTTGTCTTAATTCCTAGATAAATCTTGAACAGTCAATATTTAATTTTTTAGTAATATTTATAGTAATAATTTTATTATGGTTTTCTTGACTCATTTCTGTGAAGAAGGAGCTGTAGGATGGAAGTAAATGCCAGAGCCAAAGGCTTATTTGATTAAACTATGGCAGCAGCATTAATCTTCAAAAGGAAATCAAGATAATAAAAGGGTCTGGATGGACCAAGAGATTGATAATTGGTTATAAAGCTTTTGACCTTTGAGCTGGTAGTTCAGATTCAAGCTAAGTCAGTAGTGACTGAAAATCGTTACTCTCTGATAAGTGAAATTGCTGCGTGAAATGGGTGATTGGTTTCATTCCAGTTTCTAGTGAACTGGTACTCACATTGCAAAAATAGCTACTCCCATTGTCAGGGGTTTAAGGAAGAAAAGGATGAGACAACTTCTTTACTTTCTTATCTTAGGAAGTATTTTGGGAGGTGAAGGATAGGAGAAGATGCAGTCCATTGGCACATTGAAAGCATCAACAACTACCATCAGGCTCTTGTTAAGGAATTAAAGCCTCTGGTTTTGTCCACATGACATTTCTCACTGACCTCAATAAAAGTGAAGGTTTTGTGTGTGATGCAACTCTGTATGCCTTTATAAAGATATTTCTCATTCTCATGGATTGTTTTCACGATTTTTAGTAGGAAAGAATGTGTAGCAATGGAGGTTTGTTTTGGGTTTGGTTTTTTTTGTCACTTGTAATTCACAGAAAAAACTGTTGTTCAAGTAGTTTATATGAATCTATTTGACCTTGGAGTTGTGCTTGACCTGTTTTGAGTCAATGGATGACTCATACCTGAATTGAGTTGCTAAAGGTTTATAACTGCTTGTCTAGGTTGGATTGTGTTCTTCCTCCTTAATTGGATGACCTGATGTTAATAATTAATGCCACCTGAAACCAGCATCATTTAATTCTGTAAGAAATCATTTAGGTTGCTGGCAATCTCAAAAACCGCAGAGTCATATTAAAATGTTGGAGTATTATGAACTTGGTAGTGCTGGGTTAATGGCTAGACTTGATGGTCTTAAAGGTCTTTTCCAACCTAAATGATTCTATGATTTGTCCTCCTCTTACTCTTCTGAGTAAAAGCTATATTTATCATCTCCTTCACTATCCATTGCTTTTCATTCTTTTTAACTGTGAAGAATGTGGCTATGTTGCTCACTCAGGCACACTTCTGACTTCCTTTTGGTTTGCCTGTCTCTTCAGTCTGTTTTCTGAGTCCCCAGCAAAGCAGGAGGATGTTCTATTGCTTCAGCACACTTATATTGCCATGTCTTTTAATTGATTTATGCTTAATTTAATTGTCTCTATTCTTGCTTATTTCTCTATCACCTTTTCTTTCAAATGCCTTTAAATTTATAGTTTGACTGTCTGCTATGTATTGTCACTGTAAGGTATTAAGCTCCTTTTCATTCAAATACAGCCACCCTGCCTCACCTGAAACTCCCTCCAAGTCCCCAGAATTTCAAGTGTACTTCTGTCTCATTTTTCTGTAGCTAGTCCAGCTAGTAGACTTGACCAGTAGACGTTTTTGTGTAGAGTTCAGTTCTACATTAAAAAAGAAACACAGGAGAGAATAAAAATAACATTGGACCATTTAAAACTCAAATAACGCTCATGTTGTTGTTAAAAAAATAATATTAAAAGACACTGATTCAGAGGTTGCTGCGTTCTTTCCATGAAGAGAAAGCTGGTTTAGAAACCCACTGGACTTGTGTTAGGGTCTTTAGATATATCTTTGTAAAATACAAAATGCTAAAAGGGTGAAGAAAAATGATAATTTTATAGCAAATGCTGTTGGTCGTTTTAGTGTAATGAATGGATCTGGCTTAGACTGCCAGCACTGTCAGGAAACAGACTCCATCTACTGCAGGCAGAAGAAACAGGGAAAATGCAGGGGTGGATGCAAAGTCTCACCCTGAAGTGCTGCAGTTCACGAAAGCTTTGTTACTGAATTCTGTCACAGGAATCTGAGAGTTCAGTAAAGGAGTTAATGCTGCTTGTTTCAATATTGACTTGTCAATAAGTAGACATGAAAACATTATTAGCTGTACATTGTTGCATAATTGTGTTGGAAACGTATTTATCAAATAAGCCCAGAAGGAAATGTTGTTCTTTACAAAATTGACTATTATGGTTTTGAAGAGTGTGTTTAACTGCCAAATTTCTGTAAACACACTAGTGCAGTAAAATGAAAAACTAAGAATATTGAAAAGTGCAGGGAGATGTGAGGCCTTTCAGTCTATGATTAAGTTCTTTCTAAATGACCTTTGTATGTGGTAGTTTCTTGCCCCAAAACATTTTGTTTCTGAAGAATAAATATTGACGTAAAGGGAATGTGAAAAAAACCCCTAAAACATAGGTCCAGATGCCAGCTTCACTAAGGATGAATCATCACTTTCATTAGCAGTTGTGATCTACCTCTACCCAGTGGGGGCAAGGGAGCCAGACAGAAAAACACAATGAAATTCAGTCCACCCGCAAAACCAAAAGAGAGTAAGGAACCATAATTTCACGCAGCACAACTTAGGTGAATTCTAGTTAAATGTTACACTGTGAAAAATATCTGTAAATGAAAGTGAATGATATTTCACCAAGTATGCACATTCTTTATCACTTGATACTTTCTGCAGTTTCACAGATGACAACAATTGTGACAGCTTTAACTTTGTTTTGCAAATGTGTTCAAAATGTTCTCTGAATGTGGATATATATTCCAAAGTACTCAATGGCACCATAGTTCCCATTCAATCTCCTCAGGGTAGATGATTAATGCAAACTGTATATTACAGTTTTCATGTGGTACTTTTCCTCCAGCTAAGTAAACTGGATTATTTGCAGAAAAGATTTTTCAAATTTAATCAATGCAACTGAGAAAAAAAAATCGATAAGGTTTACAGAACCACTCCAGTCTTTATTTGCAGTAAGAGTCATTGGGATCGCTTTCTCATTGCCAATGTTTTTGGTAAGAGGTGCCAAGCAATAAATAACTAGGGCTGTATGCTGCATTTTAAGAATATTTTTAAGGAAATGGATACTTGCGGTGCTAACATCAAAAAGCTAGATTTTTTTTTTTTGGCTCTTATGAGCTTCTTTATTTATTTCTACATCAGCAGACTCTAGAGTCCTGCAATGTGTGTAGTTCTGGATGCACGTTTCAGCTGTTCTTTTGAACTGATACCAAGTGTTATTGATCCATTAGGTTAATATTGTTGCTATCAAATCCAATAATGTGAAGAACTATCACTGAGAAAGAGCAAGTTGTTTTGTTTCCAACTTCTGTTTTCTGTTAAGGGTTTCTGCAACAAAAGAAGCTTGTACAGTGTTGGGATTCTTCTCCTTCTGAACTGCTTCTTTTTGTTTGTGAGTTTTGTTTTTGGCAGGTATATTAAATTTTTAGTGTAAGGACCACAAATAAATTCTTCAAAAGAAAAGGGAATATGGTTGATTTGGTAAGCTTGAAATAAATCTTGTGATCCAAATCTTGCTTGCCTTATCAAGAAACTCAAAAAGAATTCTTTTGTTAAGAGGGTAGGTTTGGTTCTGGTGCTGCCTTCCTCACAAATATGGTGAATTTAAATGGTGAAATAGATCACCACATCCATGCGGACTGAGTATTTGAATAGTACCAGCTGTTGCAATTGGAGTCAATTGCTCCTACAGTAAATTCATTCTCAGTGAATGGAGTGTCTTGGGCATAAAAAATTTGTGGTTGAATGGTACTAATAATTTCAAAATGTAATTCAACTAATTATTGAATAAACACTCCTTCCACTGAACTTAAAGGAAATTCTATGATTCCCTCCCCCTCCCCCACACGCCCAAAAAGATATTAAAAGTTCTGAAGGTACCAAAAGTTGTTTTGTAATAGTTCAGTGGAGGGGAGTGGAAGTACTGTAAAACAAGTTATATATTTATAAACATGCAGTTTATGTTGTAGTATACCATTAGCTTTTCTTTTAATGTTTCCTTGAAGTATGGAACTTGGGTTATTAATGTCTTATAAATGGCTTATTCTCCTCTGCAGGCATAATTCACCTGCAGCTCTCAAATTTGCACGTTTCTAAAAGTCTTAATTTAATATAATCTGATGGTTTGGCTCGGAGTGGGTGTTATGCCTCTCTTTAGTAGCCTCTTATCTTGGATAAGAACACTGCCTGGGATATGAAAGAAGACAAATAGATAGTCACCAGCTCAGCTGTTTGTCTTCGCTTGAGTTTTCTCTTGTTTTATAGTTTTGTATCTGGATGCCATCTCTCTCTTCGTATCCCTTCAGTCTTAGGTTTGGAATCCCATGCTTTTTAATTTCCTTTTTCTCTTCCCTCCTATTCATTTAGCTTTCTGTCCATCTGCATTAAAAAATTCCCTTATACAAACAACTAGACAGTAAATAAAGGCAGCAAAGAACCCTCCAAGTTTTCATCCTACTGGAGTAATAGAAAAGATTTTCCAGTATTTTTTGTTTGCTTCCCCTCCCCCATCATCTAAACATCAGATTGAGGTTCAAATAACAATGTGTCTCAGAGCCGTAATAGGAACCAGATCAGGATGGACTAGTTATAGAAGTTACTTCTGTGAGTTACAGAATTGCACTTATGAGAAAAATTACCATCTTGCCATATATGATACTGATTTATACCATTATGGTAGTGACAAAATTGTCGGTAAAACCATTCTGAAAAGAACAAATCATTATATGTGATGTCCCTAGCTCGTATTATTGCTCCTCCATCCTTTTCAAAAAATTCTTTGTATGTTTATTTTCATGCTGTGATGAATGAGAGCTGACACAAAGGAAACCCAACCAAGGCAATGAATACAAATCAGAGCTGTAATACGATGCTCTGCGGTAATGCCTACTGGCAGTAAAATCCCCCAAGTTTTAGAGAGCTGTAAGGAATGTGAGCAGTTTATTTCTGAATGTTTGTGCAGTAGGGTCCATCAGCTTCAATGGGTATCTGTGTCCTGCTCCTCACCTTGCCATGTTCACTGAGGAGGCACAGAAAAAGTGCTGTGTGGTGATCTGTTAATATCTTTTTAAGCTAGATTGAGTTTTCTAATAACACAAATCATTGTGCTTTGGCTGTTATTCTTTCCATTTTCATGAGAAACAATTGCTGACAACAACAATTTAACTTTTGTATGTTTTTTACAGACTATAGTGACCCAATCAGTTGAGGAGTGTGGTGAATAAGCCCAGCTAAGGGCTGAACTTCATTTATATAAGGTCGTGGAAGATGTGGTATCATATTCACAGGTAGGCTTTTAAAAAGATGTCTCTGTCATCTTAAAGAAATCTGTAATAATTGCAATGAACTTACTGTGTTAAACCTGCTGGATTCAGTTTTTGCTTTTTAGTTGGTGGAATTTTTTTGCCTGTTTGTTTATTGTTATTTATATATTAAACAGAATTTAGTTTTAGGCCCACTTAACTGAGCTCAAGAAATTCAGCATTCTAATTATCCTTGCTGCATATCTTAACAGAAACACTTGATGCAATCTAGAGATATCACTGCTACAGACCAATTCACTACAAAGAGCTGTGCTGTATGTTACATTTTTCAGACTATTTCAATTTAGATGTAGATTGGAGAAAATAGAAGTACCTTTACAGTCTATTCTGTACCTCTTAAAGGACAGAAACTAATTTTCTCTCTGAGCTTTATTTTTATGATGCTTTTTTTCTTGTAATTGCATGGTGTTATTTTTGTCAAATGATATTTGTCTGCTTTCGAAGTCATAACTTGGAAGAACCCCTTTCACAGGGGTAAAAACCAATGTCATAGGCTTCCTCATGTTTATCAATAGACTATTGTCTACTTCAGTTATTGCGTATGGAGTGTACTGTAAACTGGTTTTACTATATTCTGGACAACAGTTTAATGCTGGAGATGACCAAAAAAAAGTCATTTAGATATGAAAATATGAATTTTATAACTTTAATTATAATGTATTTTGAGGTAAAAGCCTAAATGAGTTTAAAGCACAGTCTCCAAAAGACAGCAAAGATTGGTCAATTTTCTTGGGTTATATTTAATTTTTAGTAATTTGGTCTATGAAGCATGGTTAAAAGTGTCTGGATCCTAGTTTTTTTGCTCTAGTCTATCTTTGCTGTCTTTGGGAAAAGGAACACAAGGCAATTTTCAGTTATGTATCTTCTCTTACAAAACTCTGGGCTTCTGACTAGTCAAAAGAAATCAGGAAATTGAGATTATATCTCAGTGGCTGTGACAAATAAATGAAAAGAACTTCTCCGATGTCAATGCGATCAGCACTTGCTATCTTGACTAGGCTTACTAGAATTGTGCCAAAAGAGCTTGGGATGTGATTATCACTTCTTCTTACTAAAATGATTTGGATGATATATTTCCATGCACTTTGCATTTAAAGCATTATTTTTTTGACACCTGGATTGTAATTTAAATTGCATTTTGTTTCAGGACACTCAGGTAGACAGTATGAGAACAAAATGAGAAGGATAATAGAGAGCAAGTAATGTGGAATTAGTTTGTTAAATTTTATTTGAAATTGAATTACATCGGCACTGAGTAGACTATCTTCTAAAAATGCCTATGTCTGGACAAAGATGAACCTTGGCATGCTCAGCATATGATTTGTTATTGATAATGAGCTTATATTCTCACTTCATTTATTATGAACTGAAATTTTAAACAGCAAGATTATAAAATTAAGCACATACTTAAAAATCTGCCTCAGCTTTTCATATGGCTTAGATAAGTCTATAAGTGTTTGATAAGTTTATATTGATATGTGCATATAAGTAGAGATGTGGAAATCAGCATATTAATGAATATGTAATAGAGAGGTATTAGAATAACAAAAAGCTATGTATCCACCTCATTCAGAATGGTTCTAAGTGCTCAAATGTTTGGTTTAGCTACATATATTTCTGGAGGAGGAAAATAATCTCCACATTTGTGAACTGTGAACTTTGAAGAGCTTAATGGATCAAACAAACATTATGTAGATATCTGCTCTGTCTCTCACAGCCCATTCCTTCCCCTGCTTTTTACTGTGGGTTTTTACAGTGGACCATGTTGGTTGAAAGTGTGCAGAGCAGGTAGTAATCACGGTCATCATAGTATCACCCAGGCTGGAAAAACAAGAGTGATAAGCAAGGGGAAAGAAAGCCTTTTGCTGTTATCAAAGAAATACTACAGGAGAGATCAGGAGGCAGCTTGGTTGTGGGACAACAATCCATAATTTACTTTGCAGATGTCTCTGTAATTTAAGCAGCAGGCAGAACAACCGCACAGTTGTAGATGCCCTGGGGAAAGGATACCCAGAGCCTCGTAAATCATGGTAAGGATTAAAAGCAATGAACATTCATCTTCTTAACCTCATGAAGCGGTATTGCAAAGCCAAGGATTACAATTTACTATGCATGTAATCTTCGTTTGGGGATAAAGAGTGTCAAATTTTTTAAATGCTTCTCTCAATTAACAGTAACACCTACCTTTTAAAAGGGAAAAAAAATGTTTAAAAACAGATCTTAAAAGAATTTCTGCTGTTAAAGGAATACGTAACATTTCCCACAAAAGAAGGAGAAAAAAAATGATTCTTGCTCACTCAATTTTTCCTAAGCCCTGATCTGTTTTTAAAAGTTAAAATTTATAAATATGTTTAAAAACCTTGCTTAACAGGCACAAGACAAAAAGGATACTTACCTTTCCCATTTTAAAATGGTGGACTCCTGAACAACCCTTTGCCTGAATTCAGCTACTTTTTCAAGCATAGATATTAAATTCAAATACTCATGATGATTAAAGAATAACCTCATAATGAAAAAAACCTAGCATTATTCAGTTTGCTAAATAAGCACTGTAAAGCCTGAATTTATTTGTTTGGTTTGTAAATGTTGCCAGTACACCTGGAAATAAGTTTCAACTTATCCACCAATGTGTTGAAAATAATTTACTTGCATACTCAGAATGCCAGTGTAGAGGGACTGAAAATATTTGCAAGAGAAATAAATATAAGTGATGTCATAAGGAGCCCCTTTCACAGCCCTGCAAATCAAGAAAATTGAGGAAGCAAGACCTTTTTGGTTTTGTTTTGTTTTTTTTTTTAAATCTGATAGGTGACTCAAAATTCTATACATTTCTATCAGGGAAAGAAATACAGGAATATAATGTTCAGCAGAGTCCTGTACTGCGTGAGTGACAATGGTGATGATCAGCTTTCAACACGTACTATGACAAAAGCAAAATCTTAAAACTTCTAAAGCTCTAATCCTTTGCATAATTAGCACAATAAACCAAAAAACCAAGAAATATGGAGAGAGACTTTTTACATGAATGTGTACTGACAAGACAAGGGAGAATGGCATCAAACTGAAAGAGGTTTAGATTGGATATTAGGAAAAAAGTTCTGTAGCGGTGATGAGGTGCTGGAACAAGTTGCTGAGAGAAGTTGTGGATGCGCTACCCCAGAAGTGTTGAAGGCAAGGTTGGATGGGGCCCTGAGCAGCCTGGTCTAGTGAAAGGTGTCCATACCCACAGCAGGAGGATTGGAAATAGATGGTCTTTAAGGTCCCTTCCGACCCAGGCCATTCTATGATTCTGTGATCTAAAGGTGAAAGATAGAGTTAGACCACAATTTTACATCTTGGAAAAAAAAAAAAAAAAGGAAGATATGTGTGTGTGGCTTGAGTATTCTTGATAAATCAAACCTTTGGATTGTCAACAGACAGGCAAATATGGCATTAGGATGTTTATATTCAGTCATTATGTACAGAGAGTGTTTTCTAGAGAGCGCTTCCTGAGTACTGTCAGAAGATCACAATCAGGAGAATGCTGGTTTGTCAACTGCTTCAGGCCAGACCATTTGATACCTGCTTAAACAATGTTGTAAAGTTTTACAGTCCCCCAGCAAGACTTGCTGCCATCTCTTCAGGACAGATGTTTCCTCTGATTATCTCATAAAGATTGTACTGGAAATGTCTTCCTGGGCAGATTTTCTGTGGTGATTTTTCTTGTTGTTTAACTATTTTCCTTTCCTTGTTTTTTCCCTACTTTGATGATGTGAAAGTTCACTTGGTTTCTAGTATTCCACTGAGATGTTTGATTAATCTAGAAATCTAGCCAATAAAAGAGATGATGCAGGAAGCGTTTGCTTATACATCTACCATGCTAAGCAGGAATGATGCCGTTGCTATGAAATTAAACACTGGCCTTGAACACTATTTGTACGTAGACTTTTTTCCTTCTCTGATTTCATGTAAACTTGAAAATGAGTTCTTTATGATCAAAATTCATTTTCATACTGTAAATATGAGGTACATGCACAGTTTCTTATCCTCATAAAACACATCATACTGCATTCATGGATCCTGGAATGGACCATAGACTAAGAGTCCACAATTCATGAGAACCATTAAAGTAAAACCGTGAAGGAAACAGCTGGCTATTTAGTGAACTGGCAGAAAATGCTCTTTGTTTAGGAAGTTTAATTTAGCCTAATGTAAATGTCTTTGTATTCTTTTTAATAAAGCCTTCTACAATTTGTACTATGCATGACAGGCATAGAACATGCTGTTTTGAGAAAGCAGGATGATCAGGTTACAAATGCATAGCTGAGACACATTTCTGTAATCTCAAGTGCAAACACATGCACCTTTCAATACCAGTTATTAATTTGGAAATCTTCAGATTTTAGTGCCAACTTGAGATGATTTTAAAAAGCATTAATTTTCTGAGCATGCATCAGAAACAAGCTGATTGAAAAAATACTCAGGTTTCAATACCTGATGAAACTGAGAATTCAAAAATGAAGTCTAAATCTAATGCATTGCAATCAACTTATTTAGATAATTATGAATTTGTTTCACGTGGTTGAAATGAAAGAGCTCAGTTAAGCTAGAAATCTGCAATATTCTTATTCACCTGAAACAAATAATTGAAAATGGCAAACTGTTGTTGCAGTGGCACAGAAATAACTGATAAAGAAATTGCTTATAAATTTTTACAAGGAAAATAGAATGTTTTGGAGATGATGTTTCCTCAGGAGTAAAGATCAAGTTACAAAAAGAGAGGGATTTTGTTCTGATTTTTTTTGTTTTTTTATTAGCAGTGAAAAATTGCATAAGTGTTCATCCTTTTACTGAACCTTGTTATTTAAAATATGTCTGAGTAGTGATATTGTCTTTAAAGCCCAAGATGAATAAGTAAATCATAGCAAAAAACCCTGGAAACTACTGATATAGTTAAAAGAAGGACTAGAAAATTTAAATATATCTAACTCTCGACTATTTCAGAAAGTGGTTTATGGTATGGAGAGTCCTGCGTTGCTGGGCTTGGAGGCAGTTTATCCTGCTATCTTACCAGTACAACATCAAACCAAAAATAATTAGTTTTGATGAAAAAGGCTTATTAGCAATGGGGTAGCAGTGGACTGTCACAATTTGTCTTCAACTTCTTACTGAATGCCCTTACATGGGACTTGTGCTGTATTATGTGGGCATCTGCTTGCATTCCACACACTGCAGTGGTCATGCCTTCAGAAACTAGGGAGGGTGAAGGAATAGTGAGATTTACAGGTTAAATATGAGATCCTTACAGTGATAGAAACCAAAATACCAAGCTTGCTCTCTTGAGAAGGTGTTCAAAGAGCCAGTGGAATTCACTTAGAAAGATTCTAAACTGTGCAACACGAAGGGCTTGCTTTACTCATTTCTAGTCAAAATTAGCACAGATGCTTCCCAGTCTTAATTCTGTATTTAGATGAATGTTATCAAAAATAAAGCAGGAGTACGTTTCACACAACTTTTACTTCTCCAATTAATCTGTCATGAATCAGATGCTGTATTGATGCAGTTTTCTTCGTCCTTGCTTTTGAAAGGTTGTCCTTGTTTTCCAGGTGGCAAATAAATAGTGTGTCTGATAATGCTTTGTTGTGCTGGTTGCATGTGCTCTGAACATGGAACTGATATTGAATCTTGTAAGTCAGTCAAGATCAGTTTGAGTATTTCCCACTATTCTTCAATGTTGACAGCTCATAGGTTCAGAACCAGTTTGTCCATGAAGGGCTGCAGAGATTTCTGTGTTTTCTATACAACCCCTGTAGAATTTACAAGAGTAATAAAGATGTTTCAAACATCCTGTTATTTTGGGTATATGGGAGTCTGTAGGAAACCGAGGGGTTAAAACTTCCACAGACAATGATGGATTTGACCTTAACCCTTGGAGAGAATTCTTGGGTTGATGTGATGACAGGATAGGGATTCCAAGCAAGAGAATTACAAACCTGTGTTTTTGTAGTTATAAATAAGAAAGTATATTGGGTGATTTGGTGGAGGGTTTTAAAGTATAGTGGTGTGATTTTGTAGTTTAAGCTAAGCATTTAGATGTTATAATAGAAGTATATGGGTGTACGTGACTTAGCAGGTAATTGGTAGAAAATTGACGCACTGCAGTAAAAGTGACCAAAGGTGATAGGTTATCAAGTCAAAACAAAGTTTCTTGTTAGTTACTTATTGTTATAAACTGAAAGTTATAAACTGCCTTGTAACCGTGAAACTTGTGACTATCTTCCATTATGGCTATTTGTTACTAAGCTCCACGGACTTCGAAACTGACACCTTGTTTGTTATTTTAAGTAATAAATCATGTATAACCGTGATAGTCCCATCTCTTTGATGAAAGGTCCGACCAGAAAGAAGCAGAAACAGAAAAAACCTTACAAATGGGCTCCCTACAAGTAGTGCCCCTTACAAGTAAAACCTACAGGAGTCCATAAAGGTGTTTCCAGATCTTAAGGTTTTTTTGATTCAAACTACATTTTACCTAGGGATTTAGATTGGTAATAGATGCCAAATCTATTTATCTGAGTTTTTATTTATCAGATATGGACATCAGTAGTAAGTAAGGGAGCCTCTACGGGGCCAGGTTCTACAAACCTTTATTTGCATTGGTAAGCCTGGTATTGAACTTATGGCTCTTAGTGGTGTTTCTCACACAGGTATGAGCTTTGAAGGGAACGGAGCTGAGATTTTGAATTATAGCACAATATATCCTTTTAAGAATTGTTTAAATATGTATTTCAAGGATGGGATATTACCAAAATTATATTTCTTGCAGTCCACTGGGTACATACAATGTCGTATTAAACTTTTGTGGAGGAAAAAACATGTACAAAATGCTGTAAAATAGTCAAGTGCTTATTGTGCAAACAATATCAGGAATATCTGTCACCTCTAACATGAAGTACCGCCTATTAAAAAATCTTCCATTAAATGGAGAAATTAAGCACATAGAGACTATAACCATTTAATGTATTATCACTGGACCAATTAAGCTGGAAAAGACCTCTGAAGTCATTGAGTCCAGCCTTTGGTCACCACCCTGTCAATTAACCATGGTGCTAAGTGTCACGTCCAGTCCATTCCTGAGCACTTAAAGGGATGATGACTCCACCACCTTTCTGGGCACTCCATTCCAATGTTTAAGAACCCCTTCTGTGAAGAAATTCCTCCTGTCCATTATGCATGACTCGTTCCTAAAATCAAGGTGTTTTTGACTGACATAGATTAAAAAGCAATGGCAAGAGTGTAAGACTTTTTATTTTCATTACACCTTAGGGAAACATTTTTCTGATGTAAATCTGAGGTTTAGCTGATATAAAGCACAAAATGAGGCATTTGAATATGAAAATCCAACTAAAGTGTGGTTGACTTGTCTTAAACAATTTCAGATTTTTATATGAAAATATTTAATCATAAATTGAATGATTGTAAATGTTACTTTTTTATATCAAGTATATTATGCTTAGATATTAAAATAAAATTGTATAATTGAGGTGTCATCGACAAATTGCTTTTAAGTAGTTATTGTGTGTCTATTTTTGCCTATCCATCTTGTGATATCATGCTGCCACCCATATCTCAAAAAAATTGTTTGATTAGCTGCTGTTACAACATAAGCCTGGTGAATTTCTTTGACAGTGACCAGGTCAAAACATAGGAAATCTAAATTCCCTAGTGATGTAAAACAAAACAAACAATCAAAAAAATCCTTAGTTCCTTTCTTATATTGACCATTCACCTGACCAAGCAAAAAATCTTTATTTGTTAAGACCTCTTCTGTAAAAGTTATAGATAGAATCAATGTAACTGTTACACAGTTCTAATCCTAAAACATAATGCTTCTAGTTTGCTGATAAGTGACCTCACTTAAAACATTTTGACTTCAGAAATGAGAGCTAAAAAATAAATTGAATGTTAGAAATGCACATATTTTGAATAAATTATGTCAAAACTCTCTAATCTTGTAGTTTTATGGAGAGAGGAGAAAACAGCAGGTGTCTTAAATCCTGGCTAAGAATTCTGGTACTGTTTCACATGGTGTTTTAATCTGTGTTTGATCTAGATGCATCAACAAAGAGAAAGCACAAAGTTGGTTATAGAACTTTATAATTAAATGATATGTTACGTTCAGAGTGAAAGTGTGTGGTCATAAGCATTTTGTTATGGGTTTAGACCTGGCTTTATTCAGTATTATCATTAACCTGAGGGGTGATGAAATAGAAATCTGTATTTCTTATCAATTTTCTAGATAAATTTGACATCTACAAAACTGATGAGAATTAAGAGTGTGTAGAGGCTAGACTCTGCATTTAAAATAACCCTGAGAAATGAAGAAGTAATGACTAAAAGGTGTCATGAAATGTAGAAAAATGGAACATCCTTGCTCGGAAATCACCAGAGAGAAAATACAGACTGAAAAACAATTGGTTAGATAACTACTCAGGGGAAGAAAGGAAGAGAGGAGGGATTGTGAACTGAAGATGATGCTGTAAAATTATTTCAGATGAAGCATGAAAAATTTGTGAGATGATCTGGTGATTGGGTAAAGGCAAACTTTGCGCACATCTTCCAAACAAGGCCCAAAAGGCCTTGAAGAAGAAACTACTATATAGACATCGCATGTTACTTTCTGAGGGAATCATGGAGTTCTCCTAAAGCTCACATTTGGGCCCCTGAAGGAGAAGGCAGAGATTGGGAACAGTCAGGCTGCCATTCATGCCTGGCCAGCCTGATTGCTTTCCACTTTGTGAGCACGGAGAAAACAATGGGTGATATTTGCCTTGAGTTTGATAAGTCTAACATTGTTGGTGTTGAACATTGCACTCTGGATGGTAGAAAACTAAATGGATAAAAATCTGGTAGAATGGCTGAGACAAGAGCGTTTTGGTGAATGGATCATGTGCTACTTGAAGGCCTGTGATAAATTAAGTATATCAGGGTTCTAACCTGGGCCAGCAGAGGTGGCATCTAGGCTGTATTCTTAGGGAAACAGAAAGGACATTGAGGGAAAAGGATTATCCCTCTGCGTTCAGAGCTTGTGAGACCTCATCCAGCTACTGCTTGCAGTTTTGGGCAATAGGAGAAAGACATCAAGTAGCTAAAGTGAGACTAACAGACAGTCCTCAACCTAGTCAGAAGCCTGAGCAGAGAATGGAGGATCAGGGCTTGTTCAGTGTGAAGGAGAGACTGCTTTGGTAGAATGTGTCAGCAGCTTGCCCATGCCACCAAGGAGGTTAGCAAAAAGATGGAGCTGGCCTCTTCATGGGTGCTCATCGGAGAGAATGAAAGGCTACAGCTGTGAACTGAAACAAGTGGGGTTCAGACTGGATATATGGAAAGATCTTGTAAGTCTTAGGATAGTCAAAGTGCGGAACAGGTTTTTCAGACATTGTTTAGTCTCTCTGTTCTTGGACATATTCAAGACCAGACTGAATAAAGCCCTGAGCGTAGTGGTCTGACCTCACAGCTTACTCCTGCTCTGAGTTGAAAACTGGACGAAAGATGTCCTGATGTCTCTTCAGTCTGAGTAATTCTATGATTCTATATATAGTTTAGGAGACAATTTTTCATCTCTATTCAGCTCCAGTAATGCTTTTGCAGTGTTTTTGACATTTTACTTTGAGGTATCTGATTGGTTAAAAAAAAAATACTCATTGCATGAGACAACCTTTGAATAAGTACATCTTCAAAGTAAAGAGAAGATGGAAAAAATTAGATATCTTAATCTGTCATGATAAATTCCTGAAAGAGGGAGAGTAACCTGTTTTTTCCCAGGACAAATAGAATTAAGCAAGAATTAAGTTCATTTTAACTTTATAGCAAGGGAGACTTGGATTACATAGAATTAAAAATCTTATTATGGAATATATAATTGAAATAGACTGTGTAGGAGAATAATGAATTCTTCATTATTAGACATATTTAGGAACATAAGCATCTGTCAGACACACAGTGATCTCTGAGAGTAGAAAATGGAATATTTTAATATATTTTATATTGTGCATTCTAAGACTATGCTAAAATGATTTAAAGCTTTCCTGACCTCAAGCCTCTATTGTTTGCAGTATAACTGGGAAGTAATTTTTTTAAAAAAACCTTCAGACACTGAGTGTGTCAGGATTTCTTCAAAGACTGACTTAGCTGTCAGTTTCACTACTTTTCTCTGTGAGATTTATGTCAAATCATGTTAAAATATAACAGTACATTTTTACACGTGTCTATGTAAAAAACATGCCATCTTCTTAGATCTTGGGCTCCTGCAATTTACGCATTCACAGTGTGTATCCTTAAATGCTGCTATTAAACTACTTGTATGATGCCTTTTTTGTTCTTGTTTCTTTTTTTTTTCTGCAGCTCATTAAAGAGTGAAAAGCAAGCCATTATTAAGCCATTATCATCTTACGAAGTTTAGTTATCTGAAATAGAAGTAACAGCAGACCCAGGAATAGGTGTTCCTGTTCGTTTCAGATGTTTTGGAACCATAACTCTTCATTTTCCACCATGCAGGCAGGGTAAGATAGCCTTGTCTGAAGTATGGGTTTCTGGTCCCTTCTTTTTCAGGTTCCTTTAACTCTGTTTTTTGCTGGAATGCAGAAAAGCTAGAGATGAGATTTAGGGTAGACTGCTAGTCTGCCTATATGGAGATGAGGCTGAAGGCTCTAATTGTCATAAGATTAAAGGCTTTAAGTGAAATGAATGGTAAAGGGAATAATCTCTTTCCTATATTGTCAAGGTTGATAACTACTCTAAAGGTCGAACCTCAATTTTAGTCTGAGTGGTCTCTGAAGCAGACATATCTTATGCAAGGACTGACTCATGGACCAAGTAATTTTAGAGCACGATAAACAAAGGAAAAAAAAGAAATTTCATTACAATATGCCCTCTACACTGTGTTTTTTAAAGGGCTGTTTTGCTCCACAGTCCTGTTGCATTTTTTTTTGCTTTCAGTCATACCTCACAAACCCTATTATGAACTAATTAGTAGCAAAAAAAACTATGTGAGTTACAGCGGTATTTCACCTAACTGGTCAGGTGACAGAGGGACAATATAGTTTAGTTTGTTTTAATATTCCTTTGGATGACTGTGGAGTATAATGGATGTGTGCCTGAAACATATCTGAGATATCTTGGATGGTTTCTCTGGAAATGCAGGTTTGTACTAGGTAAACTGGCAAATATTTCCATGTTAATGGACAGCTCCCATTTCTTCCCTTCATGAATCATGATACTGCCTGTAGGGTGACTCTCTCCATGCGCTCGATGTCTGATGACACAAGAAGAGAAATTGCTTGCTTATTCTTCAGAGCATCAATAGTTGTGTTTAAAGCTATGACTCTCAGGAAATCTCATGAGCCTGAGGTTTTGCCCTCACCATTGGCAGTATTACATGAATACAACCAGTAGAGAGAGCTTCACTTTCTATTCTAATTGCCTGATCTAATTTCCATGAAGAACATCCTTATTAGACCAAACTAAGGATTTTCCATTTTTTACTGATGTCGCAGTATTCTCGTCTGACATGTTGGATGTTGAGTTTGTGCTACAAATCACAGTTTGGGTGTTTTTATTGCTCACTTGATTTAAGTAGCATTTTACATTGATTTGTTTATATTACTAAAGATGGTAGTGGCTCCTTAAATTTTACTGCATTATATATTATTATATGAAATACCATAACAGGATAATGTACAATTTATGAATTTGCAACTGAGGTTGGTGTGGTAACAAGTATGTTACAGAAAACTGAAAAGATTAACAAGCCAGTAAGAACATTAGTTTGGATTGTTTCTGGTTATCTCACCTACCAAGATCTTTGAAATCTGCAGTTCATTTTGTGTTCTATAACTTATGTGCTATCAAGATCAGATGGGCTTGTTGACTTTATGAGCTAGATAAGTGGAGTACAATGAAATATTATTATCTGAAGCTCACCATCACCTAATATATGGTGATTTGTGTAAGGTCTTCTATGCTGAATCTGTGGGCACTTAATTTTGTAGTAAATATTCTCTCATATTGTTTGCATTTTTCCCAATAGTGTGGGTGTATGGTTTCTTTCTGAAAGTTGGCATACCTGAATCATGCTGAGC
Organism: Rhagologus leucostigma; assembly: GCA_013397725.1. Lineage (NCBI taxonomy): Eukaryota > Metazoa > Chordata > Aves > Passeriformes > Rhagologus > Rhagologus leucostigma. Next base: position 673,362 of record VZTD01004587.1, on the reverse strand, counting down.
AAAGTGTGTGCTCACAACAGATCACAACAGATATTTGAGAGAAGTGGAGAATAATCCCTCAGTGTGGTTTTGGGGTGTTTCTAATGAGAATTCTCAAATGCTTCTCCTTGGCTCTACCTCTCATTTCAAACTGAAGGCTCAAAGAGGCACATAAGAAAAGGGTTTTTTTTGTTATTTTATAAAATTAAAAAAAAGAAAAGGAATATTGAAACTGTATAATGCCTTGTACAAAATATCGAGTTAGAGTTCACGTCTTGAGTTTGGGAGAAGAGTGAAATGTTAAAATTCAGAAGTTATGTAAGATTTCAGAGTAACAGATGAGACTGGGTGGGGAAATCTTGAGTGAATAAAAATTGTCACAGTAGAAAATTACTCTTTCTGGAGTCAAGTGCACTCACCAAGTAATATAATGACTGATTATGAAATAAAGGAAAGACGATGAAATCAAACAGTAGAATATAGAAGAGCCTATATTGATGTTCAAATATCCCAACTTCCTTACCTGGAAACAAGGAATGGACTAGGGAGGCACACTGAGAATGAATAACAAGATATAAAGTACCTTTTTGCCCCAGTCATTTTCTATGAGGAATGAAAGGTTTGTTCTGTGACTGAAGAAAGGACTGGGCTAGAAAAGGTAAATATTTAACTATCTGAAAGTAGTAATACTCTGAAGCAGTTCTATGCAAAAATATTAAATAAGTAATAGAGTAAATGCCAGCTTTGTCTCCTTCTGGATCCCACCAGGTGGATTGGTAAGAACATTAAAATTTTTTTGTGGATAAACATGGAAGCTCGAGAAAAAGTCGTGCATACTTTCATGATCAGCTGTTGGTATGAATAAATGTAGCAGACCTCTGTGGATGAAAAATGGGTATTACAGACATGAAAATGAGGCAAAAAGCCTGCAAAAGGAATGCTTTATTGTAAACTTTAGCAAAGGAGGACTCCTTTTATGGTATTATGGGTTTTTCTCACTAATGTGTATTTCTGCTGTCCTTATCCCCCATGCATGTACAGACCAGTTATAAAGTGCTTCAGACTGTCACTTACAGTTGAGTTTTTGATAAATGTTGATGTATTTCAATACACTTTTCCATAAATTCATTACATTTTCTAAAACTTTTGTATGATGTTCGATTCTGTTCATGGAAAGTATTTTTGTCACCATGATGGGAATGGAGATAATAAATTTGCACAAGTTTGAGAAATTGAGATGGCTAGGATTTGAGGATAAGTGTCACATTCTTTCATAGTACTAGACATCTGAAGCATTCTCTGAATCTCTCACAATCGCTTTACAAATGATCTACATAAAACCTTTTTTGTGAATTTTTCAGCTTTAAAGACAGTCTCTGGTATTTTTGAACACTTATTTTAAGAAAATTATTAATGAAATTAAGATAGTTTTGTTCCTTGAACAAAAAGCTTGTAGGACTACTGCGTGAAATCTTTTTCCCATCTCATCTTTTTTTGCTATGATGTACTTTAGACGAGTGAGTGGGTGGGTGGGTGTCAGTCTAGGGCCAATATTTTAATATATAGAAATATGTATTCAAGACCAAAAAATTGAAATATTTCCTCTAATTCAGAGATATCTTTCAGTAGGTGGTTATAAAAAGAGTTGAAAAGTCTTCTTGCATAAGTTTCAAGATCACATATATGGGTCACGCATGGGATTTTTTTTGTTAACCTTGAAGTGTTATTTGGTGACAGAAAGTTAAGTCATTTTCTATGTCATTAATCGTAGATATTATATTTTTATGCTGCACTTTCCCAGATTTTTTGTTAGTAGCAAGCCCATTTTCTACAGTTGCACATTTTTAAATAGTAAGAGCTTTAAAGTGTTTCTTAAAGTTGTAGTAGAAGTTTTTGTGTGATCTGTTACGTTTACATGACTTTTTACACTTGTCCATGATGAGCTGAAAAGTCACTACTACACCAAGTATGATAAGCTTTGTTATAATTACTGCTAAATAATGCAAAATAATCTCTAGTCAACCTATAAAGTGTAAATTTTTTTTTCAGTAGCTTTTTGACCATCAGAGTTATTTTTCTGACCTATGTAAGTAGAGAATCTAATGTACAGAAATTGCATAAGTAATTCCTAGGTCATGATCACTACAATTTTTCTCAGTATGGGATGACAGTAGGTTCCAGAATATGGAGCCAGTATTTAGTGCCTGCTAAAATTATGCTGCTAAGTCGTTGACTCATAAGTAGACTTAAATGCCATGAGTCTGACTGTAAAAAATGCCCTCACTGAAGAAGACTAGGTTTAGATTAGATCTCCCGTAACGAATCTTGAAGTCAGGATTTCCTTTGTATTTAATAAGAGTTGAAGTATGTAAGTAAATGTGGTATCATGTTGTTTTAATTTACAGTTGAAAAAAAAAGTAAATTTACTTTTGCTTGACATGGTAAAACTGAATTCTATTTTGTCAGTGATTTCTAGTTTTTTTGGTTTTATTTTTCCAGTTCTGACAAGATTTTTCAGATTACAGGAGCTGTTTCCTGTTTTATTCAAATAAGACATCCCTAAAATTTTCTGGATAGTCTGTTTTTCTCCAGAAACCTCATCCTGCAATGAGTTTAAAGGGAAAACTTTTTTTTTTTTTCTCTTCCATTGCATGACTAGGAAAATATGCTCCACAGTTCCCTCAGTAGCTTAAAAAACACCAAACAGCACAGCACAGAAAAAGCAACAAATGAAATCCTGCTTTACCTAGTGCTCACTGAGCCTGGATGAACATTTCAGGAATGGTCTGGTAATACTTCCGTGCATGAACTTCTAGACTCTACAAAAAGGAATCAAGTTGGTGTATATTTCAAAGCCATGATCTGCATGTAATGTAGAGCTTTTTCATGGAGCTTTTTCACAGAGCCTTTTCACTAAAATATACTATTGCCTTTGTACAAGCAGCCTTTTCTGTCACTGTAATTGGGTTTTTTAATGACACTTTGCATGTATGGATTACACTTATAAAACAGACATCCAGGGTGTACAGGAAGGATAAAATTTTAAATATAATCTCATATTTTGTGTTTATTGTTAATACAGGCTTGGATTAATCTGTTTGCTTGTGTTGTTTTGTGTGTGTATTTTTTTTTTTAAATGGCTCCATTTCTTCAGCTATTCTACACCAAATAAAAGTTTAAATAGCAATTATACATGCTGTTGAGTAGTAATTTACTTTTTTCTGTATTTATGTGACAAAATAATTAGGAGACTTTCTTAAAGAGTTTTGGGATCCTCCCCACAGCACTGTGTGGAGCTGTACCGTATAAGCAGAAGAAAAAGGGAAATAAATTAAAAAACTATAATTCTCAGGCCGTTATTTGACAATCAGTTCGATCAGAAGTCAATGCAGGGAAAGCCTTTTAGGGAGAAAGGAATTCATTTTAATTTGGTCATAAAGTGGGAGAGTGCAGAGAGAGGTTTTGGGGAAGGAAGGGGACTATATAAACACCATCCTCTATTTTGATACTGGAAGAAATGATTTTCACTATCACTTTATTTTATTCTGAAATTCATTGTGGAGCATGACCTGGTTATGTGCTCTGGATTGAGATACAAGAAGTCCCACTGTTAAATGATTAAAGACTTATCAAATTGTAAGTACACATATGCTGGAGAAGAGGAAAGCTAGGGGAATAAAAGGAGAAATATAACAGTCTGTCTCTTCTTCTGAAATCTGTATGTTGTATTATACAATAATAATTATAAATATACAATATACAATTGTATATATACAATAGTAATTATAAATTGACAATATCTTAGTGCATTTAGCAAAACATGTGAAAGATGTGGAGTGGCTCTTAAAGTGGGGAGGTCTGCCATGTGTTTATTGCTACCTTTTAGGAGAAGAGTTTTTTGGTGGTCAAAATCTCATTTCAAAGAAAATGCTTCTGCAGCCCAGTGATCCAGCCTAGGCATAAAGAGACTTCATAGAGTTGTGAAACTCTAGAAGTAAAATTATATGCAAATTATTGGTAATAGAATGGTATAGAATTCTTATTTGGTTCAGTTTTTGTGTGAAAGTACTTTCAGAAAAGATGTTTAAAAATAAGCAACTAGAACTACTTGCTATCTACAATTACACAGACAAACTGAAGATTTTTTTACTTTCTGAGATTTTTCGATAGTTCTTAGAAACTTCACTATTTTTTGATAGTGAAATATTAGAAAAATACTGAGTAGGTATAAATTTCACTCCATGCTCAAGTTCAGTTCTTTTACCAAACATTTTATGTTGCTTCCCACATAGTCCTTAGACTAGGGTTTGGGAGACAGATCTCCATTGCTGTAAGGGCTTTGCTAGGTATTTCTACATTGGTCTGTTAATGGCTTGTCCTGGTTCTGTCTCAGATCAGCAGAAGAGGGCATGGCCAAGACATTGTGTTATTCGGTACCACATTACGTCATTGCCGGGGGCAGGGAACAGCCACTCTCACTGCTGGGAGGGAGGGTCATGGTTTTCCAGTGGAACAAGTGTGACTGATACAGCAGTGGGGTAATGGCAGCTGGAGAGAGTGGCTTGGATGGAATGGCTGTGGCCAGACAGGGCTTCTGTACTCTGTTTTTTGTACAATTTTATTATTATTGTTGATGCTGTTACTGTTTATTTTCTTATCACGTTGCTGTTTCCAGTGGATTATTCTTATCTCAACCTATGATCTTTGCCTATTGTGCCTTCAACTCCTCTCTCCACCCATGGATGAAAGAGGGCAGGAGAGGAGAAGCGAGTGAGCAGCATGTGGTTTTGGAGTCTTGGAGGGGGGATTGGGGTAGGAGGCTGGGGACACTAAATTGAGGACTACCATTACTAAACCACAACATGTTTAAAGAAAAATATTTTATTTTGTAGAATATAAAATTCAACAGCACTTGGAAGCTGCTCTTACAGTATATCCTATAGCCTGGGTATAAGGCATTCTGCTGGGCTGAAACTGCCCAGACAAAAAAAAAGTTAAATCCATCTTTCACAGGTTTTTTTGCAAACTCTTTATCATTAACATTATATGTACAGGGGGCAGCATTATTGTTCTTTTTTGTGAGCCCAAATGAAAGCTGGTATCATTGCTATACTTGTGTGGACTTCATTCTCTAAATGCAACTACAATTCCTCATCTTAAGGAGTCTTCAGATGAAGATAAACACTAAGTCATCCAGAGAATTTAAGGCTATTCTGCATAAGCACAGAGGCACTCAGGAAACATACTTTCTGACTGGCGCTATTTATGGGCTTATGCTTGAATTTGACGATAAGACTGCTTAACTTGAGGGTTCTTTCCAAATGCTGTTTTGTTTCTTAACTTTTTTTTTTAAACTTTGTGCTAATTCTGTATTTCCAAAAGGGAGATGGTAGCATTATTCACATTGCTGCAATATGTCTATGCACAGCATTGATGTTTTTAAAGGGAAATCAAAACTTTCATATGTGGCTGTCAGAAGCACCTTTATTTACTTTGGCAGTCACTTCACACAGGGTTTGATTTAGCATCTGCCACTGACACATTCTGTATTTAATTTTTTTTCTTATTCAACTCCAAGATCATTTGGCTTACTGCAATGATTCTCAGCTGCTTATTTATTGGCTAGTACACTATATTCAAACATAATTTTAAACTGCTCTTGGAGCCCACTTTTTATCTTGCTATAGGGACACGTATATATGCATGACACCTTTCTGTTTTGTCTATTGTAGTTGGTTTTTATTCTTGCCTCAAAGAAAGAAGTACACATAAGATGTGTTAGATAAAGAATGGAAGAAAACGAAGGAGAACAGAAGCAAGGGGAGTTTCAGGAGCAAAAGGGGAAGTGAAGAATAAGATGGAACAAGCATTGAAAGCATTAGATTTATTTGGGACACACATGCACACAAGGAGAGTTCAGAGGAAGGAAGACACACTCAATACTTGCCAAACCATTTTGACTTTTACGTTTGGAAACATTCTACTTAAATAAACTCCAGTATGAAATCACATCTTAATAAATGCTGTAAATGGGTGTAATAATCATCTTGTTGCAATATGTGACTCAAAGAAGGACTCTTAATTATTAGTTAAGAATTTTTTTCCATGAATTGGTATCGTGAAGTTGCTATTCCAGGTAGAAGCCTCAAACTAGTATAGATGAAGTAAAAACACATTTTCCATCCCTCCTTTACTTGTAAGTGCTTGGATAACATGGCCTTGATTTTGTGGGAGGGAATATGGATAGGTATGGATGTTCATCATTTGTCTTCAGTAGCAAGGAGGTTTCTTTAAGTTTGCTACATTAGAGCTCTCTTTCAGTGTAGCAAATATGTGAGGTCTTGTTTCCTGGTTTTTGTTGGTTTATTTTTGTGGGGTGGTTTTTTTGTTTGCTTGTTTGGGTTTTTCTAAAAAGACCAGAGAGTGAGGTAGATTAACTGGTCCTTACATGATGATGTTGACATTTTCAATTTTTAATTGTAACATTAGAAAAAACACACTGAAAAGTAGATAATTTCAGTGCATGTGTTTAGATATTTTTCCGCTTCTTTTGAAGCTGTTTTCTTCCCAAGCCACTGCCTTCCTTTAGAAAACATAAAACTTATAGTATTATTATGATTTTCTGCAAAACCTGTTTTGAGGACACAAGACCTATATTGAGACATCAGATCAGGAAACAGATGTATTAAAATAACAATTCATGAACATGTACAATGGATTTACAGAATAGACTATGAATTGGATTTGATTCCACTTTCTTCTGGTCCATAAATGAACATTGAAGAAACAATTTTTTACGTATATTTCTAATGATTTCACCATGTGGAAGCACACAGTCCTACTGTATTTTTAGCATATGTTACAGTTTCCTTATCTCTGTCACGGTAAGTAAACTCTTGGGTTCTTTTTGTTAGAAACATTTACTCCTCATTTTATTTTTACTATCTCTGGTTTACATCTATCACCAAATAATTCTCTAGAAAGGAAGAAAGTTTTTTTATGTTTTTGAGAACATGCATTTTAGCATGAATAAATACATGCTTTTCTGGTTCTCTATTTCTAGAATTTCCTAGAACTCAATTGTTTTCCACCTTGTCATTGAATATTCTTATTGACGGGAAACAGAATTAGGTGGTTTCATAAAGAATCTTCTTCTTGGGTAGCACTACAAACCGAACACCTAAACTAAAAATCTCCCAAACAAAGAATATGGACCAAAAAAAGCCCAACCTTGATACAAAAGCGTAATTTCCATTCGTTGGGCATTGTGTTAGTATAAGGACAGACCCTAAGCAGGCATGCAGAATTTCAAAGCTATTGTAATAGCAGAAAAAAATCCTTTTGCTATCTTTATCAGAGAAATTATTATGATGTCAGTAATCAAATATTTTTTATATTCAAAATAATTTATTCAGACCTGCATTCTTCTTTCTCGTAACTTTTCATATGCTTACTTTATTTGAATTTCCATAGTACACTACAAAATATATTTAGCATTGAGTTCTTTGAGCTTTGTTCAAGGGAGCATTGTACTATTGCAGAGAGTTTTAAACCTATAATTTCCCGAAAAGCCTGGGGGAAATGGGCAACAACACTCAAAATTACATTCTCTTCTTAAAAACCTAAAATAAAATGTTATGCACAAATAAAGTTTGATAATGATCAAAACATGGAATACAAAAGGATGAAAGCTTTGTAACTTGCGCCATAAACCAGAGTTGGATTAATAAAGTCCAGAGGTTTAATACACAGTTGAAGGTCCTTTCTAGAAACTGGCAGTTCTTCAGTCTGAAGTAAGTTGAATTGTGGAAGTTACTTTCCATTCCCTACTACAGAATTCTGGTACATCTGGAGAAGGTCTTTCAAATTGTATTTATCCCTTGAGAAAACATTTTGAAGGAAAATAATGTCACCCACACCTCCTCTGGAAACTAAAACAAAGGTGCATCCATACTATACACTTCTTGTTACAGGCAAGTAATGAAAAAGTAGGGTTTTCTCCCCTAGGGCATTTTCATTTTCTCTGTAGATCCAAGAAATATTAAGCATAAAGTGAGCACTGATTGCAACCTCTTGATAAATAGCAACAAGGGATCAAAATTATTTCATATTGGATTTCATACCAGTGTCTATACTAGATGCCATATGTAGCTAATAAGATGGGAAAGCCAAAGCCCAGCAGGAGTTAAATTTTTCAGGGGATGTAGGAGGAAACAGCCAATTTTACAAGTACATAAACAGCAAAAGGAACAGGAAGGAAAAGGTGTTTGTCCACCTTGTCGTTGAATATTTGTATTGAAAGGAAACAGAATTAGGTGCAGTTCCATAAAGAATTTTTTTGGGTAGTACTACAAACCAAAAATCTAAACGAAAACATCTCCCAAACTGAGAACATCAAAGGTGAGCCTGCTGCTGAATGCATCCGAAAAAGTGCTGACAAAGAATGTGTTAAAGGCAAAGATGCTTAATGCCTTTTCCTGCTCAGTCTTGACTGGTAAATCAGGCTTCAGAAATTACAAGAAACGAGGAGTATATAAGCCCACGGAGCTTGATGGGTGGCACTCACAAGCATTGAGGGACGTGGTTGATATCATTGTGGGGCCACTTGGTTATCTTTGAAAGGTCATGGCAATCAGGAGAGATTCCTGAGCACTACGAGAGCAAATGTCACTCTTATATTCAAGAAAGCAAAGAATAAATATCTGGGAACTGCTACTGGTCAGCCTCACCTTAGTGCCTGAGAGGGCAATAAAGCAACTAATCCTGGAAACCATTTCTAAATGTGAATGAGAAGCCCGTGCTCAGGAGTAGTCAGTGTTGACTTATGAATGAGAAACCATGCTTAACCACCCTGATAGTCTTCTACAGTGAGGTGACTGGCATAGTAGACAAAGAGAGAGCAGTAGATGTTTTTTACATTGACTTTAGTAAGTTCTTTGAAACTGTTTCCCATAACATCCTTAGATAAAACTAAACAGGTATGGATTAGATAAGTAGACAGCAAGGTGGATTGAAAATCAACTGAATGACTGGTCCTAGAGGATGATGATCAGTGGCAAAAGGTTAGAGGCAAGTCACTACTAAAGTAACCCAGGGGTCAAGAGCGGAGCCAATACTGTTTAACATCTTCATTAATGAGCTACATGATAGGCCAAACTGTGTGCTCAACTAGTTTCCAGACAATAAAAAACTGTGTGCTCAACTAGTTTCCAGACAATAAAAAACTGTGAGAAGTAGCTGATATATCAGTTGGGTGTCATTCACCAGGTTCAACCCAAGTTCAGTAATGGGCAGAGAAGAATCTCATTAAAATCAACAGTGGGAAATTCCAAGTTCTGCATTTGGGGAGGAGTAACCCCAGGCACTGGTACTGACTAGGGTTGACCAGCTTTAAAGCAGCTCTGCAGAAAAGAATCTTGGGATCATGAGTGGCACCAAGCTGACCATGAGCCAGCCAGCCTGCGTGTGTGGCAAAGGTCACCAACTGCTTCTCAGACTGCACGTAGAAGAGTGTTGCCAGTAGATAAAGGAAGGTGGTCCTTTTTTTCTGCTTGGCACTGATCAGACCAACTCGGGGAGTGCTGGGTCCAGTTCTGGTTCCCCCAGTCCAGGAAAGATGTGGAGTACAATGAGTCCATTGAAGGGCCACAGAGGTGGCCCCCTATAAGCAGCTAGAGCATCTGCCATACAAGGAGAGGCTGAGAGAGCTAGGACTGTTCAGCATGAAGCAAAGAAGGCTCGAGGGGATCTTATCAATTTGGAAAAGTACCTGGTAGGGAGAGAGTGAAGGAGAGCTCTTGTCAGTGGTACCTAGTGACAGGACAAGAAACAATAGATGCAAATTTAAAAATATGAAAATACATCTGAACACAAATTCCATGATTCTGTGAAAACAGGCACACAGACCTAGGAAAGGAATAGAAAACCCTTCCTATGTAGGTGCTTCATCATACCATTATTGCTTGAATTTAATCCAAAACAGCAGTCCTCTATTCACAGTGAATAAGAACTCAGTGAGCTGTCATACAGTGTAAGACTAAAAGTCATTGACATTAAGAAGAACCACAATCTGTGTTTCATCATTTATTATGGTAATAAATGGATGGTTTATGACAATAATAAAAAATGGAGCCATTGCTCCATCTACACATAGACAAAAGAGGAAAAGCTGAAATATGAATAACCTTATTTATGCTTCATAGTTTTCTTGCCACAGAAACCTGGTCAAGGCTTCAGTCAGTCCTGTAAATAGCAAATCAGCAAAGGTTTATCCCTCTCTAGTCTTGTTAGGGTAAACCTGTTGTCAGGAGCAGTCTAAAATGACAGATAGCAAGGACAGTTTGTGTGCATCCAGCTGAATGATAATTCATGCTGGTGTAGCACATGGGTATCATTAAATTAGTTGTAAGGCTGTTCTGCCTTGTTCATCTTTACTGCATACAAATCTAAAAACCTCAGTGGTGGTTACATAATATGGGATATATATTTTTCCTTGACAGTTTTCATAGAATGTACATACAGGCCATAGTCATGAAAGAGATTAGGCTCTTTTTTTATAGTAGATAACAATCCAGAATTCCTTTACAACATTGCTCTTGCCACAGCCTTCAATGACAATTTTAACTTGAAGCTTCATTGAAGTAAAAATAAGACCAAAAAATGTTTTCACTTCTAATATTTAACATATAGGATTTAGAAAACTTCCAAAGGATGTGAGAATCTAATGTAATCTTCAGTAAATTATAAGCAAAGAATGAAAAAGTGAAAGAATTGCAAGATGAAAGCTCGAGAATAAATCAGAATTAATTATGTGAACAACTGAATGAATTGACTAAATTTAAAGACGCAATTATATGACAAATTATGCTGAAAATTAAATTGTTCACTGAAATAGAAGCAGCTCCCTGGAGGCTGCATATGTTGTACAATAGTATACTGAAAAGCATCAATGAAAAATGTCTTTGTCTTACTCAATAGATTTATGTATACGGAGAACCAGTTTAATTATTTTGCTGACTGAACTTTTAGTAATTTTTGTGGCTTGTCTCTTAGTACTAAAGTGTCAACACACAACTTTGGGAAAGTAGGATGGATCATTAGCAGGATTCTTGACTAAATTCAGATTAATTTGGTGAAACTCGCTGTTAAAAGTCATCTGCATAAATGCCCAGGATGCCTTAACTTCTCTTTTCATGGCTCTGCTAAGCATGCACATTTCATATTTCATAACACTTTTAAGAAATAAAAAAATACCAATGAAGCTGGCAAATATTCTGAAATATAAAATATTATTTGTCTACTCTGTTAGGTTTAGTAATATAGTCCTAATGCTACTTTGGAGTAGGTTTGTATTCTTGGATACGTAGAGGGACACAGAAACTTTCTGACAAAACATGTTTATAGCTGAATTGAAAAAGTAGTTAAAGAACAAATGCATCATAAGTTGTGTCACTAAGTTGCCTGTCTGTTTCTTTCTATGGCTAATTCTTTTTTTCTCTTTAATGTATCTTAATATGCATAAATGTGTCATATTTATTTATATATGTATCTGCATCTGTGTATCTTCGTTGTAAAAAAAAAGGCAGTGTTTAAAGACCACACGGTAGTTTTGATCTGTAAGTATAACAAATAAATTGAAAATAAAACAAAGCAAAAATGAAGTCTAATGATTTTGAAGTGGTAAAAAGAATCTAAGTGAAGCAAAGTCTTGTTGATTGTCATTATAAGAAAAAGGAGAAGAAAAATCAATAATAGAGAATAATGTGTAGATAAAACCTCTTGGAAAGAAAATGTGGTTTTGAGCTTCTAAGGGAGTATTCTGTAAATAGCTATGAACAACAAAATTTGAAAGCAGTAAAAAATTGTTAAGCAGTAGCCAAATTTTCCACTAGCACTTTATTCCCTGGTTATTTTTAGGTGTATTATATCTTATGAGGGCTGTGTCTCAGAGACTGGGGAACAGCACAATAAACAGAGAAGGATTCATGTTCTAAAATACAGAGTTCATGTTTCTACAGAATAGGAGTCATCCCTTCAGCATGTTCTGAATTGTTTTCCTCTTCCAACATAACATTTCTTTTGCTCTGGATATCAGATTCTAGCTGTTCTTTTAGATAAGATAACAGAAAAGAAAGAAATAAAGTATGAGAGGGGCAGGCAGGAGGAAGACCTGCAGGAGGAAGGTCTGCTGTTGTTATAAGGACTGTCTGATGCTATAATGAAGGATTGAAGGAGAGGGTGCCAAACTGTCTTTTAGTGCTTTCAGGAGATGAGGTTTGGCAGAGCAGACAAGATGACAGAAGTCTTCCATCCCTATACAAAAGTTCTCTTTTTCTTATGTCAAGGCTCTAGTGGAAAGAAGTTCATGAGAGATTAAATAAAAATGATAAAAAGATAAAATAATTCAGAAATTTTAATATTGCAGTAAGCAAGGATTGTAGTGTTTTGGGAACCAAGGTTTGGATTTTAATCAAAAATGAGTATGGGCACAGACGTAGCTATATCACTTGTCCTGTGTTTGAAGACCAACAGAATTACAGTTGTAAAAGTTTTGTTCCAAGTCTCGTGTAATTGGCAGACAGAAGCTGCTGAGATCTGTAATGCCCTTGAAAAAGTCCTGGGACCAAGCAACCTTTGCTAGAGGCATTAAGTTAGGCATTATTAGTAAAAGTGGTGTGTAATTCTAGTGATTGAAGCATGATCCTTGACAGTTTTTCTGCTCTGGTCTCTGGTTCTTCTTATCTGACATGAGCAAGCTGAGCTAGGCTATGAGTCACTTCTGAGGAATGATTCAGAATTCAGATTCAAAATACATGGGCTCTATTGCAGGGGTGAGTAAGAAATCTATATCTAAAAATTCACAATAAGGACTTTATGACACCTAGGTAGGACAATTCGTTGACCTTACTCAGAAGTTGAAGTTTGCATGTATCTGATTATACTGGAGGAGGAATAAATTGACATAAGAATGGTGATGAAGAAAAGCATTCAGTCCCAATTAAAATAGTTCATATTTTTGTAACTCAATAGCTTGAAATAGCCAAGATTTCCAGGTTTCAGTTCACTGACATAAGAGTGAGAAAAACCTTTGTTATTCCTGGCTAATAAGATCTCATAGCTCTTTAACCTTACTAACTGTTCCTGTGTCTTTCAGATGAAATCAACACAGATTTGTAGTAAAACAACGGTTGAGCCGAAAAAAAATTAATTAAATTCCATGAACAAACTTTTTTCTCACTTTGTTTTTTGAGGAGTTGCAGATGACACTGGAAATAAGGTTTTCTTCTGTTATAGGAAATAGTTTGTTTTTTACGATCATTAGTATGACCGATATGGAATAAAATGCTGTGTAATATTACAACTATATGTAGTGACAGCAGCCATGGGTTTACAATGAGTCAGCCATTTTATAATGGTGCTTCTGTGTGGATTAAGTGCTTTGCAACTCTGAAAAATTTATGCTAATGCAAGCAAACACATCAGTTTCCTTCCTGGGTCATAATCAAAGGAATCATAAATAAGAGGAATGCATAATGCAACTTGGAGCTGAGCAAGGGGTTGCTGAGTTCCTTCCTATTTACAGGCAACTTGCATAAAAGGGATCATAGCAAAGATTATGGTCTTGCTCAGTTTTCTCTTTGATCAACATAGAGCTGGTGAGTCGTAGTTGTGAAAGCAATCTATGACACTTAAAATTATATTGTAGTCAACACAGGATGTTACCTTTGTATGAAGTGCCACATGTGAGAAAAGATTCTGTTGCTTGGCACTTGATTCTATTTCAAACTTCTCCCTAGAAGGTTGCGGAGTGTTTTAATATCACGGTTTGGGCTTAAATTCAAAATTCTTACCTTTAAGTCTGTGGTGCGGTTGTTTCAATAGGTTGATACTTCCCTGAATACTTAGTTGGATATGGTGAATGTTAGAGAGAAGGCTAAGTGGTATATTCTGTATCAAAAATTGTTATGAAACTGAAAATGAAGCCATGTAATGGCAATTAACTTACACAGATGCAAAGTTGTTGTTTTCTTTGTTGATGGTTGTGGTTTTCTTTGTGTTTGGTTCTTTGGGGTTTTTTTCTGGGAGGGAGGCTGAGGGTTGGAACGGAATGAATACAATTGGGCACAACTTCTCCTATGCTGGGTTGTACAGATCTCTTTCAGGTCAAGTACCAAAAAACTCATTAAATTATTCTTGTGTTCGTGAAGCAGATTCATTTAAGGTCACGTGAAGAGAAAGAAGCTTGGGTTTCTGGTTTTAATTATGGATAATTTAACACATGTAAATATTTATCAGGAAGACTAATGTCCAGAATGCCCGTGTGATGTTTGTCTCAGAAGTAGTCTAAAAAGTCTCTCTTACTGCAAGTAACTTAGTATCTATGCAAACAAGTCACTGGTAATATTTTGAGAACACATCAAAAGACACAAAGTAGGCGGCTTAATAAACAATGATTCAAAATAAATTGGGGAGGAAAATACGTATGTCTTTGAAGCATCCTGTTAGAGTGTAGGCTTTCATAAGACAGAAACATTCTGGAATCTTCCATACTGCATATCAAAATGATATAAAAACACTGATTAGAGAAGTTTGTTATTCCATACTGTATAACTTCAGAAAACACACTAACTTCTTCGTTTGGGGGAACTACTGGATCGCACTTTTTAGTTATAATGGGTAAGACAGCACAAATAAATCTATCATCTTATCTCTGAAAAAGATCAAATCAGGTAATGAAAACTGGGTTTCCCTGTAAACCATCTTGGAATTATAATGCACCTTCTTATGCCAGTCAAAGTGATGCACGCATATTTGATGGTTCAAAAAATACAATAAATCGTGACTATATACTTTATAATTTTCCCTGTGCTTAGTAAACAAAAGCTAAAGTTACAGAAATACATTTCTCTGGTGTACATTTATTTCTGGGGCAGTGTATAAATTTCCCACTGTGATCGATAATATGTCTATATCTATATCTATATATCTGTCTGTATCTATATATCTCCACTCTTGATGGCTTTTTTACTGAATTGTCTACATAATTTCTGCACCTTAATGTTGTTTATATAGCTTCACCTATTCAAGTATATATATAATCATTGTCTTCATGCCTTCTAAGAATTGAAAATCACACAAGGAGATCTTTTTGGAACAGCGGTCCATTAGCCACTATTAATTAGGATATCTTTTGAGATTTCACTCATCTATTGCCTGTGATTTGAGTTTTCTGTCCACATAGTATTTCTTGAAAAAAACAAAGTGGTGCAAATTATGCTGAAGTAATATTAGAAATACAGGTGTGACCAGCATACCTCTGAGTAGAGACTTGAATTTCTTATTTTTTTTTTTAAAAAAAACTAACTGTATGAAAATCATTAGAAAATGTGGAGGATGTTTGGGAAAAAAGATTCTATTCTGTTCTGGTGATTACATGGACAACAAACAATGAGCAACCCTAATGTAAAGCAAATCGTGAAGAAAATCTCTATATAAGTGAGGACGCATATACCAAAGGCACCATGGTGTTTATTGTTTCAGGCTCCCATCTCAAATTTTACTAAATCACTTCTGCCCTTTGAGTGGCATTCTCCTGGAGTTGCCTGGTAAAAGCCTACCTGGTATAGACTGGGAAAGATAACCTGTATGGATTTTCTCGTTGCCTTTTCTAAGTGGCATAGTCTCGTTGCTAAAAGTGATTTTACACTATTGAGAAAAGTAAGCAAAAGGAACTAAATTACAGGGAACGTTTCAGCCTTTAGTGACAGAACTATTTTCCACTGGGGACCTTCTACTTTCTCAGAAGCAGTACCTGGAACAGATAAGAATTTAATTCTACTGCTAAGGTTGCAGTTAATAATACAGGTAATAATTACAGCAGTGAAGTTAATGATCTCATTTTCTGCAGTCCTAGATACTGTAAAATGCTGCTATAACCTGGACACATCAGATACTTGGTAACAGATTTTCCTTAAGCTTGTCTTCGGTAGACAGGAAGAGAAACACTGTATATAAACTTGGATTTTTAGTACAAGAATTGTGTTTTGGCTATAAAAGTGAAGTCTCATGGACAATAATGTTTTTCCATTTACACCTGTAATTTCAGGCTAAGTATCTTCACAAATATCTGTCTCAGTCCTATTTTAGAAAAAAAAAATAGGATTGAGATGGGTTATGCCAGTTTTTCAAAAATAGTGTCTTAATTTGGTTTTCATTTTAGAGCATGCCATCTCTTAAAAAACTGTATTTTATCCAGGAGGGCAATTTTGGCAATATTCATGCGTCTCTTTTTTTTTTTTTTTTAAATTGTTTAATCTGATTCTTATGATCAGGAACTATCAGAGGTTCTCAAGCAATGTTCAAGGATCAATGCTGATATAGATAAGCGTATGTAATACTACATTATTTAGTTGTCTTTAATATTAAAAAAAGATGTTGAAGTCATGAGAAATGCCTGTCCTGACATGGACCAAAACCTTTGGATGTGATTCTTTGAGGGAAAAAAAGGTAATTTGGAATACTGCAATTTCCATACGGATAAACAAGACCGGAATCCTACCTATCTCAATATGTTACTGCCAAAATCAAGCTCTCAGAACAGTGAATCTGGCTTAGAAAAGCATGAGATTAAATTAAAAATCAGAAGACAGAAAGCAGAAGAATTAAATAGACATTGTAGTTGATATATATATGTGTATGTGCATGTGTGTACATACTATTTACATTATATATTATATGTAATTATGTATATACACACACTATATATAATGTACACAATATATAATGTGTATATATGTAGGGGTATACATTAGGAAATGTTACATAGTCTCTAAAATATATTTTAGAGTTTGTGATAATTAACTTTTAGTTTTGGGGATGAAAGTTAAACTTCTAAACTATTTTTTCCTCCAACTGATTCTTCAGAAACTCTTCAAAAAAAAAAAGAAAAAAATGTGTTGACAAAAGTAATCAGATACCTTAATAAGCTTTCTCAAGCAATATCCTTATGCCTTGTAATAAGTAGGAAGATATGTTCTGTGTTTCATGAGAGAGAAAATAAAAATAAAAAACTGTCATTTTTATCTTCATACTTTTATCCTATATATGGTGAAAAAAATTCTGTCCAAATGAGTATATGCTAATATGCTTTCAGTTCAGTAAAGCAACTTTGTACAGATTTAAATCCTACTAAAATAAATATACATTCTGTCTGTTAAAATGCTCCTTCTGGTGCCTGAACAGAGGCACCAGGCATGAGGAGAAGCAGCAGAAAGTTGAAGTGAACTGGTCAAGGGTAAACAGTTAGGCAGAAGTGGAACAAAATCCCCTATAATCTTAAAATTTTATTCTGTACTCTGGTTTGAACCATGTACCTATTCCCTCCAAAGTGGAAGGCCGAGAAGTAAATCAGTGCCTTCACCTGAAAATAACAGAATAAAAAAAAATAAAAAGGCTGAAAGGAAGATATCAAGTCTTAAGAATTGAAGAAAAACAAGTATTTCTAGCAGAGCTAGGCCTAGATTTCTATTGAAAGATTATATTTTCTTTTTTCCATAAGAATTTTTGAATTACATTCTCCATTATAGTAAGACAAGAATTTAGACAATAACCAGAAATAGCCAGATACATAACAAATGTTCTATGTGGTCTCAGTCTATATATTAAATGTTTTTATTGTTTATAAATATCTAATCCTTTTGTTCTTATGATGATTGTCAGAGACAACTGAGGCAATATAGGTTAACCTGAGCTGCTATTAGGTGCGTGGGGCTCCAGAGAATTCATCACTTTTTCTACAAAATCCTAAAGATGAGAATTTTTGGTGTTAGATTTTGTTTGGTTTTTTTTTTAATTTTCTGAAGGATTATTATGGCACAGGCATATTAATTTCAGGAGATGTGCTTCTTGGAAATGTCTTTCTGAGACAGGTGAGAAAGTATTCAATAGGTTTTTTGACAAAGATTTATTAAAGCATGTTATTTACTTTTTCATATTTTCATGTGTATATACATATAATTGTACATATAGGATAGATACAGGTTATGTGTATATACATCACATACAATATTCCTGTTGTGCCAGGTGCATGTCCCAGGTGCTGGCAGGAGCCTGTGAGGCTGTGAGGCTGTGAGGAGAGGCTGGCACTGCCCTGTGCTGTACTCAGCCAGCTCCAAGACAAGGCCCAGGCTGAAGCAGAGAAGATCATGAAGAGGAGGGAGCAACAGAGAGCAGCTGTTACGGACTGACTGAAGCCCCTAATTCCACATCCCTTTAAGTTGCTCAGGGAGGAGGAGGAGGTAGAGGAATTGCGAGTGAAGGGGTGAAGGTCAGCCTGGGGAGAAGTTGAAGGAGAGGAAGGTATTTTAGATTTTGCTTTTGTTCCTCACCATCAGATTGTGTAATATGAGCAATACATTAAATTAATTTTCCCCAAACCAGGACTGTTTTGCATACGGTGGCAATTGACTAGCAATCTGCCTGTCTTCATCTCAATCTACGAGCTCTTCTGTCTTGTTTTTCCCCATTGTCCTGTCGAAGAGAGTGGGAGATTGGATGGGTGTCTGGTAGCTTTCCAAAGTCAACCCATCACATCTTTGTAATGAAAACTAGTAATGCGAATAAAATATCAACCTGAAAAATGTTTTAAAGGCTCGTTTTAAAAGGCTAATTTCAATAGCATATTGGAGATACAAGTTTTAAGTGAAGATCCTAGATCATCCATTTGCTGACAAGTATCTTCCAGTCTTCTGGTTGTCTCTGTGTACAAGGAGCTTGTACAATGACAACAGAACTTGTCATTTTGTGGAAAGCTAGAGGTGTCACAGGAGAATGAGGACCCACCTGAAATGATTGTGTCATAACGACTCATGTCTTTGGATAGTGCTTTTCCAGTGGTACTGGAGTTATCTGACAGTTGAAAGCAGTCTTGTTCAGAAAAGCTGTGTTGTTGTTGTCGTTGTCGTTGTTGTTGTTGTTGTCATTGTCATTGTCATTGTTGTTGTTGTTGTTGTTGAGGCACCTTCAAATTAAATACTCGTGTTGTCTTCCATCAGCTCTGTTGCTGAATACATTGAGGAATAAGCAGTAAGTTGTATATACAGTCCCATCAAGGCTGTAGGTGATGGGGGAATAGAAATGACAAAATTATGGAAAAAACAGGGAAACAATAAAAGCACATGCTCATACTGGGTAATTTATACATTTATCCTTTTTCTTATAGTATATAACGAAAACCTCTGCAAACAATCTTCCAAATTATTACTGATGAGCTCTTAAATATTTAAATATTGCATATCTATTACAGTCTGTAACAATTTGGGAAGAAATAAACCTTCCCAAATACTAGAGGGATAACCAGTTAAGTTATTCAATAAAATATTCCGTGGTTTCAATAATTGTTAAGAACATAACGCATTCATTAATTATATGACATTTTAATCTAAATTAGTGCTATATAGTGTGACAGCTAAGTGCACATACATTTTAACAAAAAAAGTCCCTGGCAGGAAAATCAGAGCTATGCTAAGAAATTAACACAGGCCTATTAACCTGTTGATCTCTTGAAAATTGTTGTTTTCGTTTGTACAAATCAAGAAACTAATCTACTAATCTGCACATTAGAAATAAGACAAATGTTTCCTTTTTTTCCTTTTAATTCGTGAGTAGACTTGGCAGTAGATATCCAAGGCCCACTCCTGCCCACTGTTGTTATTGGATAAAATCTTACAGCTAGAAATAGAACAGAAAAAGGGAAACATCACTCCCATTTTTAAAAAGGGGGGAAAGGAAGATCCAAGGAACTCTGTGTATGGGAAGATCATGGGGCAGATCCACCTAGAAGATGTGGTAAGGCACATAAAAGACGAGATGATCTGAGACAGCCAGCATGGCTGTTGGAGTGACAGAAATGTTTGACAAGAGAAGATTTACCAGTGTCATCTATTTAGACTTCTGTAGGGCCTTCAATATGATCCCACATGACATCATTATCTCCAAAGGGAAGAGGCATGGATTTGAACAGTGGACTATTTGGTGCATAAGGAATTGGCTGGATGGATGCAGCCAGAGAGTTGTGGTCAATGGCTCTGTGTCCGGGTGGAGGCCGCTGACAAATGTGTCCTTCAGGGCACCTTCCTTGGGGCCAGTGCTCTTTCATATTTTTATCAGTTATACTGATGGTGAGATCAAATGCATCCTCAGCTGGTTTGTAGATGACACCAAGCTGAGTGGTGCGGTTGACACACCTGACAGATGAGACAACATCCAGAGAGACCTGGATAAACTTGAGAAGTGGGCCCATGAGAACCTCATGAGGTTCAACAAGGCCAAATGCAAGGTGCTGCACTTGATTTGGGGCAATCCCGGAAATAAGTACAGACTGGGAAAGGAAGTTATTGAGAGCAGCTCTGTGGAGAAGGACTTAAGGTTGCTGCTGGACGAGAGGCTGGATGTGACCCGGCAACGTGCACTTGCAGCCCAGAAAGCCGATGGTTTTCTGGGCTGCATCCAAAGCAGCATGGTCAGAAGGTCAAGGGAGATGATTCTACTCCTCCACTCTGCACTTGTGAGACCCCCACATGGAGTGCTGCATCCATCTCTGGGGCCCCCAACATAAGAAGTACACAGACTTGTTGGAGCAAGTCCAGAGGAGGGCTATGAAGATGAAGGGTTGGAGCACCTCTTCTATGAGGACAGGCTGAAGCAGTGTTATGATCCAATTATTATTATTATTAAGGTTCTTTAGAAATTCCTCTGCCCAAATTAAGGTACAAACGAGACCATATGCCAGTGACAATAATATGGGTTTTATTTGATGGTAGATATGAGAGAGAGAGAGAGGAAGAGGAAGAAAGAAAGAAGTAGAAAATAGGTGGGGGGAAAGAAAGAGAGTGACAGGGACAGAACAAGGAAAATATCACCACTCCGTGGATCCCAGTGATGTTCTGGTGATCCTCTCTAGCTGGTCTTCTTGGTGGTGAAGGTCCTCCCAAAAACATAGGATCCCATGGGTATATATGCTCAGGCTAGG
>VZTD01004587.1:599992-652303 GCA_013397725.1 Rhagologus leucostigma | reverse complement strand
GGTGGATGAATACCTTTCCCTCAGCCTGAGGTAACTGAACAATGGGTTTCCTTTAACCTAACCAACAGTTAGATTTACAGTCCAAAGTTCTTCAAGGAGGTTTCTGTGGTTGTAGCTTCTTTAAAACTTTATATCAATGTTTGAGGCATAAACTGTTTTCAGTCTCTGACAGGCAGTTGAGGTTGTTCAGCATGGAGAAGAGATGGCTTTTTGGAAGAGCTTAAAGCAACCTTTTTGAACCTTAAGGGGGCTTGTAAAAAGGAGTGAGAACTTTTTATATAGGCAGATAGTGACAGAATAAAAGGCAATGGTTTTAAACTGAAAGAGGGCAGATTTAGATTAGAAGTTAGGAAAAAATTCTTTTCTCTTCTTTAGGAAGAAATTCTTTTTAGCATGGTGATGCACTGGAATAGGTTGTCCAGAGAGGTGGTGGCTGACCCACCCCTGGAAGTGTTCAAGGCCAGGTTAAAGGGAGCCCTGAGCAGCCTGAATATAGTAAATGGCATCCCTACCCATGTCAGGGTTGGAATTGGATGATCTTTAAGATCCCTTGCAAGCCAAACCATTCTACGGCTCTATAAGTAACACACTGGTGCTGATCCTTACCTATGGGACACTTAAGAAATACAGTAATAGTGATGATGATGGCTAGCACAGAAAATGCAGGAACCTCAGAAACAGTAATTTAATGAGTGCAAAACTTACTATGAAATTTGTCTGCAGGGAAGGGTAATTCGACATTTTCATTAAAAAAAGCATGAATCTTTGTAGACATCACACATTTTTCACTTGCAGACTCTAGCACAGTATGTGTATTTTGTATGCTTTTAAATATATATATATATAAATAAATATTCAATCCAGTGAGCCTATAGGCTCACTAGGTTAAATTCTTTTCATTTTAGCTCACAAGGCACTGTTAATTAACCTGATGACTCCCTTAAAATTATTGCTGTTCGTGGAAGTATATCAGAAAATGTTTTTTTTCACAGAAAAAATATTTTGAAAACAGAAATTGTTTTATTTTAATGAAAATCAAGCAATACCTCACAAATACTAATATTCAAAGATCTTTGGGGACAAAAATATACGGCAATCATTTAGTAGAAACTTCATCACATTGTTAGATATAAGTTAGATGGTTATTTTGCAAGGTTGCTAAATCAAATTCTTTAAAGCAGTTTAACAGCTTATTAATATGTAGTTATTAAGTTTGACATTCATGATTAAACAATATTTTAAGGTAAAAGATAGTTTTTCTTTTTTCATATAATTGCCATAATTCTGGTAGGAGTTCTGCCAGTTTAATTTTATAGCAGGGGATACTGTTACAGTATTTGTAATACAGTGATGCAAAGACTTTCATGCTTTGTAATATATTTTGTAGACAAGGTTGAAAATATAAGCAATAAAATACAGGAATAAAAGTGGATTTTTTTTTTTTTTTTTAAATCATATTAATACTACTAATAAGCTAGGTGTTGGGTGGGTTTTCTTTCCTTCCCGTTGTTAAAAATGCCCAGAACTAATCAATCCTGTTGCAATGAATGTCAAATGTGTGCTTTCTTTTGTTTGAGGAGCCCTGACACTACAATAAAGACTCCGGACAGGAGAAATTATTGTCTGTGCACTGTGTTAAAGCTTATGCACCACCTGGTGGTTTCGAGAGGTGGTTCCGTGCCACACGAGTTTCATCTGAACAGCTGGTTCTTCAGGGCAGAGACAGTCCACCTCTAAACAGCCACAATCGCAGTGTAGAATGTATCTGTGTGTCTGGCATTGCTTGATAGAGAGGAAAGATAAGATGAGCTCTGAATTCACACAGAGGTCTTAAGTCTAGTGCTTTTACAAACATTTTTCTTTTTTCTGGAGTTCCTGTTGTTTACAGGTGACTTAATCATTCACTGACCTTTCCTCTTCCTCCTCAATCTCCTTTCCACAACTGCACATGTCCAAGATTGATTAAATTAATAATCTCCACCAGACTTGCTCCAGTAGTTTCTTATCTGTGAACCATTGTGTGGAATTGGGTTTTTTTCACCCGAACGCTATTATTCTCACTCATTATTCTCTCTGCTTTTCGATTCAGTATCTGGTTATATATATTTCTAAGATATGCCCTATTTCCCTTCTTAATTATCTGGTAAGCGAGTAAGAGGACATGGATAACAGTCTTACCATCCAACACGATCACCTAGAGCCATCATCTTACTGTTAACATGTGCTACGAAATCAACAAAAGGCGATGCGCAATACCATCCTCTGTCAAATACACACAGTTAGAGAAGTGTTGTTTTCCCTTCTCTAGGACTACACTGGAAATGTCTTTCTGTGCTGGCAACATCATGCAGTTTATTCATCACAGTAAGGCTGATTTTTCTCCCTCTTCATGTACTCCAGCCCCACTTTCCATATTTCACATTAGAGTCTTTTTACCCAATTTTCCTTCCACAACTCCAGACAAAGCCTGTTGTGTTTGGGGTTTTACTTTTTCTTGGTTTCGTTTGATTTGGCTTTTGGAACTGAAGCAAGGCATTTTTAAAAGTCATTCCACAAAAATAAATATTTCTTCTTCCCTAAGCACATAAAGATTCTAAATTAAAATTGGAAAAACAGTAGGATGGAACCTTCCAAAGTATTTCTCCAGCTTAGTCTGCATGAAGATGCCGAACTAGAAGGGCAAAGGTAAAGAGAGACAGAATGTGTTTGAAATAGACCTGTATATAAATCAGAAGTTACCAGAATATATTTGCAGGGTAGCTATGTGGCAGATACTAAAGCAAGAAACAAACTCAAATTATCCTGCACATACTCTTCAGGGAAATCCATTGAAAATTAATTCAGAGAAGTGTAGAACCCAGTCAATAATAACTCAATAATTTCAATGCCTTGATTTTTTTTTATTCTCTTGTTCTGGATTCTAATGTTTTTAAAGTGTTCTTCGCCCAGGTACTTGTATTTCAGCTTATTTGTGCTTTGCATTCAGAATCAAAACAGTATTTCTTTGACTTTTAGGCGCTTTTTATTTTTTCTGGAATGGAAAAAGTTAACTCAGAACTAGTTTCACTGCAAAGCATTCGTAGTTATTGCCTTTATATGTTTTATGCAAAGTTTGCTGACTGTTAAAATCTCAGGAAACATAGAAATGTGTGAAAGATAGTCTTCTAAGACAAACCATAAGGCCATATTTTATTCTAACAGTTACTTTTTGGAGCCACAAACCACTTCAAAATAAGGCTATTAAATTGTTTTATAACTTCCTTGCAATTTATTTCAAGATTGAAAGAAGATATATGATAAATTATGTGTCATGCTGGTTTTGTATATGCCATACTTTAGTAAAATAAATAAATAAATAAATAAACAAACTGGGCTGGTATACAATTCTTTTATGCTATGGGGTTTTTTGATTGTTTGTTGTTTTGGATTTTTTTAAAATTACAAATCAAATCTATCCTAGTGACAAACAACTTCCTCTGGATATTTACAAGGTTAGTGTGACTTCTACTCTTCCGTATGGTGTCCCAGATACCACAAGTCCCAACACATGGGAAAAAGGCAGAGACTAAATATAGAAGCAATGCTCAGATGATGCCATTTCCATGCGCTGCAGTGCCTCAGTTAAGGCTCTAACAATACTATAACTTTCAGATAAGAAGGTATCAGGGTGAAGAAGAAAAGTGGGTACTTTTCCATTCTCTAAAGTTTTTGGATACCAGGAGATGTTGTTGAGTGAATTGCCTGCCTAGTAACCTTTGAGTATATGTAATATGCCATTTTCCATTCACAGTTGTCTTTAGTAAAGATTGCTATTAAACAATGACTTATTTACTTTGAGTCTGGCTGCTACTACCTTTACTGGAGGTAAGCAATAATCTTTTTTTTTTTTTTTCATAAGATGAAGGAGAATATAGATTTATACCACGGCAGGATGATCTTCTCTCTTAGATTTTTCCTCTGCTCTTTTGCTCCCCATTTCTATAAGTGATTTGTTGTTTTTGTACATCTTCTGATGAAACTCTCTGAACATCAACCGATCCTCCTTTTGTTAAACTAAAGTTCATTGTTTTATTTGTCGAAGTGTATTTGTTTTTCGTCATGTACATCTTTATTAATGTATAATGTTTTCCATGTCTCATTTTGTCGTTCTGTTGTTTGGGCCCCTAAGAGCCTTCAACAATTCTTTGCAGTTTTCCTTGTTCTCTTAAATATCTTCATCAGCAAACCAGCTCACCTTGCTGCTTGCCTCTTACCCTTGCCTCATTATTGATGAGGATGTCAGACAACACCGCGGCCAGAACTAATTTGAGCAGAGGCTCTGGAGGGATTCCATTGATGACAAACCCTACTACCACCCCTCCATTATATGAAATAGCTCTTTACACCTATGGTCTGAATTAATATCCTTAAATGCAGTGGCTGCTTATTTTTCTTGAAACCTGAGGTAAGGATATTTATCAAAAGTCTTTTGGAAATCTAGAACTTGGTCACTCTCATCCAAATGTTGGGAAAAGTTAGATGACTACAAATTTTGCAACATCAGCTTCTGTAAAAGAAAGGACTGTTGTCTCTTCCCGAGTACAGTATTCAGCCAGATGTACACAATTTTTTTTATTATTATTTTTTCTTTATCTTTTTAAATGCCTATTAACAAGTCTGAAGTTCCTTAAATCCTTTTGAAACCTTTTATAAAAACTAACATTCACATTTGCCTCCCTTCAGTCCAGAAGTATCAGGTAATTTTCACAGAGAGGTTATACATCATAATTAGCATTCATTTTTTTTCTTTCCTTGAGTCTTGTAAAACTCTTAAGTAAATATCATCTGATTCATGGTTGTTGTGTGACTAATATAGGTTATTAAATGTTAGTATTACATTCCTTCAAAAGGCCAGCACATGTATTTTGCATCCATTTACCTACAGGCCAAGGACAGAGATCCTTTCTAGCTTATACAGCCTTGTATACAATTTAAGGGCTAAGTTATACCCACTCAAGGAATTAGAGAATGATGTTGGGATAAAGTAACCTCTCCCCACACACACACAAACACCCAAACCTTGAGAGAGAAAAAAAAGGCAGTGCTCTGCTCACTCATGCTATTATTTTAGCTCTCTAGTATGTGTACTAGACACTGTCAGTTATTTTTAATTACATAAAAATTACGTAGTAGAAAACAAGTTTGAGGGTCTAACCACAACTAAGAGAACTCATGTTGATGTGTGGGGATAAGTTCACTTTCTATGCACTGTGCCTTTCTTTGATGGACTCATTCATTGTATTCTGGTGTAATTTTCTGCCTTCAGGTGTAATTTAAGCAGTGAACATGTTTTTTTATACACACACCCACACTATATAGATTTTTTTTTTGTAGTTAAAGAGATGAGAAGCAGAAAATTAAGTGAAATGGTAGTGTTGGATCCAAACCATTCTGCATTTAAATGTAAAAGAGAAATGAAATTGCTCTATCTATTGTAAGTGGATTTTCTTCACAGTCTCATAAAGATGAATTCACTATTTTATTTGTGCTTTGTGCAAAAAAGCATGAAAAGCTTCAAGTGATTTCTGAGTCACAATAACAAAAAAGAAAGAGAGAAAAAATTCTAGTTTATTCAATAATTTACTAAAGTCTTAATTTCCAAAATACAAGAATACAAAATGTACTGTTTTTAATAATTGAAATCATTGTGGGGATAGGGAGGAAAAATAAAGTTTACAGCAGTGACTAGCCAACAATAAACTTCTGACTTTGTGTCACTAGTGTGTTACGAAATGAGTTTTCTCACCGCTCATGTTTTTCTGAAGATGCCCTGTCTAGAAATAACAAAATTTCATAGGGTGCTGGATGATTTATAATCACATATAGTTGTTCTGAATTACAGTTTTTTATTTAATTTATTCCATGACTTTAGGAATCAGTTTGCTAGGATTCGCTTCAGAGGTAGCTTTTCACTCATTAAGCCCAGAATGCTTAAATCTGGTAGCTCATTTCAGGTTCAGAGCACTCCATTTTGCAAAGCAAGTAGAGAGCGAATAGGTAAATCTCTCAGTAATCCTGAAGGCCAAGTTTGACAAATTAATTATATAACAATTGATGTAAAACTGCTGCAGGTGGTAGGTCTGAAAGAAACAGCATAATGGGTGTAACTAATATAAAGTAAAAATTAGAGTTGTAAAACCCTTGAAGCAATACTTTTTTCATGTGAAATCTTTTTTCAACATGAAACATTGTGACTTTTACCATATATATCCAAGTACATATACGTACATGCATATGTATACGTGTATACATATATGTATGTATATGTATATACACGTATTTTTTTATTTTTAAAATTGAATATGCGTAGTAATCCCAAAGTGAAGGAATAAGATTCGAAGGTGCAAAAAAAATATTATGACAGGACGTACTTGTTTTCATACTGTATTAACCACATATGTGTTTCAGAAGTTATACCAATTGAGTATCATATCCAAAGAAAAAACCTGCAGAGTGGGTTTACTAACCTCTGTTGTATGAACATATGATTGCTTACACTGTTTCGAGTAAGAAAATAAGTAAAGTTAAAAATTAATTTCCATGGCAAGCTGGAGTTTGATAACATCTTTTCAAAGCCAGGAAGCATATTGAATGACTTATAAACCTTAACCTATAATTCTGAATTTTTAAATATTAAAGTTTTGTGCTGGGAGCTGTCCTTTTTTCCGGATTTGTATGGTGCCAAGCAAAATCAAATTTGACTGGAATATCATTATTAAGAAATAACATTAATACCATAGATATCCTTCTTGATCAACTTGATAAATGTGTGAATGTGCTTCTTGTGTGAATGTAATTGTTTGTAAACTATGCTTAAAATATACTTGTTCATCCTGTGGGAAAGATTTACACAACAAAATGACTTCTATCTCAAATCCATTTGTTAGCATTAAAAAGAGAACATTTCTACTATGATAGTTTATCCTTTTCTGTTTGTTCATGTTCGGTGACATAAAAACAAAATTTTACTTACAATTTTCTCAAGTAAAATTGCTAAATATGAGTAAGTATTTTTGAAAGAAATGGAATAAATAATCAAGACTCAATACAGTGCTTTGGACTTGTCAAAATCCTATGGTAAATTAAGATTTTAGGAACAGTTCATGAGCAGGACTAACACAAAAAATACTGGTTCAGATTCAGAAATGCTGTGCTCTACATCAAAATTTAGGACATTTGTGCCTATCTATATCTACTAAAAATCTAGCCTAGAGCTTTATGCATAGAGAAAGAATGAGGGAGAAAAATTTTCTTGCACTTTGCAGCTTCTGAAAAGAGACAAAAATTGCTGACTACTCATACTTTGATCTGAAACATCCTCTCGTATACATAAAGATCAATACAATGTATGTTAAAGAGATGATTAATTGTCTCTCTCTTTGTCATCTCTCTTTTCTGAAACAACCTTTATGTCCCTAAATAGTAGACTGTCTTTAAAGCTATGGGTTTTTTACACACATAAGAAGACAGAAAATTAAATGTCTTTTTAAATTGTCCAGGTACCTCTTTTTCCTTTTGAAATGCTTACTTTTCTCCTCCACCATCTATCAGGACACTCAGAAGACAAATTGGATTTCAGGATTAAAGGGAAATGAAGGGTCAGAAATAATGTTGTTTGTATAACATGACTACTTATGTAGCCCAAGCTGTGTAAACAAATCAGCAAATTCGAAGTCTTTGAAGAAAAGAACACAACAAACACTGCCTGAGCATATAGTGTATCTAGTTGGCCAACTCAATTATAAAGAACTATTGTATGCCCAGCAAACACATAAGAACAAAAATGAAAACGCAGTTCAGTGCTTTCTGGGTAGGTTGATTTGTTTATGAACAGGACAAGTAGCTCACAGTGAGACTGTTGTTTAAGGCAGACCACCGGCTTGGAATCCAGTCAGGTAATTCTGTCCAGCAAGGCAGACCAATGCTAATGATATATCCCATATAAAACAGTAAATTGACAGTAAGCACTATTCTTAAACAGCAAGGAAAAGGCAGTTTCACTCCTCAAACCCAGGGAGCAAGACGGGAGACACCATGTGGGAGCAAACATGGCAGGGGTTCAGGGAGGAGGTGAAGATGGCAACAGTGAATTAATTAAAACATAACCTTGGGGAAACAGTAATCAAAGCTATCTCACATCAAAAGATTTAGCTCAGAAAGAGTACCATAGCACAGAAATTAAACCCTTTGACTGGAGAATTATTTGGGAGTGCTGTTTAGTAGCTACTCTTTAGATTTAGTGCTTTCACAATGCAATTACTGATAAACCAGAGTCTCTGCCAAATCAGTGTGTAACAAATATGCCATTAGAAGTTTCAAACAACCCAATCACTTTGTTCCTGGAAAAAGATGATTCATCTTCAAACGGCTGACATTCTTGTTTAGCTGTTATAAGAGTGGCAAAAACTGACATGCTATAACGATTTAAATGCAAAAGACAAATTAATGCTTGTTTTCTTACAAAAAAATAAACGTGATTGAACTTTTTCTTGTTCTTACCAATGTATCACATCTGTTTCCTTTATCTATTTTATTAATTCCTGCTATCAATGTTTCTTTCTTTTGTTTTCACAAAGTATCGCAAGTGGTTATTTTTCGTGATCTGTGATATCACCCCATAATTCATTTCTAGCTGTGTTCTCAGTGAGTTGTTGGTTTATTTTCTGTTTAACATTCAGAGAAGACTGAGGCCTAACGAAAATTTGATATCAATCACGGGTTTATGTATTCAGGCTGTCTTTTTTTAAAGATAAATTCTTCGGCACCATATTATGTATCACTCATCTACCAGGTTTTCAGCTATTCCGCATGCTGTATAACATGAGTTTTTTTCCATAGGACAAACCTGATTTCCTCTTAGTAGTTCCATAGTGGTTCTGTGGCAGCTTCTACAGTCTCTGTCATGGAAAAAGAAAATGTACTTAGGTGCACGGATGTAGCAGGTTGATTTGTGTTTTGTTTGTTTGTGTTTTGGTTTTTTGTTTGTTTTTGGTTTTTGGTTTGGTTTTTTGGTTGTTGTTTGGTTGTTTGAGGGGCTTTTTTTGATGTGTTTTTCTTGTGAGATTTGGCTGAAATTATGAAATCTTTAATCCTTTTCTGCGTGTCCCACAGCAAATCACAATCTGAGACCTGTCTAATTCATGCTTTTAAAGGCACTCACCCTCCTCAGAATTTCAGAGTCCACACTGATCTTTTTGTACCATATCTGTTTTATTTCCAACTTACTTAAAAGTAAACTTGTCTGATTTCCAGTTGTACCTCCAAATGTACTGGTTTCTTCACACATCTCTGCCTGTCTTCATGTCTGCTCAGCAGTTTTTCAAGAAATCGGCACGATAGACATTTTTAATTCTCTGACATGTAATGAAAGAAGACCTTAGCATTTTTTAAAAAATATATTCTTTCAGTAATTCTTTTTTCATAGACGTTACCAGTTATTAACTAAAATTAAAACCAAAATCAACAAAGCTAAAGTACCAGTATATTATCACATGCAAACAAACCTTTAAATAACTCCTAAAAAAATCTGAACTAGTAAATGAATGACAGCTACGTTGTCCTATAAGTAGGATTTCTAAGTGCTATTATGTTATAAATTAGGCCTGTTCACTATGAGAAAAAGGACATTCAGAATTCAACTTGATCAGGAAAGTAGCTGTGAGCTATGTACTGGCATCATGCATTGTAAAATGGGAAGAAGTCATAGCAACACAAAAAGAAATAATACCAATGAAAGGAGATAATTAGTGTGAAATGTCTAGTTAGGGTAGACTTCTGCACAATTTTCAAGCTTTAAAATGTGCTACATTAAGAAACATGCTATAGCTTTTAAGAAAGGACTTACCCAATTTTTTTCTGACTTGTGCAAAAGACGGAAATTTCAAATAAAGCTTAAATAATAAATAAAATAACAGCAGCAAAATAATTTAGAAGAACCATTTTTGTTGTTTTTTGACACATGTGAACAAAAGAATATGAAAAAAACCC
The DNA here is from genome assembly GCA_013397725.1 of Rhagologus leucostigma. Taxonomy (NCBI): domain Eukaryota; kingdom Metazoa; phylum Chordata; class Aves; order Passeriformes; genus Rhagologus; species Rhagologus leucostigma. Next base: position 642,277 of record VZTD01004587.1, on the reverse strand, counting down.
TCACAAATGCATAAGCTCTTATTAGCTAAATTAAGAAATAGCAATGATTTAGTCACACATGTTCTTTAGCATTATATTTAGGGGAAAAAAAAAAAAACAAAGAAAAAAGATTTTACCAATCATAATTTCAAGGCACAGCTCATAATCTGTAAAATTTTTATTCCCAAATTCTAAAAGTGTGCAGGTGACAGTACTTACACTGGAAATGGCCTGAGAAATAGATCTAGGCTACACCATAAGGCAAATCAAAAGGGGTTATTTTGTTTTCCTAGAGCCAACAGCAAGAAGAGTGTTAAGATAAGTAAACCCAGCATTGTTATCTCATTTTTCTTTGCCTTCAAGCACTATAACCATTTCTGTAATTTCCTGTCAATTCTGAAGACAGCTAATGATGGAGTAGCATAGGTAAATATCACAGTGATACACGTGGAGATAGGTCAAAGATTTTTTGCCCAAGCATTGTTCCATTTATTTTACATCCAAATCTTTAAAAGAGTTATATTAAGTAGATAGATAATCTTATTCAAACATAATAGGAAGAATACTACTATTTATGCAACTGAGCTATAGTTCAGCACTTTGTGTTCTACATCCTGTACACAATTCTTCTCCCTTTCAAACGAAGGATTCATTTACTTTTTCCATTTCCCCAGCAATTTGTGGGGGTTTTTTATTGTTGTTGCTTTTGTTTTAGTTTGGTTTGGTTTAGTTTTTTTTAATTTGCATGAGGGGGTTTTTTTTTTAATATCTCAAGGGAAATTACTTAGGAGGGCACAACAATATGGAGTATTGTTAACTTAAAATATTATATCCTTTCTTCATGGTTTATATTAGTCAGACAAAGAGTCACTCCAGGCCTTTACAAATCTTTCTAGGAAAATGAGTGATCTTTCAAAATTTACTGCTGAACTAGTGAAAAGAAAACTGGTGTTCATATTAGTGTTGTTCATACTATGAACCTAATAGTAAAGCCCATTGTACTGTGTGGCAAGATATCAACTCATTCAGGACTGCATCAGCAGCCAATCCTGATCATGAGAGGAGAAAGTCAAACATGTACATCACTTTTTTGAACAAATAGTATTTACATTTAAAGACACCGTATCATGTTCTCTATAGTTGTGTGTTTTAATGGGAGCAACTGTATAGCTGTGATTGTTGCCAACATGTGGAGTGTCACAAAATGATAAGACATTTGAAATTTAAAATCCTTCTGATTAGAAATCAGTGTTTGGTTTAGGCATATGTTACATGTTTCACATTCACCACTGGAGAGTATTTAATATCAACCATTTCATAAATGATCCATTAGGGTCAGACTTCATGATGACTCCTGGGAGAAGTACATGTTTATATTATTGCCATTTACTCACTCAGCTTTCTATCCTACTGGGAATTAAGAGCTGTAAATTCTCCAGACAGCTGTTTGTAGTCAACGAGAACCTGGGATGACCACGATAGGATGTTGACTGCTGCAACGTGTCCACTGCAGGAAGACCCCACTCTCTCTTTCAGAATCTCTCAGCTTTGATTGTGGGCTGACTGTTTTAGGGAGAAAAGGGGGAATTGTACTAAACCATGTTAATCATTGTTTTGGCATCAGACCCTTTCTAAAATTTCTATTTTTGTATCTAAATAGCATTTTGCCTCTTCCAGACTGCCTTATGTCCCATACCAGAGCCATCTTCTGTCATCTTCATTGATATTTTGCTAGCTTCAGAGTGATATTTTTGCTAATGATGAATTAAACCATATCATCTTCCAAACAATTCCGAGCTGCAGAAAAGTTCATACTGAGAGACAAATTTGAAGTGTGACATTTGTGGCTACTTCTTGAAGGGCCTGGCATTTCCTGTAGGACAAGCTGCTCTTTAGAGCCTAGCTGATAAATGTGACATCAGTCAATTAAAGAAAAAATAACAGAGATGTGTAATCACAGAAATTACAATGTAATCATGCAACCCAAAGTATTCTAGATGAGAAAAGTATTAACTATTAAAATCAAAATTACATTCTGTGACAGAAACAATCTAGTATAGTATTGGAGGTATAGCCGCATAAGTAAATATGTTTTTCAACTAACACATGTTTAAAGGGAAAGAAACAAGGATAAACCTGCTAACACTTTTCAAAAATTTCAGAAGAAATCAGTCAAATGGAGATCAAAGCCCACTAATGCTGATGTCAAAATGGGATGGAATTATCCACGTCAAAATAAGGATGACATCATTTTTAGCTCCATTTTCCCCATTTTCAGCTTGTACTTATTTGTCCTTATGAATTTATCACCTTGCTTAAAGGAACATTTTTTTAAGTACTTGTGCCAAACCATGTACCTGTACATCAAAATCTCTCTGATTTTCTCATTAGAGGAATTAGGATGAGATTTCTTAGTATTTCACTATGTAACAAGTTTCCCATACCTGCCCCATGGGCCAGTGCAGCTGCAGAACTTACCATACTGCTGTATAAACGATCTTGCAAATAGCTTTATACAATATAATTTATATCATTTCCTCTGGAATTTTAGCAAATCTTCCCTTTACTCAGGTACAACTGAGACTTTTTTTTTGTTAATTAGTTCATTATATCATATGCAAGAATCATCTGGTTGTCCTCTCTTAAATCTGTCCCAGAGAGTTTAGAGCACTCACTCTTCTTCTCCACCAGTTTTACACGTGTTCTTGATTTATACATACAGGAGATAGCAAATGATATAAACATATATGTGTCTCAAGTGTACCTAGCTTACCTAAGAGTCTTAATTTCTTTGTAAAATGGCCTCCACTTAGAATTAATATGTCAGTGACTTTGAGTCACCTGGAGTTATAAAGAATTCTTTTTTTCCCAATAGCCCACGTAAATATGCATAAATATGTGCAGAATATTGATTTTCATTTCCCCTGAAGGACCATATTAAAATATTTCAAGTGAATTATTCTTCCTTTGCAAATACATTTTGAGGTCTATCAATGTGAACATATCAGTCTTGTCATAGGCTGAAACAGAGACAGTAAGCACTGCCAATGACAGTATTTTTATTTTGGTATGTAACCCAAATGGCTCTAGATACTTCAGGGAAGCTAAAAAGAGGAAAAATTGGTTTACATTTTCCTGTCCATTAAAGAATGAAGACATCAGCAATCTACATATCCTCCAAGCAGGAAATCTAAGAGACAAAGATGTCACATACAGGGTACTGTTACTATTATCAGAATCTCGCTATTCTTCATATGAATTATTCCTTAATAATTAAAATAAATCAAGTACTCCTGCCCCTTTCCATAGGGAATTGAGAAGAGCCATCAGGTTTCTTTATTTTTAAGATAAAATAATTGTTGATGAAGATCAGCACAGAAACTTGGATAGATTATTATTGATCCAGATCTATAGGTCAGCTGATGCAGATGTTATTTTTGGACTAGAGCTATGACAATGTCTCTGATTTAAAGATCTTATAGACTGCATTAGAATGCAAGCTTCTAGCCTGATGTGGACTTCAGCCTCAGCAATTTCATTGATTGCTTGCTGTCATTTAAAATGCAGTTCTAAGATAAAAAAGTAATGATTTCTTTTGTCCTTACAAAGACTTATAAAGCCAGAAAAAACAATCTCTGATCAGGTTATGCCATTTTTAGACATAAGAGTTTTTGCTGCTTCCCCTCCAGAACTAGAACTGTAAGATTGCTTTGCTTTGCTATACCTTTATCAATTAGTATGCACAGGTCAAACATAAACATCTTAATTATTGATCTCCATGACAACATTCCATTACCTATCTAAGCCTAAAATAGGTTATCAAATTGAGTAATCTCAGTAGGGTTTTTTGACTACATGATCCAATAACTGGGCTACATAGTGAGAAAGAATATAGCAATTCTATTATTAACTTACCAAGAGGCAAACAACTGTGAAACTGAATGCATTTACAACAGATCAGAAAATGTATTATTTACCAGTGTGTCTAATCAACCATGGTTGATACCACAAAGCGAGAATTCCCAACTCATTTAAAGAAAGATAAAGCAGAAATTAAGTACAAAGTCTTTATGCAGAGCTCTTTTTTATAACATCAGGTGGTTTTAGTCAACTGTGTGAATGGTACAACAATTGAAATACTTGTCAAGTGCATCTCACTCTCAACAAGATGTTCTTTCAATGGGCATTAAGGAAGATAGCCCTAACTAAGAAAATTTTCATTTTAAATGTACTTTTTTCTATATTTCAGTGAACACAAAATTTAAAATTACATTCTGCACTATGGTAAACAGTTGACTTCATCAAAAAATAAGATGTGTGCTCCTAGATTTACCAGAATTATATTGTTTTCCTGAATTGTTTTGACTTTACTAAAACTGCTGATGTGCCCAAAATATAATAAACAGCTCTAGGTTTAAGCTGACATTTGATAAAAGAGATACTGTGCTAAAACAGTGATGTTGAAAAGATGTATTCTGTAGGGATGGTAGCCAAATAGGTTACAGTTTGCATTTTGCAATGTGACATTGCATGACAGTTTCTGTTACTTTGTTAGATGCTGATATAATTTGTTCAGTTTTCAAAGCTATGGTTTGATCCAGTGACTTTGCTTAGTTTGAGAGCACTACACAAAACTTTTTTTTAATAAAGTGCCTACTACTACTACTAGTACCTAGTACTACTGCTGTACCTATTCTTTCCCTGAAGCATCCAGGAAATTCCATTATCTTTTTTACTGTACTAATAGCCTTTAATGAACTGGACTAGCCAATGTTTGTTGCAAATGAAAACACCTTAAATGTCTTGCTTTCTCATTAAACTTTACAGAGCGTGAACAAAAGGTGCACCAGGGTGTCAGTGACAGTTTGTTCCAAAAATGACTGCAGTAGAAATTGTTCACTGTCACTAGTCTGAAACATTTTTAATTGCAAAAAATGGTAAAAAGGAAAAAAAAAAGGTAGAGCCACACAGACTTGTACATAATGGAATGAGCAAGCCTAGGAGGTGTTATTGATCATAATATTGCTTGCATCAAATTGTTTTGGCTTAGCCTGCCTCTAAAAGCAGTTGTCACATTGAGTTCTCATCTGTCTCTGTCACTTCTCTTCATTCCATTAAGGTAATGCCTGCAAGCTAAGGACAGGGTAAGAATACTGCACTGCAGTTTGATTCCTTAATTCCTTTACAACCAGCATCACTAGCTCTTTGGTAGTGGGCTCTTACCGGACTGTCATGCCCTGATGTTAGGAGTGAACCTTCCATCTTGGAGGTATGGGTCACAGAAAGGATCAAAAGGCACTGTGAGTATTACAAGTTCCAATGATGAATGCAATTGGAAAAACAAATTGCGATTTGTCGTCTTCCATTTGTAACAGCTATTGCTTGAAAATACATATAAAGTCAGGGGTCTTATGTACTTGGAATAGACAAGTATTTAGAAACAGATGGTTGTCAATAAGTCAGGTATTTCTTCACAAGTAATAATGACTGGGAAATTTTCAATTAATGCTCAATTGTCAGACATAGTTTGACAAATGTTGGCCTTTTGCCACATATCTATTAATAAATGTTGCTTTTCATTCCTGTATAAGCTTTGTGAGGCACACAATTGTGCAACTGAGGCAAATGGTTTAATGGAAAATACAGTAGTTGCTTACTAACAAAGTATCTTCAAGGTATAGTTTAGCAAATTAAAGACTGGGGATACTTATACATTACTGTTCATCAAATACTTTCAGACTTCAGGTTTTTTTTTTCAGACCAGACTAACCATTTTGCTCTGCTTCTTTATATAAAGAATTCACTCTTACTGTGATTATGCAAATAGGACTTTTATTTCGTTGGAGGTTAGGCATAAACAAAGAACTTCTGGTAAGTATGTTGCATGTCAATAAATATGTCGAAACACTACATCTACAAAGACAGGAAGCATGGTCAATGTAAATGTAAAGAAGTAGAAACATACATAGTTTTTTTCCTATTCCTGAATTGAATAATGCTGTAAAGTCCAATCTTCATATTTCCTTCTTCACTGTGGCAAAATACACAACTGATTTGTCACCAGTGTGATAATTTTTCCCCTCTCCTTTGCTGTATTCCTTATCTGAATTGTTTTTCCCCTTTGATTCTGCTCTAGCTCACTTGTTTCTTTTAACTCTCTTTCACTTAACGTAATGCATGACAAAGATAATTAGGAATTAAACCATAAAAATGGTCATATAAAACATCCTAGTGCTTGTTGAGGCTGACAGGATTTGGTCTACTGGAGTCCAGTCTCTGATAGAGAAAGATGAAAAAACAGAGACTGGTTATTTATTATCTGACAAATATTAACAAAAAGTAATCACTTTATTACCTTTTTATGAAATTTCAGTTGAGCTTTAAGCAAGCAAAACTCTTTCTGAGTCAACTAACAGGAAAGAATACAAATTTAAATCAAGTTTGGAGTTAATAATGAGCATGAATATAAGTAATATTCCTAATGAGTATTCTGGATTTTGCTGTAATCACTCAATTGTTTCAAAGTCATAAGTGAATATCACCTCCAGCACTGAAATATTGAGTGATACTTAACAGCTGTTACAACAAGCACAGTAACAGTGACATGTGAAGCTGCTATCACATCAGGGTCAAAGAGAAGGAAGAAAGAGGAAGGCTCGGTGAGGAGTACTTAGGGTGGTGAAAGTATAATATTTTGTCATTAAACTTGAGCCAGATCATAATTATTATCCAGTAATGTTCATATCTTCTTTCATGTGAGAGTGACAACATTTGATCTGTTTTCTTTGTGTGACATCACTTTAAAAGTCAGATCTCAAATAGAGCCCATTTGCTTAGTCAAAATAAGCTATTTTTAAAAGCCAAGCATAAATGCTGTTTTCTGATCCTAAATAAGCCACAATGACAAGAGGACCCTTATTCCTTGAACTTCTAAGAGTGATCTTGTCATTGTCAGCAGTTTTCTGCCCACATCAGCCTATTCCCTGAATTTCCTTACAAAAGAATGACGACCATGGTTTCCTGTTGTTGTGCAATAGTGTTTGAAAATAGAAGAGATAATTCCTTATTTTCTCCACCTCCATGTTCCCCATTTTTTTTTTAAATACAACATCCATATGAAAAGATTCATGATAAGAAAACTCATCCAAGCTCCTAATTTGGTGGTGTGAATTTCATGTCCAGCTAGTGGAAAAGAAAAGTTAGTTTTAAATTTAGTTTGTATTTCTGTTTTAGATGAGAAGGCAGAAACAACTTATTTTACAGTGGACTTCAAAAGGCTGTGCTACGTGTAAATTGTTCAGGGATAAATCTTGGCACCAGTGATGTCAAGAGCCAATGACTCTTAACTTCTGCAAGGATGAACAGCTTTTAAACTACAATAAACAGTGACATTTATATCATGCTATGTGTAACTTTGCTGGAATTGAATATGTGGATCCTGAGCTTTGGGAGGTGGTACTGGTGGCAACATTGTCCATCTCCTGGAAACTTTGTACTATGAGTGAAATTCCTAATAGCTCAGAAACGCCCTGACATAAACACCGTGTGTCAGTATCTAACCCGGTTTCTAGCTGAACTCTTAGTCTAAGTCTGTCAGAATGGACATGAAAGAGTTTTAATGATTTGTGCCATAGTTGTGTTCATCCTCTCTCATTAGAAAAAGAGGTTACTGCCTGCTTGTATTGGAGAGCCCTGACCATGGAATGGCCATGACTATGTCACATACATCTTAAAGACACCTTGTCTGGGTGAACTCGAGCACTGAGTAGAAAAAATCTATATATGTCCTGCAAATACGGCCTTGCATGTTCTGCGTGCACTCAGTGTAGGCATATTGCCATATTCCGTACATGCAGCTGGCCTCTCCATTCTGTTTCGATGAGTGGAGCACCTGGATCAATGTGCTCTCACACGAGTTGTAAACTCTGGTTTTAGTGAGACAGGAAAGCAGTACTCTTTGAAGGGGGTGGTTCTTGGCTGTGGGACTTATTTCTTTTTACTTTTCTTCTTCAGCTGAAAGTGATGTCAGTGTGTTGCTTTTCAAAACCAAACCATCTCTTTTCATCTGTGAGATGGGGCTGGGCTGAAAGGAATAAGGTCACTCACACAAGGACTCAGCATCCCACTGGCTCAATCTGGCAATTAAACATACTGCCATTGATGCTTTAGCTAGACAGACAATTAGTACACGAGCCTAAAAAAAAGTATTGTAGATACATGTTTTAGCAAGGACTTTCTTAAAAAAAAAAAAAACAATGATCTTTAAGTGAGTTTTAAAGATTTTTTCACATGTTGATCAGAAGAGTTTTTCCAGTGTTGATACACCAATGAAAAAATGTTATGGTCTTCTAACTATCTTAGCAACATTTTAGTTAAACATAAAATCTGTTTCTAAACCTGGTGTGGTTTTGTTTGTTTTTTTCCCTAATGATTTGAGTGAATGAGGTTTTAAAGAGAATGTCAAGGAGATCATAATCCTACAAAGTATTAGCAGGCAGGAGTTCCACTTGTCCTGGTGATGTCTTAAATTTGGTAACATAACTTAATCATATGTTATTTGCCATTTCAAACGTACACGTCTCTTAATTATTTTTTTTCTAAATCCGATGTATTTCTAAGAACTGGACATTTATTTACTATCTGACTATGTTTGTCCAAGTATTTCAACAAAGATGAGCTAATAACAAAGTTCTTTTTCTAGCCAAACCGTAGCCTTTTATAAATTACCTTCCTAATGTTGTTCCATTAGAAGCAGAAGAAAAATATGGGGGAAAAGGCTTAATACCTGCATTTCTTTTATGAGTGTGCTCAGCCCCTAATGCTGTTTCTGCGAACTCAGAAAATAAGTAGATTCCTTCAAATTACAGCATTATAAACATTTTATGCCTTACTGGTTACCACAAGTATGAAATCCCTGTTTGTCATGGAGACTATTCTGAAAGCAATCAAAACCCTGTCATTGTCAAGGTCCATGACTAGAGGATAGAGACTGTGGTATGGAAATGTGTAATGCTGCATCTTCCAGTGTAAACAGGAATTAATCTTCGATGTATTGAGCATATTAATCATTATCCAAATAGCAATTCCACAGTAATGCAGCTGGAAGAGGCCTGAAGAAAAGAGTCCATCTACCATTAAAGTGGTTATTGATTGAAGGTTAATGTTGTGTGTCTGGGAGATCACTCTGCATCCTTTTTTTAATCAAATAAGTGCAGAACTGAATGACTGACTAAACTGCTTGGCTAGCTGTTCATCTTATTCAATATGAGATATCAACATTGATTGTTTAAAGTAATCCAGTGCCTAAAAATCTACAGCTCTATGTCAGCTGGAGATAGTCTTGTATTCACGTATACCTACCAGAAAAAGCTTGATACTTTTTTATTTTGTTCACATTCAAGCTGTGCATATCTATTGCTTATTCCACTCTAAAAAAGGTTTCATCTTTTTTTTTTCCCCTGTGAACAGAATAATTTATATTCTATTATATGTTACTGTGCATTTCTGTATGGTATTCATACAAAAGAGAATGACAAGGTTGGATAAATGCTCCTGAGGGATGGAGAGATGAAGGTGGCCTAGGAAGCATGCTCAAACATGGGAAGGTTCAAATGATGTTGGGCTGCAGGCAGCAGCTATACAGAGCCTTGGGGTAAGAGCCAAGCCAAGCAGGGAGCACACAGCACAGGAGGGACAGGAAGGCTGCTGAAAACAGGCATTGGAAATAGAGCTAGGTTCCCAGAGTGACAAAATCAAGAAATTTTCTTAGGAACACAGACTGGGCACAGATAGCTGTTCCAGTCAGGAGAACGACTGAGTTGCTGAAATGAAGCTGGGAGTGAGGCTGGGGCAGAACTTACATCTATGGCAGAGAGGGAAATGTTCCCTTTTATTTCTCTTCTGTCTTACTAGTCAGTCAGAGTTTTCTATACTTTCAAAGTAGAAAGGGATGATGAAGAGCTAAAATCTAAGCACATAAATGAAATGGCTTAGTCCCTAAATGCTCAAGGATTACACAGGGGTTAACATGGCATTTCAGAGCACATAAATGAAAAGCCCAATTAAAGTCTGCATAAAAGAGGTTGTGTAAATATCATACCAGTCTAGGACTTGACAGTGTCAACTTGTCAGCTGATATTTCCTCTGCTCTGGTATATTCTCAGTGGATTGACGATTCATTTCTCTGTTTTTCTAGCTTAGGCCTGACCTTTATTTTTCAAGGGCCAAAATGACTTTTGATGCAATCTTCTAGAAACATCAGTAGTGAATGTCTTGTTTGTTAGTGTTAACACATAAAACAATCCATGCAAAGAAGTGATTCTAGATGAGTATTTTGGTACTGTCTTTGTTGTGCCATCTGAATTTGAGCTTTTAAGCTGTATTATACTAAAATTAGTGACAGTTTAAAAATTGAAACAAAGATTTTTATGCTCTTATCCTTTGTGGCAATAATAACTAGTTTGTATAATATGAATGTCATATGCTGTGTCTCTTTTGAGAAGTTTAATTGTTGCATGACATAATTCACAGAACACTAAACATTAGTCTGTCTGAGTAAAGAACCTATTTCTATTCACATGGTAATGAAACCTTCTCTCAAATAATCAACAAGCTAATGAGACTTACTGAATGACCCACGACTATACATTGGTTATTCTTGTAATTTAGATCAAACACAGCTGATAAATAAAGCAGAAAATACTTAATTAAATGTAAACATTCAAACAAGAAAAGAGAGAAGAAATTAGTCTAAGCTAAAAATGAAAGGAAAAGGACAAAGGGGTTCTGAATGGAAGTTACTCCAGCCAAGATTATTGTGTAGGAGGCAGAAATGCACTGCATTAATGTCTATTGATTCAAGCACAATAAAGTTTCTCCAGGCACAATAAAGTTTCTCCCTGATTGCTTACTGAGCTATATAAAGGCTTTTGAATGGACAAAGTAGCAGGATTTTTCCCCTAAAAGTGTCTGCATTCAACATCATCTCTTCTTTTCTGTGCTTGCTCGCTCAAATATCTGGTGTCAGATACAAATTTATACAAACAGCCTCACGGGGTTCCTTTGCTTTCAGATCTCCTGTAAAACAAGCTTTTAAATATTCTTCATAAGGGAGCAGCATTATAAAGACAATGAAAGACTGCAAGGAACATGTATGATATCTGAGTACATTTTCTAAGATAGATGCAAAGTTATATGTTTATAGTATGCTTCCTTTTTATTTATATGCATCTATAATATAGCATGAGTACAGTTTTTGAAGTGAAAAAAAAAAGAAAGAAAATTACATTTGAAAATATTGAGACTAACCCTGAAGCCCTGAACTTGGCCACTCCCTTCTCCTTGATACCTCTAGTGACTGGCTGCCAGAGCTTCCTGCTTTCCCACATGGTCTATATTTTCACACACTTCCTTTCTCTTTTCATCATATCCCCTGTCCTTCCTCATATTCAGGGCAATTATGGATCATGCTGCCTGTCCTGCTTTTGTGTGAGCGCACTCAAAATGGGGGAAACAATTATTCCAGCAAATGGCTGGTTGGTTCTGCAGCTGAGTGTATATGAGAACAGAGAGCAGCAGAAACTGAAGAGAAAGTGTTTATGATGATACCTAGAAACTCCAGACAAAAAGCATTCTTATATAGATAATATTAACATCACATCCTTATTTAGAGAGATTTTAAATTTCTTTACCAGTATGATGACTTTGGTATAGGAGTGCTTCATTAACAAATCTCATCAAATTAGAACATTAATCCATAGAAGAAATAGCAGAAAAGTCTGTTGTTTGACATTTTATTTTTAAATTTTAAAAGAAGCAGTAACTAGTTATTAACATACATTTGTAAGTGTATTAACCTACATTTGTCTGTGTTTTCTTTCCTGGAGAAAATTTCCTTTATATACAGCTTTAAAACTAAGTTTCTCGTATTTTATGCATGCAAGCTTCTGCCTGCTACATGTATATATTTTGCACAATGATGTGCTACTCATTTCTCAAGACACTGTAGGCTATTATATATCAACCTAAGGGTTTGGTCATTACCTTGATACATGAGATTCATTTTGCTGGTTGTGAATGGTATGGTTGCTACAGCTGTGTGAATCACGAGCAGATTTTAAACAAGAACATAAAATGTTAATTTTTTTTATTACAGTAGTGTTATCCTGTGGACATTTGTCTGTGTTCTTGAGCAGTCTCTTTAAACGTGTGGTGCATGATAGTCAGTTGAGCAGAAATGAGATTAGTTTTCCTCAGCAAGGGTAGAAGTATCTGTTAAGGCACACTCAGCACAGGAAAGACATGAACCTGTTGGAGTGGGTGCAGAGGAGGGCCATGAAAATGATCCTTCTGTGAGGAAAGGCTAAAACAGTTGGAGCTGTTTACCTTGTAGAAGAGAAAGCTCCACGGAGGCCTTCTAGCAGCCTTTCAGTACCTAAAGGGGGTTTATAAAAAAAAGATGGGAACAAATTTTTTAACAGGGGCTGTTACGATAGGACAAGGCATAATGGTTTAATCTGAAGGAGGGCTAGACTAGATATAAGGAAGAAGTTTTTTTGCAGTGAAGGTGGTGAAACACTGGAACAAGCTTCCCAGAGAAATTGTAGATGCCCCATCTCTGGAAGTGTTCAAGACCAGGGTGGATGTGGCTCTAAGCAATGTGATCGAATTGAAGATGTCCCTGCTCATTGCAGGGGGAGTTGGACTAGATGACCTCTAAAAGTCCCTTCCAATCCCAAATATTCTATGATTCTATAAGAATATCTTTTCAGCAGATAGTGAGTAGCACTTTTCTTGCACATGCACTGTGCATGGACAGAGCTCTGGGCTGAAGGAAGTGCAATTTCCAGACAAAGGATGGAGAAGAAATACCATGAGACCCTGAGACTTTGAGCTGTAAACTCTACTCCCAAATTTGAAACTGACAAATGTTAACTTCTCTTACTATGAAAAAAATTCAGCGGGCTTCAAAGACAGTTTTAAAAATTATTCAGTTACGTGGAAAGAGATTTCTGATCTATGGCACCCTTTCTGAATCTTCTGTATGATACAGAGGCATTGGTCACAATCTCAGTAGCTGAGCTGCTGCCAAGAGGAAAATTATGAATAGGTAATGACTCAATACATCCATAGCTCACATACTGCCACTACTGTCTTAGGAAAAAGTGGTTGCAAGAAGACAAAACAAGGAATTAAACTCAATATGTGATTCATATTATTTGTGTTCTGTCTTTTTTTAGACAGTAGAAGATGTGTTCTTAGTAAGGTCAAAAGCATTACAGAAATATCTATATTTATTTACTTATTTCTATATTGCAAAAAAAGTCATTACACAGGAAAGAGGAAGGTTTTTTTGGGGGGGTGGTGGGTGTTCTTTTTTGGTTTGGTTTGGGGAGGGTTGTTGTTTCCCAGGGTCTTTTGTTTTGTTTTGTTTTGTTTTTAGGGGGTTTTTGTTGTTTGGTTTGGCTTGGTTTGGTTTAGTTTTGGGGTTTATTTTTGGTTTTTGCTTATTTTCTCCTTTTTAAATTTTCATAGTTAAAACATCATTTACTTTCACTTGTGATTCTCTCTCACCTACATCATCATTAAATTTATTGTTGCTGTGGTCTTCAGATTTTTTTCTACAAACAAAGCTTTTGGTAATTCACACACGGAAAGTACCAAGACCATGTACTGCATTATTAAAGAATTTTGTCTGAGGGGAAAAGGAAATATTATAATTCATGTTGTGCTACAGGGCTATTTATCAAGGAAATCAGTGGAACATACAAGAGCCTGAACAACTTTCTTTCTCTTTGAAATTAGCTGTACTTTAGCAAGAGTTTGGACAGGTGGTTTTTCACCCAACATATATTTTTCTGTGGAAAAGACTTGATATGTATGGAGATAATATTTATGTATTTATGATCATTTACACCAGGAAGTAAAAAGTTCCTTTTGCTACATCTGCCTTTGTCTTTCAATCCATATGTTCTGTCCTTCAGCAGCATGAATAACCTTCCTACTGTAAATTCCCTAATGGGTAGAATGATATTTAGCTCTTAGAATCCTCAAGTGAATACTCTCTTCCAAAACGTAAATCTACAAGACTTCTGAAGACACAAGTTGAGTAAATATGTAAAGTATTGATAAGATTCCTGATTTTGCATAAAGTAAGGGTATATTTAGGGGCAATGTTTGAAATCCAGTGAAGTTGGTAGGTCATTCAGCTAATTTGGACTCTAAAGTCAGTAAGTATTTTTCTGGAATTTTAATATCTTGTCTACCTTTTTGTGAAATCTTTACTGAGTATTATGGTTCCTGCTGCTTCTGCTTTCCTCAACTAGTTAGACAGGAAGATAAAACCTGGAATCCTGCAGAAGGTGTACAGTTTCTTGTAACAGTAACTGTTCAGTTGACTAATCATCTATGTTTTGCAAATGAATCCTGTTTTCTCTCCAGATGATTTTGTGGCAGTGAGATGCCTAATGAAACAGAGTAAGAAATGTACTGACAAAAATGTTTGGAGAAGGAAAATAATGTGAACCATATTTTGTTTTGAAAATAAAGAAGCATTTGAAGTGTATGGGTAGGAACAGGCAAAAGAGGAAGATAGTACTGGATGAAAGTGAATTGCTGGAAAGTTACCTGTAAGTGTTAACACTAAACTTCTTCTTGCCTTAGCTGGATTCTTCTTCTTTTTTACTACTGTGCTTGGAATTGCCTTTACTACTCGACATTAATTTGTCTCTACTATATTTTTGTTATATATTTCTATTAAGAGTACTGCAGAATTAATGGTGAGACCTTTAGTGAAACTACCTGTTAGAATCCTAAAATGAGTGCAACATCTCACAGCCCATCACTTAAAATTCCTGTCTTGCCGTATTAATGAGTCTCAGACAGCATTAATGCACCTGGAGGACATGGGTCTCAAAAGCCCAAGTGCAGCATAAAGGAAGTGGACATTCATTTGAGTCTTAGAGCCTCATGGGACCTTACAGGTATAAACTCGGCTATAAATTGACCAGCAACCTTGCTTGCCCTCAGGCTGTCTGAAATGTATGAGAAGAGAAGTTTGAAGTGTTTTAGGGAAAAAAGACCCACTCTAATGGATTGCCATTCGTTTAAAATCCAGCTGTGGCACAGTGTTCTGTGTACATACTTTGTCTTGTTATGGTATGTCAGGAGAATTTAAGCCCACTGGCTGTAGGTTTTCATAGCAAGTCAGCCATGCTTCCACACTGCTCAATATTGACCAATATATATTAAACAGTTACCAATGTGGGCTTTTTAGAGGAAGATTGATAAATAACCATAGAAATCCTTTGCCAGAATACCACTGAATTAAGATGTTCTGTTTTGTTTTACTGCAGAATACAAGGAGTCTCAGTCTATCACTGCCTCTTTCAGAAAACAGGAAAAAAGGTACTTAGAAAGCAGACTGAGAGAATTGTCTTGAGTGCTTAGATAAGTACTCTAGTATAACCCTCAAGCAGCCTGCAAATGTTGACAAGCTTCTTCCTTAGGATTAAACCATTGTTTAGTAGTCATGTAGTATTGAATTAACAAGTACCATCTGGAAAGAAAAGTCTTTTCAATGCTGATGCTTTCATGTATTAGGTTCTTTTTTATTTTTATTTTCCTCTGACAACTTTCTGCACTTTTGTCCTCTGCCAGAAGCAAATCAGAAGCAATTCCAATTGACAAGAAGCCTGATGGCTTATCAATAAAGAACAAAAGCACGGAAGGTTTCAGGTGGAAGTAGGTTGTTCCCATTCAGATAATTATCACTTGTCCATCAGAACAAAGCTTGCCCTATTTTTATGTTTCTTGAGTAGGGCATTGGAGTGGGATACTGTTCCATTGACTTTTTCCTTAGTTTTGGGCAAGTCACTTTCTTATTATCATGAATTGCAGATATAATTACACTTAGCTTCCTTTTTAGAGATTGGTAAAGAGAAATGTATGTAGTTGTTTAGTTTTAGTTTTCGATTTTAACCTTAAACCTCCTTTGAAATAGTTTCATGTTGTATGTAACTTATTACAAAGCATGGGTAGTTTTATGGAAACTGTCACAGAATTTTACCTAGAATTTTAATACAGTCGGTATATATGATTGCAGATATAAGTAGATGATTGGTTTGTGATTTCTGTCTTTCTTTTCCCTTGAAATATCAGTTGAATTGGTAAATCAAATAAGAAGGCAACCAGGATCAACATCAGTAGAGATCCTGGACATTACAACTGGATGAGACTTCTGAAAGTTCTCTTTCATATTCTGTTTAAGGCACTGATTTGTAACTTGATTGGCTTGGGTTTGGCTCTTCCACACACATTTTGCATGAGTTTTGACAAGTTGTTTGGTTAAACTTCACGTGTGTTACATGGTTCACATTTATAAAATCGTGATAAAGATGATTATTTTTCTATTTGGTGTACAACGCTTGTACTGCAACACACAGTGCTCGTAAATAAGACACATGATTGTGAAGGACACTCTTCTGAACTAGTGCAAGTGAACAGAATAATGAGATTTCAGGAACCTGGTTTCTACCAGATCATAAAGCAGGAGTGATTATAAAGTACTTCTCCCTGAAAAGAGCATTCATACCAGAAATAAACCACAGAATCTATTTTTCAGATTTTGTAAAGCTTTTCCTTTTTAGAAAGAGTTTTGTGGAAAGTTTCACGTATTGTATTTCTTCTATATAGCTTATAGATGGATAGCTTATCCGTCACTAATTCAGATGCACAAATGTGGAATATCAATCACGTTGTTCTGTAACTGGTTCTAGGTTTCTCTGCATTTTGCTCAAGGAAAATTTCTCTATAACCATGAATTCTTGAAAGATTTACATAAAAAATAAAGAATAGTTTGTACAACAAACACAAAACATTTCCCGTTGTGAATGTCCCTTAGTCTCTACTAAAGAAGTTAAAAAGCAATTTCCCTACAGTATCCAGGAGTGCTGGTCCTAATTTAGTCATAGGAGATCAGCGTAAATGAGCACTAAGAATATTATCTAGGCCAGGATGAAAAAAATTGTTACAAAATTAGTCTAAACTGCTGTCCTTTCTTTCAAAATGCTCCAATGGCTAGAAAAAAATCAGAACTCTGATAGTCTGGGTTCCTGGGAAAGACATATTGAAAGCCAACAATAAAGAAAAAATGTAGATGCAGGATAATCTCCGTGTTTCCACATCAACACTCAATAGTATGGTTGACTAAGTAATGACAAGTGGGGTTTCACTTGCAACATCCAACACAGTGTTAATTCAAATAAACCTGTACATTATGTGATGTGCACCCCATAATATAAAATGCAGAAGAGGTTTGTAGATTGTTCATTTTGTATCCATCATCTTCATAGTTTCTTTGGCCTTAGTACATAAATTTCTTTTTAAATGGCTGTCATTTGCCTTCTGATATACAGTAATGCTTTGACTTCCTATTGCACTGGACAGTTTTAAATTGGTGTAACACTGGTGAAAGTAGTGGTGCTTTTGCCTCTGAGAAAATGGAAGAGCTCTGTAGTAACTCATACGCAGAGTCTTACTCTTTTTCTCTGAAATTTTGTCCAGCTTGAACTGTGCACGGTAAAAGTTTGACCATCAAAATAAAACAAAGATAGATGTGGTAGGAGCCACCTCCAACATTTTGCGTTCTAACAGTGAGATTTTGGCTGTTTTCCAATTCAAATGAGCACAGTCACAATTAGTCTTTATTATCCAGAGAAAAAACAAATGGTGAATCATAGCTTCATATCCTAGAGTGTTTGTTATATAATACATATTGAATTTCATTTGTATGCTGTATGCATATGTTTACTAGGCTGAAAGCTGATTACGCAATTTCTTCTAAAGTCTTTGAAGGCGCTGTGCCAGCCCTTCCTAAAGTCTGCAACCATATTGTTTTTGACAGTCAGGAGAGTTTGAGATTTCTGTATTAATTACTCTGTTTACATAAAAATGAGCTTTATATCATTTGTGTATTCCTGTTACATGCACTTTAGAAATTACGGAGTAATTACAGCAATTGCTTAAACTGCATGTGGTGTCTAATTTAATTTAATAAGATGCAACTACATCATTTTTCACATCTCATAAAACTAAATATGTGAGACAGTGAAGTCATAATGAAGTGTTGTAACAGTATATTACACATAGATTTCTAAAAACATTATTCATTTACTTATTGGTAATTATTCGTATACTCAAGAAATATTGGTGTATTTGTCTCCATACGTAATGTATAAAGAATGTGAATGATTACTACTTCTCACTTTGTTACTTTACACAAAGAAATGCATGTTACCTTTTTTCTTCCATGTAGGGCATAGCCTTTTACCAGTTTCAGTCGGGTAGTATTAGCTCTACTCTGTGGTAATGCATTTTAGTAAGCCAAAAGGGATGGCCATTTATCAGACTTGACAAGTTGTGGCTGCATAATAACTTTCCTGTAATGCAGACGCTTTCCTGAATGTTTAAGTGCTGATGGTTTGAACATTACAGCTCACCAAATTTTAATTGATTTGAGGTTCACTGATTCACTGACCTCTAAGTAAGTGTCAGAACACACTGGGGTTTTATTTTCTTTTAGTTGTCTATCCGGATGAATTTACAGTCAAGTGTTTGATCCTCTAATGTCCTATAGGTACCCCAGAAATGTACATCCTGCTCAAATATGTAAAGTCTTCTCTGCACAAGAGACACACAATCCATATATCCAAAAATACTGGTTTTAGCTGTGTGTGAATTACAGGAAATGTAAACATTGCTTAGGGAGGGAAATACTTGAACAATGAGACATAATGTTTCTAAAGACTAGATTGCAGGACTTAGAAGTGTGCATTTTACAACTAGACAGTTGCAGAATAAGGACGAGATTATAGAATCTGGCAGATGGTTAAGCTACTTCTACCTAATTATCGCCAAAGTTTGACTGGCAGCCTGGTCAATGTTTTCACTTTCCCCTCATGCCTCATAACCATAATTCAAGAGTTTGTGAAAGGGTCATGGAAACTTGCAGCTGTGTCCTTTAGTTCCTGAACCAAGACGTTTCATTTGTGGTTATTTTTTAAAAAAGATTTCTGCTTTACCTGCACACAAATCCCCCAAATATTCTGGAGTTTTTCAGCTTCTCAGGTTTTTTCTCATTTTGACTTCAAGACATGTAGACATTCCTCCTCTTAACTTCAAGGAGAAATGAGAATAAAAGCTCTTCTGTGCTCTGCCACAGAATAGGAAACATTGTAGTGACAAATACTTCTATTGATCAAAAATATGAGAAAAAAAAGACATTTTGTTTTCTGTTTCAGAGCAATCACTCAAAAATGCTGTGCTTTCTTCAAAGACATGAGTGAAGGATGAAAAAATCATAGAAAATAAATTAAGGAATGTATTTATATTTTCTTGTTGTAAAATTTCAATGATTTCCTTGTATGCCATCATTTGTGTTTGGAAAAGGCATTTTATGTAACATTTTCTGTTTAAATTGAAGTGATCTCTTTTCTGGAGTTTTCTGGACCTTGTTCCCCACGTGAGACACCTCAAAGTCAATAATAGGCATGCGGGCAATAAGTGAGGGGTCTAAATAATGCCATTTTTTCATCTAAGGAGCCAGGTAAAGGAAGAATGATGAAATAACATAAATTTTGCTTTGTATCCTTATTTAAGAGGTAATATAATAGTTTAGAAATTGTTAGAAGAAATAGATTCAAATGGGAATAGATAAGAATAGACAAGAATAGATAAGACTCATTATATTATGGCTTTTCATAGCTTCTTTCTGGAGAACAGTGCAGTCTTGTCTTCCTCCCCAGATCTTCAAAGGATGACATATTCAAAGGATGAAATGATTTTACACAGAAATTTTTTACACTGATAAGTAAGAAATGGTTACATCTGCAAGTACCCAAAATAAAACAAAACTGTAATTTAGACATTTAATTATTCCTGCAGGGTATGAAACTTTTCCTAGCTGCATAAAAATGTTGCTTTGCTTAACAAAACCGCTTTAGCTATTTCTATCTTCTTTGCCAGTTACTCATAGTGCTTAGTGAGTTAATGTGTACACTAATGACATTTATCATTAATGAAGCCAATCACTACAGAATATATATAAATATATATGTATATCTATATATACATATAATGGAATAGGCAAGCCTGTAATAAGGTTGCTACTTCTTTGTCAGTTACATCTTATCTTTCAGATATGAGAAAAAGACTTCCATATTCTTCTTGTCTTGTGTATTAATATACTTAGGCTTGAATTTTAGTGGATTTTGGATTTTTTTTTCTTTTTTGACAGTGACTGAGTGCTGTGTGTTCTGACTTAAACATTGTGTACTAAAATTCACACAGGACTGGAGCAGTTAAACAGTGAACTTCATGATACAATAAGTCATAATTAAAGTGTATTTGATATTTACCTACCATTGGAGAAGGGTCCAAGGCAAGCAGTTTCAGCATTCGTTGTCATTCATCAAGTGGCTCATGGATGAGTTGAACCTCTGTAATATGGAGCTGGCTCACAACTGGAAGGTAAATAGTAGAATTACTGATATGGTGTTCATTCTTATTAAATTACTGTACAATGTGTGTGGTTTTCACATTTTATACACAAAATATGCCAAAGAGAAGAAGAATTACACGACGGAAAAAATGCATGTTTTATTACAGCTAAAGGATTTTGCTGATTTTCCAAACTGTTAGTATGCTGCATAAACAAAGTGAAAAAGTCTGAGTATATAACTAAATATATGTTTAAAGATCTGTTTACAATTCTATCTTTTTAAGCTACCTGCTCTGGCCCAATCCTAAAGACCATCCATTTTGTCTAGGTAGATAAAATATGTTCAACAATAGAGTGAGATCCAGGGATGTAAACATGAGTATTTTATAACTCCTTCTTTTTTTTTTTTTTTTTTTATAACTCTTTTTTTTTTTTTTTTTTTTTTTTTTTTTCTTATAGTAACCAATATAATCTCTAATACTGTATGGAATCTAAAGTCCAACGGGGAAAAAAATTCTGATAAATTCTTCTTTACTTTTATACTCACTGCTTGTTCTGGACTGCAAAATGGCATGCAGGCTAGCTGTGCTACAAAATTATTTTACATCCATGCTATTACACATTGTGTTTTAAGCTTTTGTGAGACAGTTGCCAAAATAACACCAGTCTGTGTCAGTAATGGGCTTAAGCATGTGCTTTTATAACTTAGCTGTGATTTCCTCTTGCATATTTTGGTAATATATTAACTTGCAGGTATTCTATTCTGCTTTAAACCTGTATATATATGTGCATACATATGTACTATATATGTGTACATGTGCTTGTAATATACAGATAGTACTGTTTATAATTTTCATATATACACCTATACACACTTATAAAACAGTTTCCATTATTAGCATGGAGATGTATTGTTATTCATACTGCGACAAATCATCAGTTCCTTAATCAGGAAAATTTTGACAGTGAAGTCTGACTTACTGAGACTTTACTCTGAAGATTTCTCTATGTATTTAGATAAATATTATTGTACTTTTTTTAAGACTCTTGAAAATATGTAAAAGTCACTGACCAAATGATAGAATGGGAAAAATGTTAATGTTGCTGTCTAAGTTTTATTCCTTTTAAGATATGTGAAATATTTTTCTTCTGTTCTTGAGAAAACAGATTGTCTGAGTTTGTTTCATAAGCTAGAAGTTCATAAGAGAAATCATTAACACTTTATTTTGAGAGAGATGATAACACCAAATTCAACTTTTCCAACAGAGATGCTATCCTGCTCTATTTTTTGAACTGATTTAATGAGCTCCAGTACTATTTTTCATGCCTAGTCTTGAGTTCAGATTCTGTTTCATCTGTGAAACATGGTAATGTGTGTACCAAAAAAATTCTAAATAAATTTTATACCTCAGCTTTTCTTTTTGGTCATAACAGTATCAAATACTGCACTAAGAAGAATGTCCAGTCAGGTCTTAGCAGCCTGGATGAAAGGTTTCCAACAAGCTCCTTTTTGTCTGACCTTTCAGCAGCTGGTAGATTTCCTATAGCTTTTTATATACCTGTATTCTATAAGTCAAACTCTTAAAAGGTATGCAAAAAAAACCAAGGTAGAGTTTAGTCTACTTTCTGAAAATGAAGTTGGAAGGCTACGATGTCTTTTTTTCCAAACTACAACTAGTCCAAAAATATTTTGCCTTACTCTTAGGGATTTAAGAAGGAAAAAAAAATCACTAAAATTTAGAGTAACCGCAGTCTCATGCAAATAGTATTTTCTGAAGTTTTATGTGTGATAACTCTTCCTCCTTAGCTAAATTTTATTCCCTTGGTGAATCATGCCTCATATGGGATTGAAGAAGAAGAGCAATGAGGTCTCTTCTCTCACTGGACTGTGACAATGCCTCAGGAAGCTGATGCACATTCTGATATGTACTTCTTGCTCTTCCCCTGACATGCCTTCACACTAGGATGAGGGGATCCTTACTGCACAGTGTTTTGATTATCCGCTTAATTCTGAACCCCTTTTGACGATGTCTTTATTCATTTGCAATCTGGTATGTATAGCCTGAGCCCTTCTTCTGTTCTATTCCTCCCTCAGAGTACACTGCTAGAAGATTTTTCACAGAAAAACTGGCTGTGTTAGCTCTGCAGTGATGTCAAAGATTAGGACATTGTGAAAAAAAGGGAGTGATTTGAGATCTCGCTGAATTGTTTAGATGCTGTTAAGCTTGCTGGGATACTCTTTTTTAGCTTCTGTTTGGAGATTAGATAATTCTGCAGACCCATGCATGATCTGGCAACTGTTATGCTGCTTGTAAACTCCAGATGCTTGATAACACAGGAAGAAAAGCTGTGCATTTGACGTACTTCAACACAGAGGCAAAGTGATGTTCTAAAAAAATAATAACTGATACAGAACCTCTTTGATTAGATAATTATGTCCCCTCTTGGAACCAGATTTATCCGGTGTTGTTTAGTAGTGAAAAGAGGAAGACCTTGGGGAGCCTGGCAAAATTCACCTCAGGCAGGCTGGTGAAGTTCCCCTCGGAACTCTTTTATTCGAATCTACAGCCTGATTCCCTGCTACAAATCAGAAATTTCCTGTGTATCAATAGAAGCTGTGGAAGACCATTTCATTCTTCTTACTACAGGAGTGACATCATCCATGACATAGACATAATTTCCATTGATTCCACTGAGAGCCTTGTGTTAGCATCAATCTAGTATTTTATCTTTGACACGCAATAAGCCGCTACAGCATGCTACCAAGAAAAGGAATAATTTTTAGGTTTTAATTAGCTAGTGAGGTTTCATAAACTTATCACTAGAAATAAGTGACAGAGCCCAATTCAATCTCTGCATGAATTCAGTTATTTTTTCCCTGAAGCACTTGTCAAAGCAGAGGAAGGCTTGCATGGTTTGAGGAGTTTCCTGAAGTTAGCTTGGGTTAGTTCTAACTCTCTGCTAAGAAAATAACATATTAGTTTAGCTAACTCCACTCAAGTAGGCTTCTTTGCCTTTCTCCATTTTTAAGTGGAATGACCAGGTAATCTAAACCTCAAATAGACCCCTTCCTAGACCCTAATTTTATAAATAACACTTACAGTATTAAGATTTAACATTCTACCTTGACTTAGAAAGATTTGTTTAGGCAATAGGCTGGAAATAGTCAAAATTTTATTTTTTTTAGCATAAGAATAGAACTAGGCTCCAGGTTTGGGACGAAACAGTTCCACTGATGATAGTCCTGCTAGGCAGCAGTGCCACTCATTCTGTCTTTATCTGAATACGACACTGAATGTCAACATCCTCAGCTGAGATGACAGCTTGACTTTGAGTGGGTAGACAATGTACGTTTCTACCAGAATTTTTTTTCTTGATGTTCAACTACACCCTCAGAGAGAAATTTTTGAAAAGCAAAGAACAAAACATAAGGATTCTTGACTGTAGAGGTTAAGTTTGTTTTTATACTCTCAAGATGCTAGGAAGATGCATATGCTTTCAAAAATCAGTACCGGTGGGGAGAAAAAATGCTCTTTTCATCTCTTTGTGTCAGCTAGCTTTTTTTTTTTTGAGGTGTAGAAGTATGAGACTAATGGAGAGCAGGGCAAGGTCTGTCACAGGTATTAAAGGCCATTATTGTCACAGGTTAGCAGATCATAAGAGCTAGAATTATGACCACACAGGAATAACTGTAAAAACTTTATTGCCTTCTTTCCCCTTTTCGCAAACTAACTGCAGAATTTGGCTTCCTTATTGTAATCAGCTTATAGGAAACAGTGCAAAAGCTGAAGCCAGTAAAAGCTGAAGCCTTAGCTTATCAATTTGACAATTTTCAGCTGCAGATGTACATGAAAAATTGAACTATAACTACCATTGTATTAAGTGACAGTAGTTTCAAGAGACTGTGTACAAGGTTGATTCTCTGGTAAGTACCAGATATGTACCTTGATTAATCATGGGTGTTTGTTGGCTTGATCTTTTTACTTAATTTATTTACATTATTATTTCTATCCATAAAACTTTTTTTTTGCTGTTTTCTTTTTCACATCCTCCTTATTTCTATAGGAGAACAGTTGATAGCATTTTAAAAGTGTACCAAAGGAGGTAATAACAAGAAATGTAATTTCTTGTAGATAATTTCTTTTTTGTTGTTTTGTCATTGTTTACCTAGAGAGATTAGAAGAAATAAAATTATTCTGCATAAATATAATGGAGCTGATAAGTATATACCATTTAATACAGCATTTGGGGGTTCGGGACAAGCAGTTATAAAGGTGGCATGTCTAATGCAGCATCATTTCAGAATTAGATCAGGAGATTGGAAGTCAGAGTTTCTACACTTTTCTTTCTCGGAGATATTGGATAAACCACTTAAACTTGCTTAATCCTGTAAGTTAATAAATTGTTAATATTCATCAATATGATACTTTGCTACTTTGCTGACTATTGAGAGAGGTATGTAATCATTTGAGATCTTAAGATGGAAGTCTTTCCTCCTCCCCCTACCCTCACCTCCCCACAAGTTTAGGAAGAGAATCATTCTCTCTCTCAAGAATTGTTAGTGATTATTCTTTTTTTGCATGCCTTAAAGAAGTCTGATTTTCATGAAAACTTTTTTCTTTTCTTAATCTTATTTTGTATAAATTTAGCACATGTTCCAACATGACTGCCTTGGTCTAAAGGCTGGTTATTGGAAACAGAGCTATTTGTCCCGTTCGTTGCCGCCTCTCACACACTACATAACTAAGGTTGTGCTGGCTGCACTTTCACACGCTGACGGATGGCTGAACCAGCCTGGTGTGGATTAGACCTCTAGGATGGCATACGTAATTTTGGAGGCTGAAACAGCTAACAAACAGCTTCCAGTTAACAAATACACTATGAAAAACCTGATACCGGGCCTGAAAGTAGATGTTGCTATTGGAAGACAGTGGGAAAACACATCTATGTTTCAGCGTGGTTCTTCTGTCTAAATGAAAGTCCTTGATGTGCTCTTTGATCTCTTCTGTTAGTTCAGTTGGGTATAATGGCCTTCTCTTTATTACATTCAACGACATGGTAATCTACCACTGGCAGCAAGATGAATATTATATATTCCATTCCTAGCACTGGACTCAGATGAATGAAAATGGATACAGACTTTACAGCTTCTGAGAAGGAAATCAGTATTGTCTTTTCCAGAATCTAAACAGAAGGCTACTCTTACTTTGACTGGGTTTTTTTGCTTGGTGATAACTGGTAAAAAGAATGAAAATACTTTGTAGTGATAGTTTACATTCTTGGTCTTATTTTTTCATAACTGGGAATTGTGAAAAATTTTATCCCTTGTAGGAATAAGTGTAACTTGAGAAATGAGAGCAGCTCTGAAAAAGTCCATCTGCAAGATGTAGCGTATTGAAGATCCAGTTGCACCACAAAAATCATATTCTTGGTGGATATATTCAAAACAGTGAAAGAAACTTTTACTGTATCTGGGACACTGGAGAGGGAAAAAAACTTCTAAACATTTAGAAATTTGATATTAGATAAAATCTTGCATTCTTTATTTAGTGGTTTGGAATTTACTTGAATTTACTTGGAATTTTTCACAAATGAAAACAAGAGTCAAGAACCTCACCTGATATAAACTGGCATGGCTCCACTGAAGCCAAACAACACAGTGTTTGAAGAAGCTGAGGAACTGACTCCTGCTTTCAGAACGGAGGCTGGTCTTTATTCTGCCACTTCACATTTATTTATGTATTTATTTATTTAAATCTATTTATTTATTTAAGTCTTAGATCTATTACCCTGTTTATTGGAACTAGAATGCCTAACTCATTTATTACGTAAAGTATTTTGTGGACAAAGGGGAGAGAGGGCTGCAATTTTCTGTACAGATGGCAGAAGTACTGTACAGAGGAGTGGAGTGCATCTGTTAATCTCATCTAAAGAAGCAGACAGTGAAGAGGTTCAGTTCTGTGACAGCCTAACCATTAACGGCATCCCAAACTTGATTTTATTTCTTCACTTTTCTGGACTGAAAACACTGGGGCTAAGATTTATTATGTCATTGTCGTCTCTGCCTTTCCTCTGTCTCATCTGTATTCTTTACAGAGCCTATAAACATGGGCTGTCAGCAAGCTAAACCTGTCAGATTTCCACTTCCCCCCTCCTCCGTCTGCTACTATGCTGCCCGAGAAACAGCCCCGCACACTGCACCCTCACTGTGATTCTCATGATCACATCTCATTCATCACCGTGACTCCAAACTCAGCTCAACACATTAGAAAGAAAGGTCAGGGATATGAAAGGAAAAGAGAAATAAACAACTACCCAGCGGAAGTGGTTGAGCTACAGGAGACGTGGGAGGTAAGATCAGAGCCAATTTCTCTGCCAGCAGCTGTACTGGGCATAAAGTACTTGCTGTACAAGTTCTAAGTGTTTTAAACTGGAGGGTTGTGTAGAGGTTTTCTGCAGCTTGTGGTTTATTTCCCAGCACAGAAGCATAGCGAAAGGATAGAAAACCTTAGTTAAAGGTGGGAAGGTGATAAAACTGTTTATAATTGGAGTAGAGATGACAGATTGGTTGCTGAGTGACTAGAAACCTGATAGCATGCAAGTTTTGGGCTTGAGAGTTCAATAAACAGTGAGGAAAGGACAAGTCCTATGTTGACTTTCTGAGCGAAACTTTAAGATGCTTTTGTTTTGGGACGGGGAGAATTTTGTATGGATGAAAAAGAAATTATTTTATATGAAGTAGTAATATTCCTTTAAATGGTGTCTGTTTCCTCCTATGTGCTACACTGTCAATCTAGTTAGGTAGAATTAATTTTAAAATTATTCTGGCTTAGTGATATCCCTTCTCCATTCTCCTCACTACTACTTTGGTCATTTATACTGAGTGGGTTTGTTTTCTTAAACAGGAATTATGTTTTTTGCCTCTATAAAATTATTTTTTTTTCAGTTTCTTGACTTTTCATCATAAACATAAATAGCAGTTAACTATTTTCTTATTTGCATTTTGCAAATCTATGTTTAAAATATTGATGCGATATCATATCAGCAATTTCTTTCTCTCAAGCAAATAAGGGAGAAAAAAAAGAGAAACTGCAGAGTCTAAAATAAAGGTTGTAAAACTCTGTTCAGGAGAGTTTTTCCTCACAAACAGTAGTAAACTTATCAGGATTTTAGTTTACACTTTTATTTATGTATTCAATAATTCGTTAAGAATTTGATATGGCCCCTGATAATAACATATTGCACAGCAAGTGGGATGGCTTTGGCCAAATAGTCGAGAATATAAATATCTATATCGAGTAATAATGTGACTGTGCTTCATGTGAGCACAGATTGCTGTCTCCTAACCTTTTTAGTATGTTTCTGTCCGGCTCAAGTTACAAGCTTGTTTTTATGCCTTATGTATTATTTAAGCTAAAAAAAAGAGTAAATTGATTATTTGATAATTCTCTTTGAACAAAGAAAAAAAAAAGGCAGAAGACCCCTAATGAAATAATCAGGCAAATGATAAAACCAAGAGCATCCAATGATTAAGCAGGGAAAAGGAAATTTCATAGGAAATGGTTCCCATGATGTCCATTAAACGCAATACTTTGGATGCAACCTTCAAATCTGTTAGCCATGTGCCTCTGGCTCTTGAAAGGTGAGGAGTAATACTACCCTGTATATTTGCTCCATTTCTCATTCTTTTTGAAGCATTTGCAATCTTGCCAAAGCTGAAGACAAAATGCTGGAGTTTGTGGCTCAAAGTGCAATAACACATCTTACAGAGTTGCTTGTGGGAAGAATCTAGCAGAATTTGGGGAGAAACTTCTCATAATTCAGGAAAGGAACTTTTGCATTAAAAATAAAACCAAGGACTGTAATATTCCTTACTTTTGCAATAGAGTTTGTTTTCTTCAGTAAGTGTAACTGCTCTCAGTGTCCATTAGGAGGCTCTTTTCTCTATGTTCATTCATCATACTCCGTGGACTCATAGTATGGAAATTCATCAATTTTGAACACACTGAACATCCTTGCTTTAGTGGGTAGGGGAAGTTAAGATCTCCAAATCAGGTAACTGCATTAATACATTATGTGCATAATAATGCAGCAACTGAAAAAGACAAAAAACTGAGAACATGGTGTTACGATATCCAGAAAAAAGTTCAAAGTCGAGCCAAGAATAGATAAATTCTAGATTAATGTGAACTGTGAGAAGTAAAAGAAATTGTGGAGAATAAGAACCAAGGATGGAAACATATTAGAAAAGATAAGTACATTTGAATTCCTACAATTTACTGTATATAAATGCAGCATTGTGATACAGCAGAGCTCTGTACTGACATGATTCATACTCGAAAATGAGGAAACAAACCGTGCTAGAAATTTCAAACCTGTGAAAAAAGAGGTGTGAAAAACACCTGGCAGTACACCTATAAAAGAGGCTATAGCTGCAGAACAATTGAGAAATAAGTGTGAGTGGCTCTCCATGAACTTCATCGAACAGCAATAATCACACTGCTGGCAGTATGAAAATGATGATTCTACTAAAGGAAAACAAAATAGAGCATAAGATCAGAATAATAAAGTAAATTGCAGTAAGAAAATATGAGCCTTTTAGAAAATAAATGTATGAGAAATATATTTTTTTAGAGCGTAACTTGTAAAAACATTATAAACAGTGTTGTTGTCTACCACGTCACTGCAAATAAAATATGGATTGGGTGGAGGATGAAAGGAGGAAGAAGAAAAGTCCAGAGTACAGTACTTCCCTCTTTATTGTTATGCTAGGAAGAAGCCAACTACTAGGCAGTTTATCTTCTGGCATCAAATGAGATTGCTTCAGTTATCTTGATCAATACCAGATGAAAATGATGTGTAAACCAAATATTACTTTGCACTGGGATATCAAATATTCTTATATGTTTCTCTGCCAAAGTAAACTAGTAAATATTGAACTTGGCAGACTGAATCTGACAAGTACTTAAAATTTGAAGTAATGTCTTAGAAAAATAAATGGGTATCTCACTTTTCCGTCTTGAATGTATAGTAAAGTTTGCATTGCATAAAGCACTTCTGTCCAGATAGATGCTGGAGGGCTACATTAAGCTATGAAAAATTGTCTTTAACCTATATATGAAAGGCAGCCATTTTAAAATAATGAGGCTGCGGACAGAAAGGCAATTTGGAAAGTGAGCACTTTCAAGTGACTAATTCATCTCCCCAAGGAAAAATTTGTGCTAGAGTTCACCATCTAGTAAATACCATGAATGTTATATGACAGAACTTACCTACTCTTAGTTGCTTACAATCACCAAAACTAGACTTGATTTTCCAGGTTGTAAATCAGATTCCTGTAATGCAGATATGTAGGGATTGTGTTCTCTACTCATGTATTTCTTCACGAGGATTGGTTTAGTTGCACAGACTTCATCATCCAAGCTTTGCAGCTCAGCTGTCTGCAATCAATAATTGTAGTCCAAGATGGATTTACAAAATAAACAAAATTATACCTTCATTAAAGACTTCATTGTGACTGATAGCATTCAGGTCTGTATATTGGGTATGACAGCTATAATGCTTGCAGTGCACTCATGCCAATGTTTGGAACATAAAAGGATGGACCACTCTAAGGACTGACATGACTACTGACCCCTTTTTAATCTTCTGGCAATGTTTATGTCCCATTTGACAAGGTCTTAAAAAAAATATTTACTATATGGAATTAGGAAAAAAATAGAAACACATTCAGATTTCTCTTCAGAAACAGCTAATACTCCTGTTTCTCAGATAAGAGCCTCTTTCTGGGAGTTCTAACTACTCTGTTCTTCTATTCAAAACTCTATGGGTTTTATTAAGCCTTCTTGAAAATGTGAAGAGAAGAGGGTATATTTGCATACTTAAGAAGTGCTTAGTCTTGATTAGTGGTGCACAGGAAATCAAGTAGGGTCTTATTTTTACCACAATTTATTCATTCGATGCTATCGATAATGCTATTTTATTTAATAGTTATAATGGTAGTCTAACCACTGAGTACATTTGAACATTGAATTTTATTTTTGCTTACACTTTTCCCTACAAAATTTCCATGATTCGAGAAGACTTCTCAGTTCTCTTGCATGTCTCTGTAATGAAAATCACTGTCTAATATCATCAGGGAATGCATCCTCTGACTGTGCTGCTTCACATCTTTTCTTTGCCCCTCCAGTGAAGACAAACCAAACGTTAAAACAAGATTAGCCTCTTTCAAACATCTTGCACAAATGTGAACCAAGTTATAGTTTAGGAACGAATACATTCTTTTTTGTAGTTATATTACTTTATTTTTTTAAATGTCAGTGTTTGAAATGGTTTAAAGTCATTCAAGAGAGACCAGAATACAGTACTGAATGTAGTTTGTTTCCACTTTCTTTCTTATGAGGATGTATAACAGTGCTTGCCGTTTTATTTTCTTCAGATCATAGCCTGTAATATTTTTTCATCCAAATACTATATTTAAAAAAAAAAAAAAGAAAAAATAGCAATTCTTTTTCAAATAACTTGGGAATTAATTAGAATTGAAACATTCTACAGAAACTGTACAGAAGAGAGAATAAGTAAAGCAATTTTTAAAAGTAGACAGATAATTTTATGATTAGTCTTACAAGAATTATGCAAAGCAGTTGGAATTCAAACTACTCTCTACATTGTGTATTATATTCATTATTAGTACTGTAGTTAATACGTTCTTGGCATTCTGTTGCCCATTACAATAATGGGATATAATGAAATCTCTTTTTTTGGTGCACCAGGTGTAAAAAATGTATTATTCAGGATTTCTCAGGCAACCACTGCAATCTAGTCAGCACTGAGATACGCTTGCTAGTAACCGGAAACAATCTGCACCCTCGTGTGTAAGAGTTGTGGTTCAAGCCCAGCCGGCAGCCAAGCCCTGCACAGCCACTCACTCACTCTCCCCAGGCAGGATGAGGAGAATGGGAAGGGTAGAAGTGAGAAAAGTCTTGTGTTGTGGTAAAACAGTTTAATAAGAAAAGCAAAAGTTGTGCACACAAGCATACCAAAACAAGGAATTCATTTACCACTCCCCAATTCATTTACCACTCCCCAATTCATTTACCACTTCCCATGTGCAGGCAGGTGTTCAGCCATCTCCGGGAGAGCAGGCTCCATCACACGTAATGGAGACTTGGGAAGACAAATGCCATCACTTTGATCATCTCCTGCTTCCCTCTTCCTCCCTCAGCATGAAATCCTGAGCATGATGCCATGTGGTGTGGAATGTCCCTTTGGTCGGCTGGGGTGAAGTGTCCTGACTCCATCCTCTGCCAGTTTCTTGTTCACCTCCAGCCTCCTTGCTGTTGAGGCAGAGTGAGAAGCAGGAAAGACCTTGATGCTGTGCAAGCATCACTATTTCGCAACGCGAAAATAAATGTCTTTGAAATATAAAGACAATATCAGGAACAAGTTTTTAAAATTTCATTTTAACAAAATATTTAGAAATAAAAAATTTAAAGCATTAAATATTTTATCAAAATTCTTTAAATAATAAAAAAATGAATAAAATTGCTGCCTATTTACATTTTTAAAATGTCATATTTGTTAACATTTGGATTTTAGAAATGTGTGTTTCTAGTCACTAAACTGACTTTTGTTTTGATTGGCCTACTGAATAGTATTAATTTAAATACTCTTTTTTTTCCCCTATGCTTATCCAAATTATTTCCAAATTTTTCACTTCCTATAAGACCATACTAATGATTGTTTCTTCACTTAAGAAGAAGCATAATCTTATTTAAGGTTTTCCTTCATTTGTTTTTTTTTCTTTTTCTGGTTAACATCCCTTTTCAGTCTTTATACTTAGAGTCTGGATTTTCCCCTCATTAGACCAAGGAAGATACAAACGAAAGCATTAGACATAGCCATTTTTACTATCAGTGTTCAAATTAAAATTCTGTGTGGCTCAACCATTCTCTTGTTTCTTACTCCTGCTCCCAAACATGATTTTTGGGCTTCTCTTCATTTATTTATTTCCATTTCTTCTTTTTCCCTTTGTCACCGTATACCAATCTTATATCAAATAACACCAGCACTAAACCCAGGGTATATCACTTTGCTTTTTACTGGTGTTGCAATGAGAAGCCTGATTTTTATTTTAGAATTTTTGCAGGAAAATGTCCCACACTATATGTGTTCATAAAATTTTGTTGGGTTATTGAGTTCAGATGAAAACACCTTTAAGTTTCCCAGCTGTTTTAATAATTGCTTAACCAGAGACAATACTTAGTCTGGGATTAAAACCACATAGGAAAGGGGAGTTTTATTTCTTGCCTCATAAAGATACTGAGAGCATTAATACCCTGCAGATTACAGGGCATTTAAATGTTATCAGAAAATGAGGAAAGGACAGATAAACATCTATTGATAGACCTAGATAATGTGCCTGTCATTCTCAAAAGCATTTGTGGTGGTGAAATGCCGCATATTCACTGGAAGCCAAATAAAAACATACACATTTTTATCCAAGAGGGATGTCTTGAACTTTGGTCTCATGCTTTATTGTAATATAATGGCAAAATAGTATAATTGTCCCAGTTTTAAAAAAAATGGCACATGTGAAATGCCATAAGTGCTGAAGTGAGGAAGAGAATATTGAGAAGGCATTGTAGAAGGAGACAGACAGATCTACCAGACAGTGCTGTCGTGTTTCTACTGTCCTATCGCACTTAAACCCCATGGATAGCAACTCAAGTTCCTGCACTGACTGGTTTATTTCTGCCCCTAGCTGAAATACCAAAAATTATCTTCTTCAGGAGACTCCAGTGCCTTTATACAAATGAGCATATGGGACTTGTACCATTATGTCATACAGTGGAAGGCTTGGGGTCCTCTGCTGCTGCCTCAGCCCACAGCTTTCACAAAGAACAGGAAACTATTATGTATGAGCAACTGAGTAGTGCTAAGAGATATCCTGTGCACGGAGCTAGGTAGGAACTGCTGAGTGAAAGTGTTCAACAGGCACTTCTCAAGTTTTCACAGCACCAATAAGCAGAATTCCAGGTTAAGGGGTTGCTGGTGTAAATATTTTTCACTGGAGAACACATTTGATCTCTTTCAATGAGCTCAAAACAATAAACACGAAAAATACTCCAGGATTCTGGTCTTCACAGAATTTTTAGTTTATAACCAATTTATTAGGTTCATAAGTTTATGAACATATTTTGAAAAATATCTGAGTCTGTTAATGCAAATCAAAATTCTTGATGTTTTACATTGTGAAAATGGCAGAGTTTTAATTAAGGTAGTTGTTAATATTTAATATCACTGGTCCTTCCATGAGAAGCAGAATATAATGAACTTCATCTTACAGAAATGGTTTCTATTTAGGAATCTTATGGTAAAGAAGTGCTTGATCTAACAGTCTAATACTAGTCTAACAGTTCTTGATAAAGTTGAATATATTTATTTGTATGAAATTATATGGACAAAGTGTTGTGAACCCTAGCTTTGATCCAGTAAGTCACTTCTTTGACAAATGGGTAACTTTTCAGCTTATCTCCAAATTTACTAAAAGTTTTGCTTAATCACACATACCACGCTCTGCCTATAAATTACTGTATTAGAATTGACAGTGAAAATCAATTCTTCTTTGTAGTACAGATAATGTGTTCATAAACTCTGTATTATTATCTTAACTTCACCAGCATAGCCATACCAAATGAGTATAATTGAGATATAAATGTATCAGCCTATTGTATCACCATTGTCAAATTAATAATTGTAAGACAAACAATGATTCATATTTCAAAATCACCACACTTTTCTACATTTTAACTCTGTGGAAAGCACGGTTAACCTCATTCTGCCCTAGGGGATAAGTAATCATACAGATGCTACTGTAAAATGTTTCTGATCTTTCTCTTTGAATGTCTCTATTTTTCTTCTATTTTTGCCCTGTATCTCTCCTTGATGATCATTCACAGCTTGCTAGAATAGAGACATCTCTGAAATTTGAGATCTCTGCACTTTTGAAATTTAATGCTTCTCCACATATTTACAGTTTTCTACATATATATGCAGTGTAGTACGTATATCATTAATACAATAATTCATTATGCCATGGTCGATCCATACTAAATGCTTTCAGCATTGCCACAAATATTGCCTACTGCACAGAACTGATAACTAACACTGTCTAACAACTCGCACTACAATTTCTGGAGAGACTAGAGTAGCAAATATATAATGTGGGTCGTGTTAATGTTCTTGAAATGATTGATAAGTTTTTAATTATAAATCAAATTTTAATTTAGTTACTCTGTTCAGCCAAGTATATCTTATGAAATTTAATGTATGTAATATTAATACATGATATAATTGAGTTTCCAGTGCTGGTAGATTTGGTTGCTTGAGAAAGCAGAGTAGATATTTCCATAATGACTAGTTTTATGATTGGAAACTTAGTTCCATAAAAAGGAATGCAGGAAACTACCCTTTTTAATGGTATTTCTTGTACTGGACTGGTGACATGAAGAAAAGTTACTGCTTCAGGTCTTGATAGACAATTTTTTTCCATCTGTGCCCTGGCCTTGATAGCACTGAAATATAACATTTTTCTATAAGTATGTTTTTTCTGTCTCTTCTCTTAAGCACTGTGAATCATATATAACTATATGGATGGATATGAGCAAAGGCAGTTAATAGCAGCCAAGGACACCTCTATGTTATTTTAATTTTCTTACTAAATATAGATAATAGGTCATGTTTTCGATGATACACTTTTCAGGTGCAAAACTTTGCATGTATTCCGTTTGACTTCTGTAGTCAGTCCTCCCTGGGTGAAACAACATGCATGTGTTTTCATGGTTAGTAGATGGCATTTATTCCTGACTTTCTCTGGAAGAGTGGAAATTATCAAGACTCTGCTATATATTGTTGCTTATATTTAACTTTCTCTTCTTTTCTTAAGTTTCTTCAGTATTTCAAAAATTCCCAGAAAGCTCATGAGTCTGCTAGACTTCATGTCTTCAGTAGTTTAGTCTATGGTATATTTACATTTTTAATGATGTTTGTACCCTGTTGGTCAAAGTAACTGCAGGCAAGCCACTTCAATAAATACAATATGTTGAATAGTATATAATAAATGAAAAATGAAGTTCTCTTGGAACAACTCCTATGTGTTACGAAATATTGCAAAATACATATGTTTTTCGTAAGTTGAATATGTTGTCTGCAGGTTTCAATGCTTAATTAGAAATTATGATTAAAGGAAACTGAGTAGACAAACAGCACCATGATTTTCCTTTGTGTTTATTCTTTTACACTGAATTAAGGATCTCATCTTTTAAAAGACTTTTAACTGGAAAAATGTAGGGGCAAACTTTGTTGACCATAAATAAACATTTGGTATTCCATACTTTACTACAAGTGATAAATTCAGAGTACAAGAAAGAATAACAGTTTGTCATCTCGGTAGTTAAATGGTGCTACCTCAGTAGTAGGACAGGCAGCAGAAGGAAACTTGTATTTCCTCACTTCAGTTTTGAATAGTAAGGGAACTCTGCAGAATCAGTTTGTTTAGTCTGACGAAACTTACTTCTGATCTTCTATCTACTAGGGATAGTTTACCTTCTTTTTTTTTGCAGGTTTTTCTTATTGCAGCCTCACAGTATAGGGATGTCAATGGAGATTTGATATTTGGATTTTTAAAGAGATTATTTCAATGTGTGTTTTTCCTCATTGTATGAAATAATTTTGAGAATGAGTACTTTGGTTCTATATACCTGTGTCTTTAAAAAAATAATTTATGCATTTTGCGTGAATATTAATTAATATCTCCTCATTTCATTGATGAACTCCTAGTTATTTCTTGTTTGACTACTAAAGATATAATAACTCTGCTTTGGTTTTCTGCTTCCATTTGTTGGCAATTATTCAAGGTAATGATTACAGACTCAGACTTACAGTCATCACTTCCAGTAATATTAGAAAAATTTCCACATACATATTATTCATAGGAAGCTGTATAGTCAAATAAAATATATACATGCATTTGGGCTGGAGGAAAATTATGGTTCTTAATGTTGCTTATAGGGATGCTGGTTCCCCAAGAATAGGAGATTAATAGTATGTCTTGCAACACTGACAAAATTAATTTTATATCAAATTAAATTAGCACCATAGAATCCTAATAATCCTAAATACTTCCTTGGACACTATTATTGGACAAAATGTATAACCCATAACAGCTAATGGGCCAGTGATGATAAAAACGTAGCAGAAACTGTAATAGGAAAAATACTTCAGCTATCCTTTCTCACGCTCTCATCTTCTAGGTCTTTATTCCCTAATGTTTATACTGGTATTTGTAAAAATAAACGTTATCGCCATGACCCTGTAAAGTTCATAAAAATCCGGTTGGAGCAAATGTTCAGAGAGTCAAGTATCAAATTTCTAAAATGTTAAATTCCTTTAGTATTATTCTGAGACTCCTAGCAGATGTAAATTTTTAGGAAAAATGTTAGAAAAAAAATTCATATCCTAATAATTTTTGATTAGAACTTTAAGGAGAAAATATACAGCTCTGCTTTTTAAAGTAAACAAACATACAAGCCCATTTCTATGTCTTAATTGTTCCTACTTCTGCTTGCTTTTTAGATCCTGTTTCTCTTTACTTTCTCAGTCATGCTCAATGCTGAACTCTGACAGGCATTTTGGGAAAGTGTGCAATAGAAAACGCGTAGCATGAAATATTGGGAGAAAGTAATGTTTTTTAAGCTGCTTCTAGGCAGGCATAAATCTTTCC
Organism: Rhagologus leucostigma; assembly: GCA_013397725.1. Classification (NCBI taxonomy): domain Eukaryota; kingdom Metazoa; phylum Chordata; class Aves; order Passeriformes; genus Rhagologus; species Rhagologus leucostigma. Next base: position 605,018 of record VZTD01004587.1, on the reverse strand, counting down.
TCTTTCCAGAAGATTCTTCCTAGTGTATATTTTCAATACGATTCAGGTCTTTTTTATATTTTATGGTAAAATAGAGAAAACGAGAGAGAGAATGTTTTCTAGCAGGTAGGAAATTTCCACCTGGTAGGAGGCTTGTGTGTGCATGCATCTGTGTGGGGGAGGGGGCTGTGTTTAAAAAATTGCTCCTTCTTTAAAACAAAAACACCTGTTTTTAATTTTTTTTCATTAAGCATAACCTATAGATTTCAAAAGCAAAAAAAAGGAAAAAAAAAGACAACAAACAAGTAGTACTCCTTCTTTCAACAAAGCAACTCCCACTGCATCTCAAACATATCTTTTGACAAACCCCCCTCTTTACGAAGTTCTCATTGCAGTGCCTGTCTCAGCCCTAACTGAGTCTCACGGGGGCAGGGGTGTGCACAGGATTTCCAGAGTGCCATTTTAGTTTGAAAGCAGGAGACTCTGGGCCATACTTTGAAATATCATTCAGTGCCTGTTTGATAAATTACTGAGTTTATCATTCCCCAAACACTGAATACATTTTGAATCTCTAATGCTAGTTTTATTAGAACAGAGACTAGATGCATGAACTTTTAAAAAGTACAGAGCTCAGATAATAACGAAAAGCTAAGACGGTTTGTGAAAAGAAATGTCTCCTGCCTTTTTTGTCTTTTCAGAATTCTCTTGTCTTCCAGAGTTGCTGTTAGTCCAGGTTCTGAGACTGATTAGTACAAATGAATATTGTTGATCCCTTGAAAGTGGCTACCTCCCATTTTGGAGGCGTGTATGTTTGAAAAGACCTGTTTCCCCACTGTATGCTCTTCCAAGGCAGCATTTTTACTGTCTCATGAGCCTCTTGCTTGCCTGCACACCAGAGAATGTCTCTGGCACCTAGGCACTCTTTCTGCTTGCAGGAAGTAATAGTCTCCCCTTCCTCCCAAGGCTCCTTCTGATCCAAGACAAAAAGCAACATCCTTCTCCCTCCTGCCTCGATCTGGGCTTTTAAAGAAATGGGGCATGGTGGTTCACAGTGACTAAGTTAAGCAGATTCCACTCTTGGCACCTTTTGAAATCAAAAGTCAGAGGTGCTCAGAAACAGGTTTGTGAGAAACAGGTTTGCTCAGTAGGTTTGTATTGTAACATGAACGGATAGGAAGGAAAGCTAAATGTTATTCATTTATAACTTGGGCATTTAGTGATGTGATATAATTTATGTTGCTACCTCTGTCTTTCTAAAAGGAAAAGCTGTCTCCCTTTGTGCTTTCTAAATAGCATTTCATGATGTTTGGCCACTAAATTACATTTGATTGATGGTTTTCATGCTGCAAATGTATGCAGTGGCTACACAAATGTCTTAAGTAGAGAGCAGTACCATCAAGAAGAGGGCTTGTAGTAGTTAGCTAACATTTGTGCTGCCTTTTAAGATGTTTTCACTGGTCTGGGAGGCAAGTCTGAACAAAGTTTTCTAGAGAAGACTTTTCTGGAGTCTAACCAATGGCATGGATAGGAAGCAGCATTTGCATAGCCTCTGCTTTTCCATCCTTCACACTCCTTGTTTTGATCTTCTGGACCCCTACCATGATATAACCTTGGGCTCTAATTCCAAATACAAAGTGTTTGGTCTGACTTTCTTAACATTTTCCAGAATTACTGCTAATTATATTGGATGTGGGCTGCCACTGCTGTGCTGCTACTATGTTCCAGTTTCTGTCTCTTGTGCTCTTATTTGCTCCCCGTCTTCATTGCCTGAAATGAAAGGCTCGTTTAGTTGAATGTATTTACCTGAAGAATTATGTTTTGGTCCCTTGGCTGTAAGGCTGGTTGGAGGCATTTGGCACGGAATCAGTTTCAGTGGATTGTGGCTGCCTGTTCTTATTGTATGAGGTTGCCAGTTGTAGTTTATAGTCTGCGTGGAGCAGCTAATCTCTCTCTGGTGTAAAGGACAGAGCTGGGTTGCTGTACACTATACATTACATCTCCTGCCAGCTGGAAAGATTGCTAGGCACTCTGGAAGATTTTTTTTCCTAAAGTAAGGACTTTTACTTAGTTTCTTTATGTAGTTTTTTTCTTCTCTTGATTATCTCTTAGCAACAGGCTTGAAGAGTGTTAAGAAGATGAAATGAATAAATGAAAAAGGAAACTGGTGGGAATTCTTTTTAAATCACTCCAGAATAGGACAGAACGAATGGAAACAGATGTAGCATTGATCTACATCTGACCATCATTGCATCCCACAACTAAACCATAAAGGATGGAACAATTGCAGATGTGTTTTATTGACATTTATCACAACTGTGTGGCTGTAGAATTGTTTAGAAAGACATGGTGGGGAGAAAAAAAGCCCTTCTGGGTCTTTTCCTTAGCTGATTATATATGAATTCAAAAGAAAAATCAGAACTGTGCTAAGTAAAAGTTATACCAGGAGGAAGTGCACTATAGATTTAATCTATTTGTTCTGTTTGAAGTTGAAAATGAGGCAGTTAATGCAATGCTTTCTTGGTAGATTGAAATTAACCCAGAATGAAAAAATAAGAAGAGTTAATGAAGTAGTGAAAGTCAGCCCTTTTTCACGTTTCATCTGCCCATGCAATGTTTGGAATAGATGAAAAGTAGTGAATTGCTACTTCAGGTTTGGGCACACTAGCAGTAAAGTATAAGAATGGCTACACTGAGTCACACATCCACATAACCTAATATTCTGTTTCAGTGATCAAATGTGAAGGCCTAGGAAAGAGTATAGAAAGTGATTGTCCCCCTCTACTTGGCACCGGTGAGGCCACAGCTCAAATCCTGTGTTCATTTCTGGGCCCCTCACTCCACGAAGGACATTGAGGTGCTGGATCATGTCCAGCAAAGGGCAACAGAGCTGGTGAAGGAAGCCCTATGAGGAGCGGCTGAGGAAGCTGGGGGTGTTTAGCCTGGAGAAAAGGAGGTTCAAGGGAGACCTTATCACTCTACAGCTGCCTGAAAGGAGGCTGTAGCCAGGGAAAGGTTAATCTTTTCTACACAGTAACAAGTGGTAGGACAAGAGGAAATGGCCTTAAATTGCGCTGAAAGGTTTAAATTGGATATTAGGAAAAATATCCTCAATAAAAGGGTTCTCAAGCATTGGAGCACATCGGCCAGGGAAATGCTTGAGTCACCTTAGTGGTGTTCAAAAAGCATGTAGATGTGACACTTAGAGACATGGTTTAGTGGTGGACTGGGCATTGTTAGTTTTATAGTTAGACTCAATGTTCCTAAAGGTCTTTTTTTAACCTCAATGATTCTATGATTCCATTGTATTCTTACATTATGTCTTTCCAGCCTTCTTCTATTTTCAGGCCATGGACTCTTGATATGAATGAACATCTTGCCTGAGTATTTAGCAACCTGCTGTGGATTGGTCTTCCATGACCTTTTCAAGTTTCCCCTGGGCCTCTTTTGAAACAAGCAATCAAATATGGTTTGGCAAGAAGTTCCACAATTCAACCATCTGTTTTCAGCCTGACTCCTCCTGGCCTAGCTTACTATTCTCTATCTTGTTTTGAAATACAGTGTTTAATTGAACCCTGTCCATCTCTTTTTACTTGTTACTTAATTTTATAAAATTTTACCACATCTTCCAGCCTTTTTTTTTTTTCCCAGTCTGCAGAGATTAAATTCACTCAGGCATTCAGTGTAGGTAAGACACTCCATCTCTTTGCTTATCTCTAAGTTCTTGAGATGTAGAAGGAGGGAAGAGTCAGAACTGCACACGATATTGAAGAAGCAGATATACCATAGATTTGTACATTGGCATGGTTATATGAAAGCCAGGTGTATTTTCAGGACTCTCTACATATTTCAGTGATCTCACTTTAGGTTTGGGAGTTGATGCAGGCACAATTTCTCCTCTAGAGATAGATTCAGAGCAGGATCCTGCTTCATCTATGTAAAGTGCAAACTAGGAGATTACCCTGAATGTCCTGTTTTGTGGGACTGTCCAAAGAAACTAGCCTTGGATCCCCAAGGATAAACCCGAAAGCAAACAAGTGATTTTACATACATATGTGTTTATGGCTTCTTTAGACTTAAGCCAGGTCTATACATAAACTAAGAAATATGAAATCAGTTATGCATAAACCATTTGTGAGCCCAGTTATTGTTCCATCATTTTGAAGATTTCATTCTCAGTAAAGGCAAAAAAAAGCTCAGAAGGTCATCTGCCTCCATGACAAAGAAATTATTTGATAGCAAAAATATTACAGCTAAAACACAAACCAAGTTTTTCATTTTTTTAGCAATCGCCATAACTTGATTAATTTTACTGGGATCTAAGGTCTTTTGCATTGTTTGAAGACCTGAGTTAATAAAGACAAGCTAAGTTGAATTTGTAGCAGTAAAATTATTATTAATGGTTCTGCAAATACATTTTCTGACTGCACAGAATGGGAAGAGTTTGAGTCTAGAGTGTATTTTTTAGTTGTATGTGTAATTAGTAGAGCAATTTAAAATTCTTGGAACAAATTCAATTAGGAATTGCTTTGTCGGAAATAATTGAACAGTTGACAATGTTACAGCTGAAGAAGACAGCAGTAAACTGTTTGTTTTAAAGAAGCCTTTCCAATGCAGCAAGGAAAGGGCTCAATCTTGCTCCTAAGTTGACAGGTAGGTAAAACAAAAGCTGAACAAAGTCCTCTTATTTCAGAACGAGACCTGAATTAGAGTGGAAAGCATTCTTCAAGCTTTTGAACAGCCTTTGTCCATTCCACTCTTGCACATCCAGTGCTATATGTATTTTTGTGTTTTCTTTACTTTTTTATTTCACCTCCAGAAAAAAACACTTCTTTAAAGCAGGTGGCAGCTACTTAGTACATGTAAGGATGTGCCGGTTTGGCCAAAATCTAGTAATATAGCCCCTGAGAGAAAACCAGGTTACAATCACCCTTCCCCCCACAGGGTTCGGGAAAAAAGGAAATTTTTTCCTCGAAGGAAAGTGAAAGAGATAAAAACTATCTATTTTAACAAACACACAGGAAAAGGATAATGATGCTAAATAATGAAA
>VZTD01004587.1:515493-599845 GCA_013397725.1 Rhagologus leucostigma | reverse complement strand
TTTAAAGGCACAGAAAAGGCACAATATTACTTTTTGGGCCTAGAGCATGATAGGGGATACACATGACAGAGTCACCCCAAGACAGGGACATTCTTTATTTCTATTTATTGCCTTTGATATTAACTGACAACACGTGAATGAACATGTTCACAAGTCCACTGTAGCATTGGTCATGTTTCTCTTCCTTCTGACGTCATATCTTGCTTTAGTTTTTAAATTATACCATACTTTGGATGAATATTGTTGTTCAGAGAATATCTTATACACGAAAACAAAGTCAGGTCAACGACTTACCTCTCAAATGAGTAAAAGTATCTAAATGAGGATCAGTAAAAAAATCTGTTGATCAGAAGAAGCCAAAGTGATTTCCACAGCATTTTTAACTTGGCTTTCATGACTGTATTTTTTTTAAAGCTGAAGTCCATAATTGAGAAGTATAATGAAATTCGTGGAAACATTCTGTTTATTTATTAACAATGAAACAATTGTTCGATTTTGAGTTTGGATATAAGAGGATTCTAAATTCAGTAGTATACTTCAGCTGATCTCAAGGACTCAGCACAGATTTAAAGGTATTTCTTAGCTGATTGGAATAAAGAATAAGATAAAAAGAGCATAGAGCAAGAATTTTTATAATAGTAATTAAACAAAGGACCTGTCTTCACAAGTTAACTGTTATGCTGCTAATTTATGGAGAGATAAGTTAGCAGAAGAGATTACTAAAAAAGTACATGCACCATATAAATATGCTTCAAGTACATTTAAAAAAATATAGTCTGTTGAAATCCCTAAAATCCTTAAAGCAATTCACTTCCTAGCCAGAGATTAATAAGACCATAATGTTATTTGTATTGTTACATTTCTTCATTAAACAGCACACAATGAGTTTACACAGACACTAAAAAATTCCTTCTTAAAAAGATTTTATGAAACCATTTGTATACATCCACAGCAAAGTAAAATTCAGTGTATCTATCAGCAAAATATTAGCTCTATTTGCATGTCATAAAAATACAGGTACTCGTTTAGTGGCACCTGATAACTTTCATAAAAGAACAGGGGCAATATAATTAGAAAAGAAAGGACAACCAGACTATTGGGGATTTATCAGCACTGCAAAGTTACTGTGACTGGTTGCTGTGAGAAGCTTTAATTAACCATCAATCACACCGAACAGTTAAATGATCACTTACGTATCGTGATGTACAACATGCAGAACTGCTAGAGGCATCACAAAGAAACCTGTATAGAAACCAGTGTCAAATGTCTCATTTGTTATAATAACTGCTCTTTGACTACATTTATTATTTAATGTAGGGATATGGAATTTATGAAGCCAACCGAGATTAAAATGTGAAGTACTTTGCAGGTTATGGAAATGCTGGAATGACTTTAAACATTCAGCCTAAAATGATAAGTTTTGATACTGGAAAACAAATGAGAAAACCGATAAGAAATAAAAGAGTAATAACTCTTTTTCTATTATTATTATTTGTATTATTACTCAAAAGAATTTTACTCTTACTTCTTCTCATTTCCTAAGAGAAGGTGGGATGTCTGCAAAAGAGCCTAGCTGGGAAGGTACTAATCTGAAAGATGGGATTGGCCTATTAACTCTTAATATAAGGGTTAGCTCATTGGCTTGGAATGCCTTGAAATGAAGGTGATTATGTTTCTCTGTCAGTTTAACATTCCAGATGATCTATTATCATAATTATTCTGCCATTAATTCAATATTTTAGCAGTTGAAGGAGTTGAGATTCTAATACAGATCAAAGGTATATACGTATAGTGTCTAGATTTAAATATCTGGGTAAGAATCCAGTTGGGTCTAGTTTAGTAGATTCCTGAGATTGATGGCTAAAGAAAAGGAAGTACCCTGAATTAATCTCTCCAATAAATACTGAAGGTTTTATACCTCTCTAACTTCATTAGGAGATTAGCCTGTTAAATTAGCCAGCTAATTCAGGTGTTTGAAATGCAGTTAAATTAATAGTCCCTTAGCTTCCTATTTGGGTTGCTGTGGTATATAGCCTGGCTGTGACAAAATTGGTTTCTCATACTTTCACGTTTCTTAGAATGTTTCAAGGCTCTGCCTAAGATATAACAATTGCACAAGAATAATGCACTCCTCATCCACAAAGAAGCAAACAAGACCACATTCTTAATTGTTGTTATGTTAAAGAACCCCTAAAGTGCCTTAAATGGTTGTAACACATCAGATGTCCTACCAGTTATTCTCGATGTTTCAGCAGTAATTTTAGTAAGCTGTTTTATTATTCTATATTGTTCATTCTTACTGTTGCACAAATGCGTTCTAAGACAATAGAACCCTATGCATTTCAGTCATCTTCTGCAAGTGTTTTAGGTTACTACTCATCTACTATCAAACATACTATCAAACAAACGTACATCAGATAATCTGATGTTATCTCTATTGTGAGATGGCAATCTTAGATAAGATACTACCACTTAGTGACCTGTCTATAAAATAAAATAAAATAAAATAAAATAAAACAAAATAAAAGAAACATGTCACCATAGCACACTATTTTTTGTTATTGTTACATGTAAAATAAACCTATATTTAGGCCTTCTAAATTCCTATGTCTATCTGTTAAAATATAACTCTACACAAGAAAGCTCTGAAATTTTCTTGCCATGCAGAATAAAAAAATCCCATAGAGATAAACTTTCTCTTGAGTGATGTATGGTGTTTACCCTGTCTGTAACTTGATGTTATTTTCCATACTTGTATGCCTTACCTTAATCCAGAAAAACAGTTGACAGTGTTCAAAGCTGCACTGATTTCAGATGTTGCTGAAGGTGAAGAGGGATGACAAACCACAACTTTCAGCTCTATGCTCCAAAGGACTTGGTATGGACATCCTTATATCGTAACTTTAGAACTTATGAATTCCTCCAGCAACCACATTTAATATAATAAAATTTAAGCCGAAATCTACAGGATTTTGCAGACTGTATCTAAGACCCTTGTTTATTCTGACATTTACCCCTCATCATTTTTATCTTTGTGGGATTTCACTGTTTACTTTTTTTTCTCTTTTATTGTCTTTTAATGTATTTTATGTAGGAAAATATGTGTACTTCTGATTCATTGAACATCTGATTTGTTGGACATAAGAAAAGTTAAAAAAAATAGCATTTTTATTGAGTATAACTTGCATACCAGTACACTGTGAATTTGATATTCAGTAGCAAAAAATTATGGTATTTACAGATCTTATAGCATATATTTTCTAAATTTGATAAGACTGGAACATTTATATTTTGAAAGGTGGTGAAGGTATACGGGGAGAATGGGGAATTGTTTCCAACGGAAAACAGGAAAGAGAGTCAGTATTTAATAGGGACACTGAGGCTGATGAACTGATGAACAGTTTAAAAACTGCATGGCCAGATATAATAAAACAGTGTTTGCGCTGCCTAGCAGAATACAAGGATATTATAATTTGGGCTTTTTTTCATCTTCTGAATTGATTTGATTCAGAAGCCAAATGGTAATTGGCTGAATTTAATATTATCCAAGATGACAATAGCCTCTCATTTTTGCTATTCCACCAAGTGCTCCTGGGCTACAGGTGCAGAAGGGGTCAGAGGAACCAGAGATGATTGCTCTGTCTCAAGTTTACTTTCCTTCAGGAAATACTCAGTAGGTATCTTAGGTCATTCATAAATTTCTTGTATATGTTATATATGTCTTTCTGAACCTTTTCAGATGCTTGGGATTATCAGGGCCCCATATTAAACAGACTGCAGTAGACATGCCATTCAGACTATATACCATTATGTGCTGATTTTGGCTAGGGTAGAGTTAATTTTCTTTACTATTGCTGGCAAGAGTCTGTATTTTGAATTTTCTGAAAGCAAGGTTGATAGTACAGAAACTTTTTTTTTTATTAATGCTGAGTAGTCCTTACGTACAGTCAAGGCCTTTTCCGCTTTTCTTACTGCCCTGCCAGTGAGTAGGAATTTTTGAAGGGGACACAGCTAGGGCAGCTGACCCCAGCTGTTCAAAGGGAGATTCTAGACCTTATGGCATCATGCTCAGTATATAAAGCTAGGGGAAGAAGAAGGAAAGTGGGGAATGTTGAGGGTGATGGTATATGTTTTCACAAGTAACTTGTCTACATCAGGGAGCCTTACTTTTCCCGGAAATGGCCTGGCCATGGGAAGTGGTGAATTAATTCCTTGTTTTGCTTTGCTTGTGGATGTGGCTCTTGTGTTTCCTATGAAAGTACCTTTATCTCAATGAGTTCTCTGACTTTAACCTTTCCTTTTCTCTTCCCCATCTCACCAAGACAGAGGTGATCAAGGAGCTGTGTGGTGCTTCATTGCCAACTGGAGTTAAGCTACAACACATTAAGTTTAATGCATTAAAAAAATAAAATTAACTCACACACCAACTACAAAGCTGCCTTCTCTTTATCAGGATTTTAACTAGTTTAGTTGCAAAATGAGCAATGCATCTTTTCTCCTCACACTAAGAATGAATGTTTCATATTTTTCCTCCTCTATGCTGGCTCTTCGTGGTAATTTCAGAATGACCTTGCCTGTCCCATGTAACAGAGGTGTTACATGTCATATTCTGACTATAATTTTGTTTCTCCATGGCTAATAGGTGTGAGTCTGCATGGTACTTACCTTCTTGGTGTCTGGTTATTTTTAGAATCTAGGATCTTTTAAATTCTTTAAAGAAGTAACATATTTCCTGTAACTGTTCAATCCATATGATAAAATAAATTATACCCGGTTATCCGATGTGAAAGGTTTTTTAATTTAATCCCAGTTTTATGGACTAGAATATGCCTTTTCTACTTTATTTTTTTTCCTACACAATTTTTCAGGTGAGTGGACTGGGGAAATAGAACTGCCTTAGTGGTGGCCATGTTGCTGACTCTGGCCATCCATCTCCTAAAGAAACATGCTTTTCAACTGATGTGTGCAGTTTGAAGTGTCGCTCCTTCTGGAGGATGGGTTTGGAATAAAAGGATGGAGGACAGTTATTGCTGAGGATAAGAGTGAGGATTTGTCTACCACTAGTGAACTGTAATGAGAGTTACTGCTCTCATCATCTAGAAGCAGAACACTACCTCCTGCCTAAACTGTCCATCACAGATTTGCCTGTTTCTCTCCTTTTGAGAAGTATGCTTTCAGACCTCCTTTGTCTGTGTGCAATTGTAGACTTGCACAGGAGATTGTGTGGGAGGATAAGAGTCTTAGCTTCAGACCAACACAGTCAGTATCCCACATATGAGCAAACAGTTGGAGAGGAAGGAGAATTGTACCTTCACTTTTGTCTCCAGAAAACATGACTGGAACATTTTCATGGACAGACTGTATCTTCTTATTCTTGCTAATTAAAAACTACAGTTGAGTAATCAAGCTTTCTGTGCCTGGAGTGATGAATCCTCAGGACCAATAGAATGACACTTGAACCAGATCATAACGCATCTATATCACCACTGTCTTCCTGATTCTTATCCAAGTGTCATAACTGTCAGAGTCATACCTTGTGTTAGTTTTGAATGAGAAGAGGCCAAAGGAAATAGATTATGAACATCTCTGTATTTTTCAGAGGATAATTTCCCAGCTAATGCATCTTGAAATAAAAATTCTCAGTTGAAAGTCTCATTAAGTAGTTGTACTTGTACGTAACTTGCAACTGTTTTTTATAAGGCAAACATTCGTTGGACAAAGAATTACTTACATAGTATTTGCTGGTTAAATATTCCCATAAATCACAGCAGGAAAATTTTTATAGTATACAGGACAGGATAAATTGAAACTTGCAATGGAACATTGATCTATAGCCAAATGAAAATCTTTTAAATGTAAAGCCTTCACTTAATTTAGGCAAAATCAAAAATAATGTCAATGGACCTGTTACAATTCTCCCAAGACCTTGTCCGGAAACAAAATACAATTTTCATGCTGTCCAGTGATGGATCCAGTTAATGGAATAACCTTATAAACTTTAGTGTTCTTATTCATATACAGGGGTAATATAAATATCATCTGTCCTTCCCTTGGGCTGTAGAACATTAGGCTAACCTATTTCTTCAAGGCTCAGTGTGTTGTGGTTGCTCTATCTGTCTGATGCATTGATTATTTTAAAATAAATGGTGCTATTTTAGGCAGAGAAGATTTCTTTAGTAGATCTGCAGTGTGTAAGAGACTGAAAACTGCACTGAAACTTATAAAATTGAGTCTGTTCCAGAGATATAGCAGACCCAGAGAAAAAAAATTATTTATTTGTTCAAGGAATTGTCCCTAGCAGATTTGTCACCTCCAGTATTGCCTCGTGTTGCGATGTCTGAATTAGAGTTCAAGTTATCATACTCTTTATTCTCATTTAACAAGTGCTCTAGCTTTTCCTTAAAGCTTCCTTGTACTATAATCCCCTATGAGCCTAATTTCTAAAACCTATGAAGAGTGAACATAAAATATGAATCTGCACAACTTTTGATTTACTGGCTTCACCTTTCACATGATTCACAATTTACACATTTATTAACATGGTAAACTGTAAATTAGATATCCTCTGGGTGGAGGTCTGAGGTGTACTTGGCTTCACGGGATGCCTGAAAGGGTCAGCACTTGTGCCCTATAGTTCTTAGCTCCAATTCGTGGACAGAAGGGATACTGAACACCTGCAGCCTATCAAGTAAGGCGGGGTTCAGCTGGGGGTTCTCACTAAAGGCTATAGTAAACTCTTGAAGAAATGAACCCCAGACACATATTTTTATTAAATAGTCCTCCATCACTACATTGTCCTCCCAGAAATGCCAAGGCAAGTATACCCAGTTCAGGTTTAATAGAAGTAAGCAGATCTGTCATTTCTTACACACAGCTGTCAGTCCGCCTTATGTGTGCTCCTACAGCTGTGATGAAGCAGGAAGAGACAGGCATGGGAATTGGGCAGAATGATAAGCTTGAGTCAAGCCAAGGAAAAACTCTTAGCCATCATACCTTGTTTTGGAAGAAAAGCCATTAATTTTTAAGTCAGAAAAGACATTAATTTCAAGGAAGAATTTTGGAATAAGAGGGCTGAACTAAGAAGGAAATGCAGGAAACAATGAAATGTAGGATATGGGGAATGGGAAGCTGCAAAGGGAGACCAGATACATAGTGCACTTGTATGGCAATTAAGATAAAGCAAATTTCAGTCTTATAGTGAGGGTATGTCTTCCTGGGAATGTTCTATTTTATATGTGCATAAAAGAAAGTGCTGATGGCAGAAGAAAAGCTCTCTGTTTTTTTCCTTCACCCAGCCTTCTCATACCAGCTGGTGCATAGTTCAAACCAGAAGATTCTAAAGATCTGAAGGAAACTGCTGCTATTGAAGGGAGAGAAACGAGAGAAAAGCGATGGAAGAGGAAGAGGATGATATGATGCTTGTTGATGAAGGGAGGGTTTCTTGGATACAAGGATTGCTATGTGTTCACTTCTTTTCCTAAGATCTGTGAAATTTGTGGGGAACCTTCAGCTGTTGGCAGATCTACTTATGTATAAGTAAACTTATCCATGTCTGAGGGTCAGTGTATATTAATTTAGAAAATTTTCCCATCCTTTCCCAAAGAAGCTTTCTAAGAAACATTCTAAAAAAAGATTCATTTACATAGTGCTTCACTGGGATGATGCTTTGTTTCAGTTCACATGTAAACCCAGCAGATATGAAGCAGGACTCCTCTATGTTTCTTCTCGAACCAGTGAGTTTACAGCAGCCAACCACTCAGACAGCACTGCAGTAATGAGTCCATTACTAGATATGTAATGTTCATGGCCTTTCAGGACCATCAGGTTCTAACAGTCGCTGGTGCATGTAGTGTATAAGATAAAGCATATGGGTACGGGTCTGTGCACGTCTCAAATATATGCCTGCTACCTTCACGCACAGTAAAATAGAGATGAGAAAGGGAAGGTGATGACCTGGAAAGCTTTCTTTTGGGTGGCTAACAGAGAGGGCACAATCTAAAATCACAGGTTTAGAATTAGGTGCCAGAACAACTTGTGCCTCCAAACTCAGTTGACAGTCATCCTCATCCTGAAAGTGTTTGTTTTTGCATTCCCAGACCTGTAAAATGTCTGTAGTTGTGCTTAAGCTTCTAACCTGAAGTCAGTAGGATCACTCATAGGCTTGAAAGATTAGACTACTTATGAGAGTTACTGGATTGAAAACCAGGGTTCATTGTTTTGCAAGACTTAATGATTCCCTGTTTTTCAGACATGCCATATAAAATCAACTTGCTGTTGATGTCAGCAAAAATAATCTTTCTGGCACTGGCCAGCAATGTGTTAACTAGACTGCTCCAGCTCTAATGGTAAATCCTAGATGGTTTGGCTTATTTACAGTCTCTCCATACCCCTCTAAAAAGAATTAAAGGGCTGTGAGAAATAATTAGCTGATGCCTGTCATATTCTTTGAAGATGAAAAACACTATCTAAGTGCTACTATGGTCACTGTAACAGTCCTTTCCTTTGAAAATGACTACATGTAATCAAAATGTTAGTAGCACGAACAGCACCATGGTAACTGAATTGTATTGGCAGAGAAAATACAAAGTTGTATTATGATGCGGGTTACTGACATGGTCTTTGCCATCTCTTCTCAATTCAGTATCAGCAGCAAAATGTATGAAGCACAGGAGTAGTTATCTTTCCCTCTGCATTCCTAATAAAAATATTAGGTGACTGAGATGGAAGAAAAGGCTAGCACTGAGTGTGCTCTGAAATTTTCTTCTATGGAGCACTTTGGGAGTGAGCTTTGGGGCCCTGGAAAAACAAGCACAGTCTAGAAAGATTACTTATCCTGTTGCCAACTATCCTCCTTATTTTAAATTTTCCAGAGACAAAGTGCATTTACCATGACATAACAGAGCTAGCATCTCAGCGACTGTGGATTGATATAGGAGATTTTGTTCTGATATCCTGGCTCTGTTAGCTCTGTCTTTGTGCAACTTCAGCTGTTGCTGAACCCCAAACACTGCAGAGCAGTATTTCTGGAAAACAATCTGAGGAAAAATGTGAGATCTTTACAGCAACAGGATTGTGGAGAATTGACCTTCACACCTGTCGCTCACTCTCTCCTCCACCAGCAGGAAAGGTGGAAAGGTGGAAAAATCGTGGTTTGACATAAAGACAGTTTAATAGGGAAAGCAAAAGCTGTGCATGCAAGCAAAGCCAAACAAGGATTTAATTCACTGCTTCCCAAGGGCAGGCAGGTGTTCAGCCATCTCCAGGAGAGCAAGGCCCCATTACGTGTAACGGTGACTTGGAACAACAAACATCATCACTTCAAATGTACAATTTTTAGATTTTTCCTCTTTATTCTATAAATCAAGTTCATCATCTTGGTAGTATGGGAGAAAGATTTGTTGCTTTGTTTCGGTTTTTTAATTAATATTTACATTATTATAGGCTATTCCCAGCCTAGCAAGCAAGAAGATCCCACGAGTCTTTATATATTTTGCAATTCTTATAAGAAATTGTGTCAGTTTGGGCCAAATTCAGGGGAAACGTCCAAAAGGAACATCTCCTCAAAGGAAAGTAGGTTACAGCCACGCCTTCCCCGCCAGGTTCAGGAAAAGAAAAGATTTTCCTCGGAGGAAAGTGAAGGAAAAAAATTATTTATTTAACAAACACACAGGAAAAGAATAATAAAGTTAAATAATAAAATCTCTTGCTGTGGAGAGAAAACCTGGGAAGATTTTAAAGTTCTTCTCTGGGTGTGGTCTCCCTCCTCCTCCTTGGAGCTGGGTTGGCGTGGGCCCCCTCCAGGCCTAAGGTAGAAATTTTCCCAATGAGTTCTGGTGTTCTGATGTTGAAACAGTTCAGAAGAGAAGAAGGGAAAAGTTGAAGTTCCAGAAAGAATCTTAATTCTCAGTCTCTCTCCAGAGAAACAGAGCTGAAAAGCCAAGAGAAGCAGAAAGGGTGCTTCCTTTGCTCTTCAGCAGCAGCAGCAGCAGCTAATCTCTGTGTCCCCGAAGTACAAACTGTCCCAAAAAGTTCACTCAGTTTTTTTCTCTCTCTTGCACCCAGTTTTAAAGGTACAGAAAGGTTCAGGATCATATCTGGGCATAGAGCAGTGAGAGGGGATACAACATCATAAAGTCACCCCAAGACATTCCACCCCTTGTCCCATATCATCGGTTCAATGCCCGCAATGATATATTCTAACTCTACACACACACATTAATACACACACATATATATACATATATACAGCTATGTACAAACAGTGACATTCAGCAAGCAGTGGTATATAGGTATTTTACATTACAGATGGTTTTCACCCAACAATCACATCTCTTTGCAGTACACAACATATTGTTCCATCTCTCTTGGTTACCCACCATGTACAACCACGTTCCTGAGTAAAGACAACCCCACGGATGGGTTCGTCTGTACTCAAGGTGGAATTAATCCAAACGGTTTTTCCTAACAGTTTTCTGATATGCACTACTGGAATCTTATTTCCATCTACTGTATGCAGGGGTTCAGATTGAGTAGGACCGGTTCGGTTGGTGGAACCTCGGGTGTTAATTAATCAGGTAGTCTTTGTTAGGTGCTGCTCTTAATTTGTGAAAGTTCCCCCAGCCAGTGTCTTCAAGGTGGTTTTCAACAATCCATTGCACCGTTCCACTTTGCCTGCAGCTGGTGCATGGTAAGGGATATGGTACACCCACTCAATGCCATGTTCCCTAGCCCAGGTGTTTATAAGGTTGTTCTTGAAATGAGTTTCATTGTCAGATTAAGTTCTCTTGGGGGTACCATGCCTCCAAAGGATTTGCTTTTCCAGATCCAGGATGGTGTTCTGGGCCATAGTATGAGGTACAGGGTAGGTTTCCAACCATCCCGTGGTGGTTTCTACCATTGTGAGTACATAGTGCTTGCCTCGGTGTATTTGAGGCAGTGTGATGTAATCAACCTGCCAGGTCTCCCCATACTTATATTTGGACCAGCATTCATCATACCATAGGGGTTTCACCCGCTTGGTCTGCTTGATCGCAGCGCATGTCTCACAGTCATGGATAACCTGGGAGATGCTGTCCATGGTTAGATCCACCCCTTGGTCTCGTGCCCACTTATAGGTAGTAGCTCTGCTTTAATGACCTGATGCATCATGGGTCCATCAAGTGAGGAACAATTCTCCCTTGTGTTTCCAATTTAAGTTTATTTTGGGCACCTCTATCTTTGCAGCCTGACCTACTTGTTGATTGTTACGATGCTCCTCATTAGTTCTACTCTTGGGAGCATGGGCATCTACATGGCGGACTTTCACAAGTAGCCTTTTTACTCACGCAGTATTGTTTTTCCACTCCTCAGTAGTCCAGACTGGTTTTCTCCTACACTGCCAATTAGTCTTTTCCCATTTTTCCAGCCATCCCCACAGAGTATTGGTTACCATCCATGAATCAGTGTAGAGGTAGAGCTTTGGTCACTTCTTTCTTTCAGAAATGTCCAGGGTCAGTTGAATGGTTTTGAGTTCAGTAAGCTGGTTTCATCCACCTTCTCCTTCAGTAGTTTCTGCAGTCTGTCGTGTGGGACTTCATATGGTTGCTTTCCACTTTCGTTTTATCCCTACAATGCGACAAGAACCATTGGTGAAAAGAGCGTAGTGTGTTTCTTCTGTTGGCAGTTGGTTGTATGGTGGAGCTTCTTCAGCACATGTTACTTGTTCTTGTTCCTCTTCATCAGTGAGATCAAAGTTTTCACCTTCAGGTCAATTTGTGATTATTTCTAAGATCCCAGGGTGATTCAGTTTTCCAATACAGGCACACTGTGTGATGAGAGCAATCCACTTGCTCCATGTGGCTGTGGTGGCGTGGTGGGTAGAGGGAATTTCTGCTTTGAACATCTACCCTAGCACTGGTATTTGGGGTGCCAGGAGGAGTTGTGCTTCAGTGCCTGTTACCTCTGAGGTAGTTTGGAGTCCTTCATAGGTTGTCAGGATTTCCTTCTCTGTTGGGGTGTAATTGGTTTCGGACCCTCTGTAGTTTCGATTCCAGAATCCCAGTGGTTGATCTTGAGTTTCACCAGGTACCTTCTGCCAAAGGCTCCAGGACAGACCATGGCTCCCGGTTGCAGAGTAGAGCATATTCTTCACCTCTGGTCCTGTTCTGACTGGGCCAAGAGCTACTGCATGAGCAATCTCCCGCTTGATTTGGGCAAAGGTTTGTTGCTGTGGCAACAGTGGAAATTGTTCTTTTTTGCGGGTGATCAGGTAGAGAGGATTGATGTTTGCAAGATTCATTTCTTCTGTGGAATTTACAGTACTGAAGGAGTTAATCTTACCTGGGCCTGGGTTTTGCAGCTGGAATTTATCTTTTGCTAGTGGTCACATGATTTCTGTCCAGCAGCTGCCAGAGCTGGAGAGGGGGCCATCCACGCTGCGGGGCTGCTCTAATGGAGCAGGACTGGTTTACACAGAGCACGGTCATGATCTTTCCACGTTGCACTGCAGGGGAGGCCCATCCTGGCCTGCACAGAGCTGCAGGCCGCGGCCTGGCCCCCGCTGGGCCAGCGGCCAGGCCCAGCCCGGCCCACCAGGTTGAGCGGGCAGGTCCTATTACCTGTCCAAGGACCAGAAGTAAGAGAGAATTCCCGCGTCTCCACGCGATTTAAGTATGTAAATTTTGAGAAGCGCTATTGGTCTAAATGACTGTCCATCAAGTTCAGCTTCAAACAACCACAGAAATGAAAGCTGAAAGTGCTACACATTAATTTGCAGATCGCTAATCATAAAGAATAGCTATGTTATGTGTTGTCTTATATGCAGGTAAATCTATTTCTAAGCATGAATGAATCTTGCATCCAGAATCCAAATATGTGGTCAAATTTCACCTTTGCATCATCTCAAGTTAAGAGGTATGTAGATGAGACAACACAGACGTAGTATTATTAAGTGCTTGCTGAATTATGGTTTATTTCGATTGTTCATTTTTTAAAACAGATAAGCAAATTAAAGATGTAAAATCTAGCAAAGTCTGCCAGGGTTGGTATTTTGGTTGAACGGAGGTGGTATGTCACAGGGACACATTGATAAAGGACATGAGCCAAAGATATTCTATCTGGCAAACTTACTTAAATATGACCACTAAAAGCTGGAAAAATAACTGATCTTTTGATTCCTATTGTTTTCTCAATATTAGAAAAACATGATGAAACCTAAGTAGTATAAAGAAGTCAAATTTTTTCATGAACTGAAATGTCAAACACCTATATGTAAAATAAAATGTTTGTTTTGTTTTGTTTTGTTTTGTTTTTTAGTCAAAGCCAAATATTTTTTATAGATTTCATCCGTTATTTTTAAAACAGGTGATTTTTTTTTTTTAAATTAAGAAACTCAAGCAATTTGTAGTGCAGATCCGTGTCACCTCTTGGAAGTACTGCAGTGCTACTCTTAACTTTGAATTGATCAAATTAGTTGGCAAGCTATCTCAAATTTAATTTCCTTTCCCTATTTTATGATGTCCAGATGGTTACAAAACATGTCTTGAATACTGTCAGTATTTGGACTTGCCAAGGAACTGCATGAACACCAGTGGCTGCTTCACTGTACATGTCTGAGCCTTTGCAGTCAGGGTGATTATACAGGAGAATGCACTAAACATGCTACTTAAATGCAATCTTTTTCCAGCAGCTCAGCACAATGCTACACACAACTCTGGTATCTCTCCTGAGATAGAGTTTGACAATCCTGAGCAAATTTTTGAGTTGTTGGGTCACACGGCAGAATTGGTCTGGAAATAGTAATCCCTATTAGGTCATGCAATATTGTATTAATGCAGGATTTATAAGTCTAGAACTTGTTATTTCCCATCAAATGCTTCAGGTATGAAGGAGAGAGCTTGTGTATGCTTTGTGTAGGCATAGTCTCTGTCACTTCACTATCTTTTTCAGGTGATTAGTGTGCTGTTGTTTCAACTATACTTGATTTTATTAAATCTCATTGTAACCAAAATAAGTTTAGAGCAACAACATTTTGTATTTCTCCTTCTGGGCAGGGTTAGATATGCTTCTTGGATTTGTGTCCTCTGTGCTCATAACCACAAAGCTGTCTGAAAACTATAATAGTATTTTTTCCTTGCAAATTACTAGCCCCTTGCAGTTCTGCCTTAAGAAATATTTCTGGTCACATTACTATATGAGTGTAAAATTTTCTTGCATTAAAAAAATACATGAAAAGTGTTGGCTTACCCATGTAGCCACAGCTGAGCAGAGTCTTCACTCTCAGGATTTGGGGACTAAGATATTTAAATGCTTCTATTTCCCCAAACTGCTAACATCATGTTACTGGAATTTGGATGAGGATTTATGAACCATTCTGCTACACTGGCTTTTCTCTAGGTCTTCATCGATTTAACTAAAGCCTACAGCCTTCCCATCATGAAACATAAAACGAGAGTGGGGATAAAAACAGTAATCTTTGGTTTTGGTTCTTGTTTGTTTGTTTGTTTTGTTTGTTTGTTTGTTGTTTTTTTAAATACAGAAACAGTTGCTTGTCAGTGATGGACAGAGTTTTTCCAAAAACTGTATTCTTTTACAGTTCTTCAAAGGAAAGTGATTCTTATTTTCAAAGACTTCAAATAGCAGTTATTCTCAGGAAGTTCCAGAGTTCCAGAGCACTTCTAAGTGTAGCATGACTAAGTGAAAACCGGACATGAAGCAGTCGTATGATTCACTGTAATAGTGCACATCAGCAGTTTAAAACCTTGGGTAGTCAGGCAAGCAAATAAGGAATGAAATCTGGTAAGAGTCTTCTCAACGTATTTTTTCATCTCAAACTTGTGTAACTCCATAGGTAATCCTTTCTGTTTGGCTAATCAAACATAACTTCTCGTGTTATAATCTCTTTAGTGCATCACTTTGTATTTTCAAGAGCCACTTCTGTTCCTTCCTGATGTTCCTTCCTTAATCTAGATATAAAGTGATGAGAGATTTTTATCTTTACAACTTCTTTTAATTGCACACTTCTCTGGGCAGTCTGTCCCAATGCCTGACAACCCTTTTGATGAAGAAATTTTTTCTAATATTCCAGTCTAGACCTCCTCTGGTGCAGCTTGAAGCCATTTCCTCTGGTCTTGTCACTCGTTACCAGGGAGAAGAGGCTGATCTCCACCTTGCTACAACCTCTTTCAGGCAGTTGTAGAAAGTGATAAGGTCTCCCCTGAGCCTCCTTTTTTCCAGGCTAAATACCCCCAACTCCCTCAGCTGCTCCTCATATGATTTCTATTCCAGAACCCTTCAGCAGCTGTGTTACCCTTCTCTGGACATGCTCCAGTTCTTCCATGTCTGTCTTTTAGTGAGGGGCTGGGAATTGAACACAGGACTTGGGTGGATCCCATCTGTCCCCATAAACTTTTGTGTGGCTAAGCAGGTTGCTGACCATTTCCCCTTAGATTATGGGGATTTCTTTCTCCTTCCCATCTCTGTCTTCCAGCTGAGGAGGCTGAGGACAATTGTTCCTGCTATTGAAGACTGAGGCAAAGAACGCATTAGTACCTCAGCCTTTTCCTTAATCTTTGTTACTGTTTCCGCCTGTATTCAGTAAATGATACAAATTCTCCTTAACCCTCTTTTTTTTGCTGATGTATTTGTAAAAACATTTTCTACTATTCTTTACAGCAGTAGTCAGATTAAGTTCTAGCTGGGCTTTGGCCCTTCTGATTTTCTCCCTGCACAACCTCATGACATTCTTGTAGTCCTCCTGACTAGTAAAAAGCTTTAATAATGCATGTATTTGCATAATGTTGTGGGATATGTATTGACCTCTATTGGTTGCTGACATACATTTGAACATGGGAGGATTAATAATACAACTCCCTCTGCTCCACTGACATGTCTGTTCTGAACCTCAGAGGAGGCTGCTTTTTCTGTAATAAGGAGTATTCATAACCCAGTTATATTAAACAGCCATATATTCTCAACCTGAAGTACAGCTTATTAATCAACCATACAGTCCAGGATTTCAACTAAAATATTAATATAGTATGTTGTTCACTCAGGACAATTCATGTCACCACAACTGAACAGGCTGAATTGCTGCATCATAAATTCTGATTTTTAATGAAGTTGAACACCACATCAAGCTCACTGTTGTCATGCAGGATGTTGTCACCTTGTCAATGTTTTTTTTTTTACTCTGATTAATAGGCTCCAAGTTTCAAAGCGTGATATTTTAGATTGACTTTCTTTTACACCTTTATGTCCTATAGTGCGAAATCTGACCTTTCAAAGGAACTTAAGTCTCCCGAAGTCATTGCCGCCTATTCCTAACTGAAAACATTCTAACACTGAACAGAAAATTATATGTAATTTCTATGTAATATATATAATATAAAATGGAACGTCATATTTTTTATTTAATCATACACATATTCAAATAATACTAATTTAATGGGTAGTACTACTGAACAATAGTTTATGGAGTGTGAAAAGACAAGTTTCTTTAATGACTCTTGTCATACTGCAGTGTGTTGCAGGAATCTAGAGCAGAAGTACAGGACATGAAGACTCAAGGTGTCAGAGATCAAGTAAATAGATAGCTCCTGTGAGTCTATGCACAATTTCTCCTACATAAAAGCCCCCCCAAAAAATACTGAAATAATTTTAACTCTTGGGCTATAAACTTATTTTATTGATGTTTCCCCAGTCACATACAGAGCAGCTACAATGTGTGACCCAGGTATTCTTGCCTATGTGATATTATAAATATGGATAATTCTTTCAGGCTTTGAAACCTAAAGGTGAACTAAGGAGGGAAACTGTCAGTATAGATATCCCAGTATATCAGAAGATTTTATTTTGACACACTGCTTATTCTGCAGAATGATTATCTTGCATTCTCCAGAGCTGATTTCTCCTTAGTTATTATACTGTCTGTGATCTGCATAGCAATATCCCACAGCCTTACTGAAATTTTTAGCTCTAATCTAAGATGCAAAATTAGGCCTTGAGCACTTGTAGTTATTAAAGACTTTTTGGTACTTCTTAAAGAAAGGAAAGGTGTCACCAGCTGAAAATTGCCTTGCTCTGCTAGCCACAGCCTAGTTTGGGTAATTCAGAGCATTGTTCTTAAAAATAAAACAGAATGACCAGAATGTCTGTCCTGTTAATGTCATAAATTTAGTGGTCAGCTCTGTAACAAACATCATGTTTTCCTCAAATATAACTAATTATCAGTTAGGACAGGCAAGCTATCTGTCCCTATACAATCTTAATTAAAATCCCTTATGCTGGAGTGACAGTGCAACTTAAGTTATAAAATAATACCTTTATTTTGATCGATAGAAACAGATTGAGGGGAACTGTTTTGGAATATCTTGTAACTCTGATTTGGGAACCTGGACTAAAAATTGACATACTATTTGGAAAATAACTTTAAGTGTTGCTGTAGGGTTTTATATATTAGGGGTTGGGGTAGAGAAGAGGGTTGATATTCAACTAGTTGCATTAAAACATACTGAAAGTATTTCTGAGTTGGAGTTTATGCAATGATTAATGATAAATTGCAAAAAATACATGGTTTGTTTTGGGTTTTTTTGTTAAAGCATTTATTTATGAACATAGTATAAAGAGTACTTGAGCCTCCACCTTACCCACATAAGAGGCAACTGCGAGGAAATATGGATTTCTTCAGCATATTTTAGTTTTAATAGATTGAAGGATTTTTAATTAGGTGTTGGGAACAGAAATGTCCTCATCATATCAGCCTGCTGACTTTTACAAGTATTTTGTTTTTCATGGTACCTAAATTTGGCTTCAAGATCAAGAGCAAATCAGCAAGGCCATCAGTGTGGTTTGTACTGTGTTGAAAAAATCAAGACGTTTCCTCCAAAAGAGGAATTGTGTTATGAACTCCTGCATTTATGACTACTCTTATAGGATTGATTTGTTTCTTTGTACATCCCTTGGGATCTGCCAGTTCATGGGAAGAGCAAGTTCCTCTCTAGAAACTTTGCCTCTGATGTTCTTTTCTGTTATTTGTATACTTTCGAATCTTTATATTGGGTCAGGATCTCTAAATCTGGAAACTTGCTCTGAGTTCCCTTAGGGTAGATGTTGTTTGTAAGTTGGTTTTTTTTCTGCTATTTTCCTTGCTAAGGGACCTAAGAGGCCTTAGAAGAGAGAAAAAGCTAGGAAATGGTATAGTTAGATCATCAATTTACCAATTTTTTGTTATCACTTTACTTTCTGTAATTCCAGAGGGATATGATGAAACACTAGTTACTATCCTGGAAGCTGCAAAATCTTTAGTTTGCAGGCACATGGTACTTTTTATGTTTGCTTAAGAGGTAGTAATTTAAAAAGCAGTAGGCTCTTCATGTCATTAATCCTAGCCTGTGCAGACTGACTAGTCCTGGGGAATATACTGCCAGTAGACAAGTCTACTGCTTAGGCATAATTCCCAGCAGTAAAGCTGGCATTTGGCCCACAAGAGTAGATTACTATGGATTGTTTCTATGAATTATGTCCTTTGGCATCTGAACCATATCTCTGGGAATACCCTCTTCATGACTTTTAAAATTCAGTCTGTATCTCCACTATGGACTTGACTTTCAGCAGAATGCTTGTAATTCACCCCAAATCACTCCATGTCAGACCCACTTGCTATAGTTGCAAACTTATGCAAAACTGTCAGTCCGTGAAGGAACAGTTGGGACATGGTGACTGAGTGTTTTGGCCTTAGAGTGGAGGAGGCAAGCATGGTATTTAACACTTTAAGGATTCTTACCTATTGTCCCCATCATTCATCTGAAATGAGTCTCTGCCTGCATTGTATTATAATACCAATTACACATCTCGTTTGGCATTTGTGATTTGAATTTTTTTTTTAATTTTCAAAAATTTTAAATTTTTTTTTCTCTGTTTTAAGACCTGTGTTACGAGTGTGTTAAATGTTTGTAGGGAAATGTGCCATTACATTTTCAGGTGTTCGAGCATTCTGTCAGACTTTTTTCTGCAATTCAGAGAAGCAGCTGAGCTGTCCCATCATTCAGCCAAACCTTTAAGCACATGCTTGAATTTCATTTATTTAAAAATGCATTAAGGTTAAGGATTTTTTTTGAGTGCTTTGGTGAATTAATATTTTCATTTTTAAAATACAGGCTTGGCTTCTGCTAAGGATCTTTGGTTTTTTATGGTGATCATAATCATAATGGTATAATATTTTGAGAAACTAAATTGATCGTGCTTTGATTGGGCTAACTGTTTCTATACAAAAGAAAAGAGTTTCTGCCCCACTCTGACATCTCTAATAGATAGGAAAAATAGTAGGAGGAAAAATAGTATCATCTGTACTATATTTTTGTGAAACTGCCATTCAAAGCATTTTGCAATCTGTACCAATGACCAAGGAAGTATACAGAGCAATAGAAATGACTTCTTACCTTCACAATATTCAGCCTTGAACTATCCGTTTATTGTCCCTTATTGCTATCACATTGCTAAAAACAGTATGTTCCTTTTTCCTTAATTCACTGATAGCTGAAAGACACAAGTCCCTTATACAAATAATAGAATTTGTCTTTGACATACTTTGTCGGATGTCCTCCAATTGTAAAATTTGGAACAACTGCTTATGGATACTAAATGTTAAAATCCAAATCCAGTCTTTAGCCTAATAAAAGCCATCTCATCCTCAACAATCTCAAACAACCTTGTCAAAATTCTCTCCCCAAGTGTCTGGATAGATGGAAGTTACAGCTGGTGTCCATCCTGCTCTTTACATTGATGTTTGTACTTGTCCATCTGACTGAATGCCACCTGCTACAAGGGCAGGAGGGTGAGACCACCCATTTCTGAACAATGTCTCTGCCAACAGAAGGTTATTCAATTAGGCAATCACTTCTGCTTAATGCTGTGTGGGATGATGTCAGCCACCTGCAGTCTCTCTCCCACACCTCCCACTTCCTGGGGACAACAGTCTTTTCTGCCCCTGGGGAGGATGCAAAGGTTTTTAATCTGTTCCCTTTTTGCATTAGCTCCTGAATGCAGTTATTAGAATCTGACATTTGTTTTGCTTCCTGACTGGGGCTATATTCAGTGCAGACACTTTGTAGAAATATGAATAAGCATTTGATAATATATTTATATTTTAGCACTCCTCCCTGCTCTAGTGTGCTGAATTTTTCTCTTGCTTGCCTTGACCTGGTGCTAAAAAATTTTGCGCTTTAAGGCATTACACTATGATCACTAAGGAAAGAGTCAGAATTCTAAAGTGTAATGACACTACAGGACTTCCCCCGAAATTTTATTTGTGTTTATCTTTTTTTTTCCTTGAAATCTGATTTCATTGTTGATTTACTACAGTTACTCCAGTTTGTAGAAATAGAACTGGTGTTTATTGCTGTTGTTACTCCTGCTTCACAAGAAGATAATTTTGTGCTCTCTTTGTTTATTAATTAAATGGATGTGTGGCTTTGTGACTTTTCTGGGTGTTCCCTGTGTTTTACATAATGAATCTCATTTTGTGGGGGAAAAAAGTATAATTAAAAAAAATTATATAAATATTAATAATAAAAACCAAAGGGATGCAGAACATCACCTGTGTCTGAGAAACAAACACGCATGCTCCTTTATATCCTTTCTAAAAACTTTGTAAATTCATCAATAGTATGTCAAACAACCATCTACTCTGAAGTTTATTTTAGTAAATGGCAACTGTTATATCCATGTCAGATTACATAATAATTCCCTGAAATGTATAATATGTTTGGCATCCTGAAATATTTGCATGAATCTGGAAACGTGTCCTCTAAGCATGGTTGTCAGAACAAAAATGAGTTTCATTCAACCCTCACATGTCTCTGAGACCCTAGTGAAACCAAGTGCCATACTGCTGAATTTGAAGTAATTCCATTTGGTTGTAAGTGCACTGAAGATAGGATTGAGTCTGTCAGGTCTCATTTTAGGTGAAGAGCATAACTCAAATTATTTTTCTTCTCTGGTAGTCCTTAACTTTTTTTTTTTTGTTTTTTTTTTTTTTGCTATTGATGTACTCTTCTAGTCTCTCAAATATTTTATTTATGTAGCCCCTGTGTGTCATTTGGTTAAGCAAACTTTATTAATGTTTTGCTAGTTTTAAAACCTATTTTTTCAGAAATTATTTTACCCCTAATGACTGTTTAAACAGTTTTAATAACAATACACACTTTTCTGAAATAACAGAAAATTATAGAATGTATGTAGTTCCATAAAGAAGGAGGTAATTTAATTTTTTCTGTCTACTTTCAATGGACAGACACACTGCAAGGTTTCAGTTTCTTAATTATCTTTAAAATTTCTAAAAAATACGCCCTTCTATATTTAATTAATGAATAATTGTAAAATTCATAAACTTTTCAGGTCTCTCAATAGTCAGTAAATGTTCTACACTCAGTCTGCACCTTCTGCCTAGAACATAGTAAAAACAGAGATCATAATGGGGTTGTTATTTGCGAATACACTATAACAAACTCACAGGAGTGTATCCCCATTAGTGGAGATTTTTTACCTTTGTTTTCCCTTTGAATGAGAACTGTATTATAGCTTAGTGTTTTGGAATAAAACAGCCTCTTGGACAATTGCTTCAGCATTTGGGATTCTTATATTTCAAAGGATGTACCACCTTAGAAGGCTGGGCAAAGCTGAATTCCTGTTGTCTTACCAGTTTTGATGCTCTTAAAAAGGTATCTAAACTGTAGTTTCCCAGTGGTAATTAGATATATAGTCTGTCTGCTTGTTTATCATGAAAGTAATAACGCTGCTTTCAGCATTATTACATCCGGTGTACTTAATTAACACGGTCAACACATTTTTCATGTAAATAAATTGAGGCAGAAAAGAAGATACTCAGACAGGTTATTTAATTAGCCAATTACAAACTGTTGGAATAGAATTAATATCTCTACACTGGAGAAGAAGGAGAAGGACCGGGACATTAGAAAGTGTTCTCGACTTTATTTAAATCTTCCTCTGTCTGTCTGAGTAATATCTATGTCAAATATTTTTATTATTATTAGGTACAATCCTAATAAATGCCAAGTAAAAATATACAAAAAGTGAAGCAAAACCATTTCTTCAAGTGAAGAATGGTGATCTAAGCAGTCTTGGTCAAATGTAAAGAGAGAAGATGAGTAGATGAGTGAGACTAATATAGAGACTCAAAAGCTGAAAATCAGTGAATACCCATGAGTACGAATATATTCACACATCTCATCACTGAAGACTATCATACACATAACTTTCCAAACTGATAGAGGCCAAGATACATGATAATTCAGCCACCTAATCAGCCAATATCATTTAGTTTTTTGAGTTGCAATGAGGCAAAATATGTTATTCTTACTAGATTAAGTCCACTGATCTTTCTTTAAGCCAGTGAGATTAGTTTTCAAGCAAGTTTTAAAAGAGGAAATTAAAAAAAGATTTTAAAATATAGCAAAAGGGGAATGAAATAAATCTTCCAAGCAAATAAAGCTTCTCTAAAACATATGACCTCATAAATACTTTGTCTAAAAATATGAATGCACAAAGAGATTTGAGGGAAAGGGAACTGCAGAATCCTACAAATAGTGAAGATGAAGGAGAAACCTAATTCCATAGGGATAAACTGAAGGTAGCTTGGAAATGAAAATAACTACATGCAACTATCGAGTTGAAACAGGTCTGGAAGAAATATTGTAGTAAAACAGAGCAGTTCAATCACGGCAGAATTAGCCACTATAACATTCATTTTGTTTTCAAGACAGAGCATGACTTGAAAAATGTATTTCCAAACCACGCTACTTTGTCCACGTTACATTTTCAGCTAGACTGGTGCATTTCATGTCTGATGACTTAACACCATAATTACATCTGTACACAGAGGTAACACAGAGCTGATTTTTACTTCTTCAATGGTATTGTACAAGAAGATTGCATTGTTTTAAGGGGTTTAAGATACCATTTAATTCTCAGTATGATGCACAAAATTTGTTCAAAGGCATGCAGTTACTGGCAAACCATCCTATGCAAATTTTTCATAGAAGGAAATTTGACCTTTGAAGGACTGTTCCCAAATTTTCTGTCAATACTAGAAATTAATAATATGGGTCAACTGTTTTCAAAAGAAGTATTTTCTCAGTTGAAATGAAAATAAAAAACCTTTCTATCTGTCAGTGATGATTGCTAAATTAGGTCAAGGCTATTACTAAAGCCACTGCAGTAATACAAGGGCTCGTCTTCCTATCACTTATGGAATATTGGTATGCAACAGTTTAGAAAATGAGAAAATTACATTTAGAACAAGCATTTATTTGACATCTACATTAGTACAACAATGCTGTGTGCTGACAGAAGTAAACTAGACTGATTAAAAATATCTTCTTTTAGTTTTCTAAATGTGTTCAAGATAAGCAGGAGTTCTCGTGGAGATCCTAATGGACCTATTGTCCACACAAAGTCTACAAGTACCGCCTGAAGGATGAACCCATTTAAACTCTTCTGAGTGTACAAAACCCAGCAAGCACAGAGATTTTCAGCCAGGTAGCATGCTGACAGTCAAGGGCAGACTGACCACAGCTGTGTGATTGGAACAAAAGCGGTGGAGCATTTTGTGCTAAAGCTTCCTTTGGAAAATTGCACCTTCACAGCAGGACAGACATAAAATATGGGTCAGGTCTTTAATTCATACAAGTCAGTGTTCTATAATGGAATTAGCCTCTAAATGGAGATGTCAGCTGTAAGGATCATAAGGTCCTCTATTATGCATGTAAATATATGTATCTATGTATATGTACACATACATATATGTGTATGTATATATTTATATGTAAAGTTGGTAAAATGCAATTTAGATTGAAAGTTAAGTTTGTTCCAAATGAAAAGCCATAAAAATCCTGTTGCTGACAGAGATGAGTACATGGCCAGCAGTGTTTAGCTTTAAACTGGTAAATCTCTGTTTTGATTTACACTTGCAGCACTCAAAATGGCAGAATCAATTTGCTTGAAAATTGGTAAAACAAATTTGTTGTGGGCTGTGACCTTGTATGCTGAACGTCATCCTAGAAGGATTTTTTCTTTATGTTTAAAGTATAAATCTTGGAAATGCAGTTTTTTATTGCAGAAATATTGACAGAATTTTAACTATAATGGTGTGACTATATTTCTTAAACAGTAGGTATGTGTTTTGCCAGTAGTTAACTAACATTTTTCAAATAGTATTAGATGTTGAACAGAGAAGCCAAATTAAAAATGCAGTGGCAAAAACCAGTAAGTCATTGATGTGAAGAATTAATAAAAGCAAAAAAAACTACTATAGGAATGACTGAGGATGAAAATTGACAGCTGAAATTGCTAAGAGTATATGTGGAGATAATCAGACATGGACCTTTATGAGATTGTATTTACTGTGTATTTCAAGACTCAGTATTCTTAAGAGAATACAAGAGCAAGATACATAAAATTATCAAAGGCAATAAAAACAATTATTGTGGCTAACGGCCACATGACTTAAAATAACATCTGAGTGTAATTTTATTATGTACTACATTATATTTGTGCTTGAAAAAGCCTATTGAGCTTTTTTTGTAGGAAACACAGGCACTGCTGGTTATCTCGTAAAATACAGATACAAAGATGTCTGATCCTGAATTATCTGCTTATGGCAAATACTTGTTTTCACCTGTGGTGCATTCTTTTTAAGATTCACAGATTTTCTTGGATGTCATTTAGTTCAGATTTAAACACACTGGAACTAGTTGAGATTTGTGTTTCATTCATGTCTTCTTCTAATAACTCTTGTTCATTTAAAACTTAGGCTAAATTTACTAGCAAGGGCACATAATTACTTAATAAAGTACCTTTGTGATGATCAGATAAATTCTCCACAAACTTTTGTACAAGCTGATGTCATTAAGATCTTGTGTTGACATAAAACAAACACAGTTAATTATATCTTTTTTCAATGGCCCTACATTTTAAATGAAATATGAAAGGGTGAGATTCTTTAAAAACCTAGGAAAGAAACAAGCATCTGCATTGAGGTTGTTCCCTTTGGTAATGTCAAATCTGTGAGTTGGTAAGCATTCCAAGACCATGATTTTACTAAGTGATATTTGCTACCTGAAAAGGGAAAGACAACATGCTATAGACAAATTTTCTTTCACTGGAAATCTAAGACCAAATAAATTAAAAGACTTTATCGTTTTTCATTTCTTCAAAAATACTAGAAGATTATGAAGGATGAGGAACAAGCCACTGACGTGACTGTGATGACAGGTTTCTGTGTTAGCCACATCCCTAGTTAGTGTGTAATCACAGGGCTGTCCTGAGTATAGGCTCCACATATTTTCAAGAAATAGAGTAATTAAGATGAAAATTTGATTAAACTGGTTTGTGTTTCAAGCTGGGTCCACTTTTGTTTCGTTTTGTTTTTTCTAAACCATCTTTATCCAAAGTGGGTTAATTTTAAAATCTAAATCTTAAACTCTGACATCTCTGTTTATTTGAAGTATATGGACTTCTGAGGGAGTATGTAGTCAGGAAGCATACTGGATGAACTGTTCTGTGAATAGCCACAACTAGCTAACATTTACAAAACACCCCCTCATTTGCTGGCTTTCTGCTCTTTCCCTGGATCTGCACTTTCTTGATTCTAGGCAGGAGTGAAATTGGAGGGTCTGCCATGGTGGGAATCTCTCTGTATTTATATTTCTGTACATGTTTCAACAAAGTCTGACCTGTTTAACCTTTAGACCATATCAAATTCTACTCTAACATCTTACCCTTCTTTTTGTGGTCTCATAGCAACTCAGCAAAACTCTTTTTTTAGCCTTCCTGACACCTTCTCATCCACATGACTTCGTTCTCTTGAATAATTTCCTTTATTTTTTGTTTCCATAGTCTTCTGGCCTTGCTATTGGCCTTGTACAGCAGAACACAAAGAGAATTCTTGAGCTTTTCCTGCCCTTAGTGACCATTAAATGTTGAAAAGAGAACTCTTATGTCCTGTGTTGACAACATAGCACGCTAAAAAATCTCTTAAATCACAGCTCTAAGGTTCTGTTGGTCTGGGAAGTGAGCATCCTACAACATTTAAGTACAATCTTACAGCATCATCAGCTCCACTGAATTCCCTGCTTGAGGCGGTTTGTTATGTTCTGTCAGCTCAGCAGCATATTGTTTGACTTGCTCTTCAGTGCAAATATAACGGGGATTAATGGCAGCAAACTTGAGAGCACTCAGGGCCTTTTTCACCCTACTTTGACACCAAGCAGCTCCCTGGAATGCTGAGGAAAATGCTCCAGTTTGTCGTAGTGTCTCACTTGATTCAATAAGAAGTACTTGTTTTAGGGAACCAATATTACAGGACAAAAAAAGGCCTTGCTAAGCGTGAAGACACCTTGTACGTCTTTCTAGTGCCTAGTGAAATTTTGTCCAAATTTTGACCCTGTGATCCAAAAGTGGAATAATTTACTCTATTTAGGACACTGTCCCTTTTCTCCGCAGGTCCATAAGTTCCATGTGGAGTATCAGTTAGAAATCTTGTGCATTTCATTTCTTATCATTTTCACAGAAGTATAACGTCAAGAAACAGATATTAATGACAATTGGTTTGAGGGAATGTTTCATTGGGAAAAAATTAGTTAAATTCTTTTTTTTTTCCATTTTAGTAAAATGAGACATTTATTCTTCCATTCCAGAATGCATCAAGATGCTTTTTTTTAACTTCAGTAGGAACTCTTACTAGGAATGTAATTCCAGACTCTTTATTTTTAGGTCAATGTCCAAAGCGGACAGCAAGCACTGCATCCCAAAAGACAGTGTTATCTTCCTCCTTCCCCCTCTTCCAGTGTAGATTATACAGCTTGAATTTCCAAGCTGGAATTCAGTTTTAACTCCCAAGTTCAGTTGTGAGTGCTTTTGTAGCTGTTCTGCACCAATTGTGTTAATGCAGCAGAATATCTCCAAAGTAATTCAAATCACACATGACAGAGTAAGAAAAACACCCCCTTGTGTATCCAAGTCTGACTACCCAAATGCAGGAAGGTTCAAATGTTTAGATGAAACAGAACCAACTTTCTCTAAAAGTAAATTCTTATCATATACAAACTGTCCACTGGTAAAATCAAATTGACTGCAATCAGTTCTTTCATTGCAAAACAATACTCCTAATTATAGATATGTATTTTGGTGCTACTTCTCAGAAGATTTTGGTTAGTGCATGTCCTTTACTACTCTGATGTTTCAGAAATCATCCCAAAAGGTTCACTGCATATCATAATATGTTAAATTGTATCAGAAGCCTGTAGAAAGGGAAGTTTTTTCACTGTAGATGGCAAGCCTGTGCTTTTTATCTACTTTAATGCTTGCTCAAGTGGACTTTATTTTATGAAGACATTTGTATTATTTATTTTTCCTTCATCTATGGTAAATTATTTTAGAAGTGTCTACTCTGGAAATCATGAGGAAGGAGATGGCTAGACACACATTAGTTCACAGTGAATGCTTTTTAGACACATTACATTAAAATACTACTCCTATGTTTATACATCATATTCAATTGTGTAATCTTGAACTACCGCCAATATTTAAAAGAGTACCAAACATTGTAACTCTCTTTCTGAAGCATGAATTCCTACTTGTTAGGTACTAAAACATCTAACATGAATGAGTCATTGGATCAATTAAACAGCAGGTCCCTCACTGTCTCTCTTTCAATTTTTTTTTTTCTTTTTTAGTCGTTTTGTGTTGTTTTGTAACGACTAAGGCACGGATTCAGACCAGCAAGAAATCTGAGGCGTTTTTTCAGAGAAATGAGCTGGTTTTATACACTTCTTCAAGACACCGTATTTCCTTATACGGTATTTGTCACTAAGCAACCTATCACACATTTCCACGTCAGCATCACGCTTTCTTAATGTCCTTATATGGGGGTGATCATGCGCTGTTCAGGTGCCCAGCAGCTTCCGGCAGGCTCCTCTCCTCAGGGCGTCTGCCACATCACATGTCCTCCCACCAAGGTCAGGCGGACACAGGCTTCTATGTGCTGCCACGGCGTTCTGCAGGCGAGCCCCACAGCCCATGGCTCAATTCCATGCTAATTCTCCCCACATTTTTTTTGTTAGTAAATACACATTTGTGAGTTTTGCATGTTTTTTCTTCTTGGAAAATAAGGTTTTCATCAAAGCAAAATCCTTTTCATGCCAGCATGAGAATTTTTTATTCTGAGAATTTTTCTGAAATCCAGGGAGTAGTGTTTTGATCCAAAAGGGAAAAGCATCACTCCCCTCCTCTGTGGGAGATGCAAAATCAGATTCTCTTTTCAATTGTTATTAGACATAATGATTCAATATCAGATT
Organism: Rhagologus leucostigma; assembly: GCA_013397725.1. NCBI lineage: Eukaryota > Metazoa > Chordata > Aves > Passeriformes > Rhagologus > Rhagologus leucostigma. Next base: position 571,496 of record VZTD01004587.1, on the reverse strand, counting down.
CTCTTATCAATTGTTATTAAGTATAATTATATATTTTTTAGAAAGAGACATTTTTATAATGATTTATCAAATTTTAAGTGACTCAAAAATGGTTTGCTATATGAATAGAATGATCTAAACAGCATCAGTGAGGGCAGCTGGGAGATTCTGCCACCGAAATATTCCAAAGTGGCTGTAAGGAAGCTCTCATTCAGCATGTGAAAGACCAGTAGATTAAGGGGTCTGAAGCTGATGTTTGCTACATACAAGGTGAGTATCCTCATTTTGCCTATAATGAAAATCCTTCTGACTCTCTGTTTCATTGTTTTATATCTCGCTCTTTTTCTTTTTTTCAGAATGTCGTATAAAAGGTTTTTGGTTTAATTTCAGCAAATATTTCATATTCTTAATACTTCAGGAAGAGTTGTGTTATGAAGAAAGATTTCAGGCACTTTAAAATGAAGCACCTTCTTTAAATGTAATTTAAAACATTAATGTTAGCAGATATTAAATACATTTTACAGAATGCATTTGGAGATTAGATACATCTTTCATTTCTCATCTGTTCAATCTCCAAAGTTATATGTAAATACGTTAACTGAATTCTGGTAAAACTTCATCTTGCAAGAGAAGCTGCCTCTAAGTCAAATAAGGACAAAGATTAAAATTTATTTTGTCATGAAAAAGGAAATCGAACAACTTTCTGACCTATGTTTTAGTTCTTCAGTCAATGGATGGCAATCCATGGCAATCCAGGTCATCCTTATATAAGACACCAGGATCTTCTCCATTTTGTTTCTATGCTTTATGACACAGGTTGGCCTGGTCATCATCTAATGACCAACTAATCACCAGCTTGGTTGTTCACAAATAACTTATGTTCAGAGATATACTGGATAAAACTTAAAGCATGTGAAGGGTACAAATCTATTTTCTAATCTCAGCCTATGTGATCTTAGAGAAGACTGTGGATGGTGAGAATTATTCTGAGTGCTTTCAGATCTTACTGTTGATGTTTTTCCTTGCCAAGTTCCATTTTACTGGACTGCATGCTGTGATTTAGTGATTTTGTTTAAGCTTAAGAAAACAAGGAGATGGGTCTGCATACAAGCAATGAAAAGGACATATAAGAATAATGTTTTCTATGGCATCTGCTTAGACTATCAGATCAGGTTTCCTAGTTTGGGGGAGCTATTCAGTTGCCAAGAGAGGTTGAGACTTGAAGGACTTTTCAGGGTAAAGTTTTATAATGATGAGTTGATCTATAGGAAAAAGATAGGAAGCAGTTCAGCCTTTTTACTGATTCTTGAAATTTTTAGGAGCAGCTGAAGAAAGACCTGATAGTTTGGTGATTTGTGTATCTGGACCCAATAACTATGTAACTGGTAAATGTGTTTTGCTTGAATTACTGTGGTGTGGATGCCTGTGTTACTATCTTGGGAATAATCACCAGTGAAAACCATGTGGAAGGGATAGTAGGCTTCTGTGGAAACCAGGAGGTTTTGAGGTTCTGCTAAGAATTTATTTTGTTTGTGTGTGTGAATGCATGGGTTATTTCTTACTGTTTGGCTCTGCTGCTCAGAGATACAGAACTCATTAGGATACAATTCTCAGATAATGGAGAAAGCAAAAGTCACACCTACATGCAAGAAGAAGGAAATTAGCATGAAAATAGATATCAGTAGTTAACATAATAGAAAAGAATTTAATTTAAATCTCTTTGAAACAAAAATGTGAATCAAATATGATATGGTGTTTTGAAGAAAAATATAAATGTATCAAAAAATAAAATTAAGCTGATTTACGAACATCATGCAAAGCCTGTTTGTTACCAGATTTCAAAGAAAGTCCATTTTAGCATCATTCTTATATTTCAGTTTAAGTGAAGCATTTTCTTTCAGTTGCCAGAGTAGATGATAGGATGCTTACATATTATTACAAAAGAATTCATGGTTCATAAGTACTTCAAATTTTATATTTCTGGTTGAAGGAGCCTGACTGTCTATAGAATCAGTTACATTTTATATTCATCTGGTTGGTGTATGGAGCTGGAATGAAACATGAAGAATTAAAATATGAACAATTAAACTAGGCTTTTTAAATGTAGTAGTAAAGAGATAAATCTTGTTTGAAGTGTACAAATAATGTAATTTATCTTGCAAGACTGACATGTGAATAATTGCAGCTCCGCATTTCCCTGGTGAAATAAATTCAACATATCATGCTGTTGTGCTCTGCAACTCAGCTCTTTTTCAGGCTTTCACCATTTAACACTAACCAGCACACATCAATGTGCAGGAAAAAATTTTGCTTCAAAGCAAGCCATCCACACAAACAGCCTTATTTGAAAGACTTAGAGGACGATTAGTTCCTTAGGCTATATTTCTATTTAAAAAGGTACAGAGAAGAAGATATGATAGTCAGCAGCATGCATGAAAATTAAAAATAGTGAATTTGATTTAATCTCAACCAACATATTAAGCACTCTGTAAAAAATAAATTAAGTTTATTAATTTATAAACATTAATTTAAACTTTGAATTGATATAATTTAAAAAATTATTTATCCATTTAAGCCAGGAGCCATTTGCAAACCTCTCAAAGATGCATTTTCTTTTTAGTATTATATCTTTATTGATTAACCAAAAGCAAAAAAGGAAAAGAAAAAACCCCTAAAACTCTCCTTGAACCCTAAGGAGCAGTTATGGTTAGAAAATTGATTGACTGTAAAAGAGTTGTTTTTATGATAGCTTTGAATAGACTCTAATTACCTTGTTAGCTGAAACAGACTTGTATTGTTTGCACATATTCATATGGTACTCAGCACAAAGGATGTTTTGCATCTTGCTTTGTTTTTTCTTGTTGTCTTAGATCATTTAATGTAGATGGAGAGAGGTCAGGTAAATGATAAAGCCATCAGAATTGAAATAGTAGTACCAGGCCATGGGATAGCAACCACTCACCCAGGATCAACAGTGTTTGAGGTAGCCAACTTGGTCAAGCTATGTGCCAGTTACTGCGGTCACATAAGGCACTACAGCAGAGTCCAATAACCAATGGCTTTTTATTTCATTTATCTTTCTAACTAATTTTTCAGGGATTATTTCTTTATATTGTTTTTTTGTGGTCACACTATGTTTTCTTCAACCCGCAGTACTTCACAGTAATGTTTTCTGTAAAACATGAGGTGAGGTAATGTCATTGCATGTCCTAATGTTCCATTGACTCATGTAACAGAGATATTTATATTCCTAATTTGAAATGAGATTTGTATTTTTTTAAGAAACCTGTATGCTAACTTGCAGCATTTGAACATGTCCTCTTGCCCAAGTTTAGAAACAAAAAAGCTAACTCAGTTAAAAAATTATTCTACAATAGAAAGCATTCAATACCATAAAATAATTTGCTATACAAATTATAGCCTTTCTCATTTAAACTGGCTTATTTGCGCAAAAAAAGTGAGCACTTCTTTAAAGTGCTTAGATGAGCATTAAGTTCCTTTTGAAAAACAAGGTTTCCATACAAAGGTAGATTTTCAGCTCAGTTTCTTTTATTAATCTCTAAAAGGGGTTTTGTGTAAAATGATAGTTCTGTGATATGTCTGAAGTAGTTCTTGTAACATTAACTGAGAGACTTTGGACTGTTCTTATAGCATATTAAAATATTCATAGGTCATTAATCAAACCTGAGTTATCTAAGAGCAACAAATTTCCAGGATGCAAACGTGTGGATTGACCTGCTGCTGAACTAGAACTGAATTCTGATGTCCATGTTCCAGTTCTGTAATAGATTATTTCTTGATCTTTTTGCTAGATAGCATTCCTTGAAGTGACCAAAAGAGTCAGAAATTCAGAACAAAAACCCGCTAATAATTTCAATATTGCATTCACAATTAAAGTTCCTCCTCAGATGATTATTATTTTATACTTTTTAATATGGAAAAAGAGTAACAGAATTATTTATTGTTGTTTGCATATTATCAAAATAAATTGAAATATATTCTTCGAATTTTCATATGCTGCTAGTTCTCAGAATGAGAACTTTTAAAAGAGGTTTTTTTAAAAAAAGAGTGAGCTTTTTGAAAGTTCATGAACACAAATTAACAGCAGAGCAAATGATTAAAATTGATCAAGAGATGGATTTAGACAACAGTCTACAAGTTTTCTAAGAGTCAGAGGAAAATTCTTTAACCTCAAGAAAGCAAATGAGTGGGTCCAGAGCAAAATTCCATGTCATGCACAGAGATCTACTTATTAAATTATCTTAAGCTTTTTATGTAGAACCCTGTTCTTATTTCAGTTCCTTTGTCCTCTCCCTTGAAGTGGATAAAAAAATAAAATATACACGAATAGTAGAACCTTAAGATTCATCTTTCTCTGTGCTGACCTGGTAGTTAATCTCTGTAGGTCTTTACTTTCAATGCACGCTGATGATCAGGCAGACTTTATAAGAAAGCATCTCCATATTTCTTCAGTAGTAAGCTTCTAGACATGATGTACTGCATTTCCACAGTGCTGAGAAGGAAATGAAAGCTTTAGACTTCTACTGGGCCAGAAAAAAAAAAAGTTTAAAAAAAATTTTTAAAAAGATCCAACTCTCCCCATCTTCTCAAAGTGAAAAGTTAGGAAAATAAGAACTGTAGGACATGGGCCACCTTTCACATGATGGAACTCTACAGAATTTTGATATGCAAAATGCTGCAATGGTTTGTTTTCACTAAAAAACATTCTGAAATGAGAGTGCTGGAATTCAACACAGTATAGCAGTTATCAATTCCACTACATTTCATAACACATTACCAAATTTTCAGTGTCTTAATATCTCCCAAGATAGACAATACTGTTACAATAAGGAAAATGCACTTGCTGACATTTATCAGAGATTTTAATTTATTCATTCTTTGTATGCTAACACTACAACTGCTGTCATTGTTCTCTCTTGTTCCTCTCTCTGCACCTCAGTGCCAGCTCGCCAAGACAGTGGACCCTGATGCCAAATAAATGAGATTTAGCCATCAGCAGCAGAAACCTCATGGGGCCTGGCACTGGCATGGGTGGCACTGGCAGACCTGCTGTCTGTGGCTGAGTGAGTCTCACTCTCTGGGAAGAGCCTGTGCAGTGCCATCAGTGGTGTGGTATGTGCTGAGGTCATGTATGGGAATCAGTGGAAGTAGACCTAAGTCTGGGGAGAGAGAAACCCCCTTCATGAACATGGCAATTACTGTAAGGCTCCTGCCACTCACCCTCCCTTCTGTGCGTGCAGATGCCGAGAGTCTGGGGTGCCCAGGAGCCATGGAAAGGCAGAGAATAAGAGGGGGTAGTAAGGATGTGAGTTCTACAGCAATTTCGACTGGATCGTTATTGAGGGGGTTTTGCATTTGAGAATGTGAACTGTAAAAACCATGAGCATGAGCACATCATCAGCACCAGCAGAGCTTTGTTAGTACTGCAGGCACAACAATGGCCCTTTTGCCCATGACAGGCTTGTGAGGGTAACCTGTGGTGAAAAACGTGGGCAAACCCCTCAGTGATCCCAGGTCCAGTGACCTGCCTTCTGCAAATGTATCTCCACAGGTGACCAGGCTGATAGGAGAGGACTAGAAAGGCAGAGCTTGTGTCAAGTGTGTTAGCTGATTGTGGAGTTTTACTTTATTTTGGTTTGTATTTCATTTCATTTCATTAATGGTTCAGGAGGTGGAGGCTCCCCTAAAACATAAGGAAAAGGAAAGAGAAAATATATTTTGTCTTGGTTTCAGTGTCAGGCTACAACTTCAGGTGGACAAACTTAGTTTTGGAGAGGAGGTAGCAGAGGTGCTGGTGTCTCACGTTGTTAGCGCAAAACCTGAGAAGGAGAAAGAAAAGAGGCAGCCCCTGAAGAAGTCTGAGAAGATGTGGCATCCAGGTCAAAACCTCAGGACTGCTGCAATGTAGCTTCATTGCACAGGTCTGGTCATAGTCTGAAACATCAGAGGTCTCTGTTTTCTGTTATTTTTTGTGAACTGGTTGAATCCAGGTGTCTGGTCTTCTTGGCAGGTTTTGCTGTGAACTGATGGAAAGGGCAGAAGGCCAAGCACACCTATAGGGAAGACAAGGAAGAGGAAAAGTGCGAATTTGCCCACTCTCTTGACCCCACACTAGATGCCTGCTCTGCTGCTACATGAGTTCTGGAGGTTCAGCTGAGTAAAGGGGTACCAAAACCCTGGGGCTGGGCATCTGGCATGGGGATTCTTGCAGAGTAACTCTCCAGAGCTTCCTCTGGGAACACTGACATCCAAAGAGGAGAGAGAAGTAAAAGGAGCTCAGTTAAAAAAAAAAAAAAAGAGCACAGTAAATAGGAGGGGGAAAAAAATGTAAGGAGGTAAAAAGCTTTAAAGCACAGGATCATTGTCTAATGCTCTCCATGCTTAAGTAGCTGTCAGTGAAGTGAGGCAGAGCTAACTGCATAAACAAGAATATAAACCTGTAAGGGATGATTGCAATTGATGCATTCAAAAAGACATTTATTTTTAAAAGAAAGAAGAAAAAGAGAGAGGTAAAAGTTTGAGTACAAGCGCTTGACTTTTTTTTTAAGTTAAAATATCGAGTTTTATATGTTTGTTCTAAAAAAGAGATGAAACCCAGGGGTAAGAAGCAAGGCTGTTTGATCACTGAACAGTTCCTTAAGCACACAAAGTAAAGTGTTCTTACCTAGTGGTAAAATCATTCATAAAAGATACTGCAGAATATGTTATCAAAGCAACAATGGTGCTAATTAGCTGGAATATCACCAGAAAGTCCTCTGGAAGGAGATGCTTTGGTTGGCACTGACAAGGATACCTATTCGTAGCGGTCTTGCTTGTAAGCTTTTTTGTGGGTTTTGTTTGTTTGCTTATATGTTTTTTTATCCCTATAGGTAGAAAAGAAGGATGAATAACCAATGTCAGTCCTATGGGTATCATCAGCTGTGTAATGCCCAGCTTTGATCTCTTTGGATTTTGGTTTGATTTGGGTTTTTATTACCATATCTAACTATGGGAAAAACAAAAGTTAGTATCATTTTCTCCTGAATTCAGTTGCCATGGCTGAAGTTAAAAACATAAGAAAATAGGCACCTGGATAAAAAGAGAATGTAGGTACAGTTTAAATTTGTTTTATTCTTTATTAATTTGAATTAAATGTGTTAATGTAATTAGACCAATACGTGTTTGTTAGGATCTCTGTTCGTAGGAAGTTCTTTTTCCAATATCACCACTTTGAATGTATCAACCCTGAGATAGGTGTGTGGAGCTCTATCTGCTCTGCCTGTGAGAAAATATTATCTAGGTTATAATAAGACTGCTAGTGCTGGACATCCCAAATCAATCTGAGAGCAAAGTAGATTGTATTTTTCGCTTTGCCTGAATTCAGCTGAAAATCAGATCCACTTCTGAGTTAGTTATGTGCAGAAATATGGTGGGTCATTTTTTCGGCTACTTAGTTCTCATGAATTGATTTGCTAGAGAGCTAAAGTAGCTTTCCATGGCCTGTTTTTACTGCTAGGGTTGGAATATATATTATATTGTATGATCAGTGTGAGTTTTGGCTTCAGAGTATTCTCTTAGCTGAGGCTCTTTTAAATGTTACTGTGATACATTCCTTGAGGGAAAGCAAAGAGTGCAACTTATGTGAATTTTAAATCCATTTGAATTTCTACAAATCTCTGAACTTTGCTGTGTTCTTATGGATGGATCCATCTCTTCACTCTCCTGAACTGAATGAAGGTGTGTTCTCCTGTGCAAATACACAATGTAGCATACTGTATCCCATAAACTTTGTGTACACTTTTGTAAACTTTGTTCACTTTTTTTAGATAGCCACACTCCATATTCCATATCTATACTTTTGATCATCTTCCATGAGTAAGCTCTCACATGGGCAGGTAGAAGGTTTTTGTAAAAGATAAAAAGAGGTAGTTACGCATGTTGAAAGACCAGGGAAGGAAACAGATACTTGCACAGAATATGTAGACTCATTTCTTCGGTTATCAGAGATGAATCTCAAAAAAATCCCCATTACCCTATCTCCATGTCATGATTTGTCCTTCTCCCACTTTGTTATTCAAACTTGGTTTGTTTTTAAATATACTATTTTTTTATTTTTGGGGGGTTTTGATGCAGTCTTCATTTCCTTTTTGTTCACAGCAAATATCCAGGGATGTATACATTTAACTTAGTATTTAAAAATGAGATTACGCAGGGACTGGTATTCTTACTGCTCATTCTTCAGACTTGCACATTTTCTTCGAATTCTCGTCAGTGCTTGAATACAGTGACCGTGTACTTCATCTTCTAGACTTTGCAAATGCTTTTAGAATAAAAGCCTGTAAGAGCAAAAAGAACTACTGTATTTATTTTGGGGTTTGCTTTTATCCTCTGCTTTCCCATATCTCTGTTAGCTTAATATGTCTTCTTATTGAATCCTTTTAAGAAGATCTGAAATGTCAAAGGTAGTCCTACATCTTGTATTTTGTCAAATCCAGTTGATCACAGTGCTAATACTTTCATCTCTCCATATGAACATCCTTGTAATGTTTTCCTTATACTGTTGAAGGTTAGTTTCAGAGGTGTGATGGGTAAGATTTTAAATGGTTACTTTGAAACTTTTATTAATTTGCAATCAGAGTAAAAATAAGACTGTACTTCATTAAGGAGGTTAATATGATCCCGTAATTTTCGTAAGATGAATAGTAAGGCTGACTGGCATTGCAGGTAAAATGAAATAATGCACTTCTCTTTATTGGCTAAGTTTTGTTTTGTGTGACACTCAGACTTTTAGCTGCATCCCAAAGGGGAAGTTTTATGTGCATGAAAAATTTTAACGCTTTGCTGTTTATGGTTTAGGGGTTTGTTTTACATTTTCTCATTTTGGATGATTTTAGTAGCACTAAATTCCAGAACACAATTCTACCCTTTGAGGGAAATTTTGATCACCATAAGCACTCTGGTTAGTGGCCTAAAAATCATTACTTACTACTGGTTTATGATGCTTTTAGGTCTACTTTTATTTGAGAGATTACTTTCAAGCCCTTAAAATATCTGGAGATTTATTAAGATTTTTGGAGACAAATATTTTATTTTGATTAAAAAATATATCATTCACAAATGCTTTTGGCACATTGTATCCAGGACAAAAAACGATGTAAGCATGTAATTCACTCCTTTTCTGAATCATAGGTCTGGTAAGTCTCTGAGATAGAATAGAAATGTCTTTCTTCTATCTATAGTACTGCATATGCAAATTATGAGTGAAATTCAGTCTTCACATTTATTTCAATAGAGAGTTTTGCCAAGAGCAGAAGGATAAGATATATCCGTGAGAAGAAATCTATGCTGTATGTTCCTTGTTTAGTTTCTAAATTTGATTTTTACCTTTCCTTTCAGAGCAGAAAGGGTCTGAGCAGGTTCCTGTAGCACGAAGCATCAGAATTACCAGACTCTACATCAGCTCTAGACTCTCCATGTCTGGCTTTTAGGCAGGCACAGTACAAATGAATTTTAAATGTACAGGGACAGACTTTGGTTAGGAATCTTTCTCTGAATAGGGCATGTGTCTGTGTAGATTGGAAAGATTCATCTTTCATTTAACCTTTTTCCGTATCTGCTCCATTTAAGATATTGGAATTCAAGAAATATATATCTAAGTAATTTTGGGGGTTTTTTGGGTTGGTTTTTTTTTCGCAGTTGTATTATTTTTTGTGGTGCATAACAGTTAATTCTGTGGAGCTATGCAGCTAAAAATGGTGTTTCAGGAAAATTTGTGACATTGACCACTGAGATTTAACTGGGATCAATTAGAGTGAAGCTGTAATTATGTAACAAAGGGCAGCATATGCTTGAAGTTCACATTTTGTATAATATTCCTATTATTTCTTTTACACTAGAAATGTTTCTGTTTGTTTTTTTTTTCTCCCTCTCTGTCTTGATAAATATTTTAAGCTAAGTTATCAGTAGGGAGGGGAATATCATCAAAGAAAAAGATCTCAGAAAGCTTAGTGAACTAATTTGCCTGACATTATGTGGATGTTGTGGTTTGGAAATAAAGCTGTTGCTGTGAAACTCTATTCTATACATATATCCCTAGGGGCATACAAAGGGGAGGGTTTTTTCTATAAACTGTTAGTGTGATACTCTCGTGGATTTCTTGAAAATAATCAACAGGCTGTTGATAGTGTTTCCCAAAGAAGATTGGCTATTTTGGAAGTCAGTGAACCTGAACAGGGTGTCAGCTGTTCAAAGTGCAGCCTGAATCCATAGCAGCAGTTAGAGATGTTACTTTTAGACTGGCAGGGAGGACTTTGAGCGTGGAATCCAAAGGGTGACAGCAATCACTCCTACTAGTGTTTCTTTTTTTTTCTTTTTCAGGAATCTTTTCTCTTAGTTGGAAGATTCTTGTCAAGAGTTAAATAAAACTGATTGAAATAATTGTACTTTTAAATATTCTTATGAAAAGCAGTTTACTATTAATAAGATACCAAAATCAGTGAAGACCATAATACAAAACTATTTCTATATATCACATAGACCCAAACATATAAAAAATTTAATTTTATTTTACTTTTAAAATTGTATGTAATTCTTTTGCAAAATATTCGTTATGGTAAAAACCACAAGCCAGATGGAGAAAAATAGCTCACCAAAATTATCTAAGAAGCCAATAGGAGGTCCAGGAATAAGATCTCACTTTTTAGCATCTCATTCTAGAAATCTAGTTCTGAAAAATAAATAATTCAATGTCACAGTCAAGTGAGGAATTTTTTAAGAAATCACTTTTTGCAGGAAAAAAAAATTCTATTGGAATGAATTTGTAATTGAAAATTTTGAACATACAGACTGCTTTTCATTTAGAAAAATCAAAATTAAATGTTGCATTCTGAGCAGTTAATTTAAACAAGATTATTTAATTCTATTTTCTCTCTTTATGTGAGACGTATGTATGTATGTGCTCTCCTGGTTGCTTGGTCTTGGTTACATTTAAAAAGGTAAGGACAATAAAACTTTTGTTAAAGTGGAAAAAAATATAGTACCAAGATACGCTTAAATCAGAGTGAAGTTTTTCATATTAAGAAACTTCAGAAAATTGTAGCTTGTTACATACTGAAATTTTGTTTCCTGTTTCAGAAGATGGAACTTTCTTTCTCCGTCTTGGTAGCAAAGACAAATGTTGAAAGGTAGTACTTCCTCTGCCGCAGAAATAATCAGGTTCTTATAACTCTAATTCTAGTACGTCTGTTACTTTAGTAGGTAAAAAGGCTTTTGTGAAATGAATCAATATTTACACCCCCAGGAAGTCCCAAGGAATTTCTAGAGTGAGGTGAAAGTGTGTACTAAAAAACATGTTCTTCATGAAACATGAGTCCCTTGAATTGTTTTGCATTGAAATATTTTCAACGTAGATTATGCAAAATATTAGTTTTACCAGCAATTTTCCAGTGTTAATGTAGTACTCAGTTAAGTACTCACTGATGTCAAGGACAGGGCTGCAATCAACGAACTCTAAGCAATGTTTTTGTACAGGAAGTGATGTTCCCAAATAACTAAGATGAGCAAATAACATTGGAACATTTTTTGGTGCAAACCCAGAAGTTAATCAAAAGTTCTGTCATAGCTGCTGTTTCAATGATGCATCTGGTTATTTCCTGTCTTGGAGTAGTTAGCAAATAGTGAATACATCTTGGCTGTTGACACTTCATTGTATTCTTTACTTGCTTTGGATCACATCCAAAATCAATTGCTATCAGTGGTAGTTTTCTGACCTATGTTAAGGAGAGTTGTATCTGGCTCTTAATGATCTAAAAGAGTTTTATCATTTTCCATAATGCTGTCTGCCACACTGAAACACTAAATGGTTTCAGGGTTTTGTGCTTTTCTCTGTTTCATCGTGAGAAGTGGCATCTCTACTGACTAAAGGGATGGAAATCACTAATAATAGCAGTTTAAAAGTAAGTAACATTCTTTGAAGATGTCAAAACAAACAACAGCAAAAAACAAGAAGAGGAAATTGATCTTTTTAATAATTTCCTTCTAAATGACTAACATGACTTGCCGTCTATAAAATAGATTTTTTGGTGAATCGGGAGGGAAAAAGGAAAAAACAACCAACCAAAAAACCCCCACCTCATTCCACTGTGGAAATGAACCATTCTGGGAACTGAAGTCTCAATGTACCTCTGCACTTTTCTGTATGGAATACAAATGCAGGATTTGGCAACCCTGAGCTATGGTATTTAGAGGATGTCTACTTCCAGAAAGACCAGTCAAAACTGGAGATCATTAAGGTAAAAAGTGCCTGGAAAGTGTAAAGAGCTCTTCAGCAACTCGAGAATACATGCATGACATATGATGTGAATGATAAAATCAACTTGTTTTTCCTTTGTAATTTAAATGTCAGCTGGGAGATTTCTTATGTTAAACACTCTGCAAATTGCTACTTACTACAAGGATTAGATTTTCAGTCATGAAGGCTTGCATCTTTGTCTAGTGGTGGTGGTGTATATGTTCAGGATTACTAAGAATTACAGTCTTTTGAATTTTTGTCTCTGTCTTCATGAGTAACACTGAGGCTTTAGATTTGTGCCTGACTGACAGCCCTGAAAGGCAGAGGGTTTTTTACATTTTGTTCTAAGTTCATGTAAGATGAATAATGCATTCTCCATGATAGCTTTCATTTTCCTAACTTGAAATCTTGATGGGACATCAATAGGAGAAATCTTCCTTCCAGATCTTGGTCACTTTGGCTGTATCTGTATCAAGAAGTGAAACACACCACAGTCATTATGACGTGGGTGGTGAAACACTGGCACAGGTTTTCCAGAGAGGGAGTAGATGCTCCATCCCTGGAAACACTCAAGGTCAGTAGCATGAGGCTGTGAATATCCTGATCTAGTTGAAGATGTCCTTGCTCATTGCAGGGCTGTTGGACTCAATGACCTTTAAAGGTCCATTCCAACTCAAACCATTCCATAATTCTATGATTCTCTGGCACCGAGGCTAAAATGCAGAGAACAGCAATGTAAGTAAACTCTCTTAACTTCCAAAATAAGATGGTTTTATATAAACTCCCTGTTGTTCTTTGCTACTTCCCAACATATTCCCACGGGAATAACTTGCAAGAAACCACTGAGGATGCAAGTGCACTGGACACTATTCTAATTTGCAGTATGAATGACTGAACCCAGTACCCAGGAACAGTCACAGACACTGGGTAATTTAACATCATAGACATATCTTTTCTGGCAGCTGAAAGATTTGAAGTTAATTTCAAGTGCTTACTCTATTTTTAAATTATAGGATTCCATTTAGCGTACAGGTTGGAAAACCGTGTCAGGGCGCTTCCCTGTCTGGATCATCAGTGAACTCCAGCTACAGGTGTAACATGACAGAGTGCTCCTCTGTCTCCTTGTCTAGAAGTCAAGATGCCAGATTGAAACTGAGATCAATGTTAACACTAGGAGTAGCATCAAGGCAGTTGATTCCACCACAGATGAAGCACAGCACAATTAAAGCTATGCCTAATAGAGTTAGTTCTTGCTCATGAGGCCACTTAGGCAGAATATAGAAAATTATGCAAGTCTTCATATAGAAAGCTGAGCCACAGCACCTTTCCAGCTCAGAGATGCTAATGCATCTCTTGACAAATGAACAAAAGCTAGCTCTGAACTTGTTGCATGAGATGCTGTAAGTGATGCAATACAGAGCTACAAGGCTCAGTATAGCCAGCTCCCCTCTTTGGCTGTCCTGTGAATTTCTCTCAAGAAAGTCAAAAAAGCAAAAGAAGGGCTTGATGCTGACTATTTGATAGATTATTCAGTGTTGTAGCAAATACAGACTGTATAGAATCAAATATTTTTGTATTATACATGAATAGAGTTTTTAAGATACACACATTTTTTTGGGTTTTGATTTCTGCACATTTTTTTCAAAAGATAAAATAACAAAACAGCACATTAAAACTACAAGAGACTTGGCACAGACATCCCATTTGCTGTAAGAAATAATGCTTTTGGAGTACACTGAATATGTGTTCAAGCATCTTGTCCTTGTTTTTAGTTATGCCGCTGCCTCAAGACCTAAACCAGTCCTGTGTTTGAATGCTTTATGCTTGCCACTTTCACAGTGATGTTAAAAAATGTTGTGTTGTCATCTCTTACTGCTGCAGAAAGTCACAAATCTAAATGATGTAATTCAGGTATTGTTCCTGGGCCACAATTGGGAGAATCTTCATATTTAATCTCCTTCATCTAGCTCCTTGTGTTCTAACCCTTTTGTATTTTAGCCCGGCAAGAAATGCCTTGTTTAAGATATGTGTGCCTTTTTGCAATCAACCTTGCAGTAGTACTTTTGGTAATTGTTGTAATCCCTTTGTTGGAACTGACTCTATTGGTATAAAATGCTCTTGTCAAATTTTAGTCTTTATAGAACTAAAACCTGAGATCCTTTATTCTGTCAAAATCAACATCAAATGATGCACATAAAAAATGTTTTTTTGTGTGTGTGACTGATGCTGAAATTCCATGCTCATCTTTGTGGCCTTTCACTGATTCTCTCCAATAGCTCCATGTTATACCTGTGCTGGGGAACTCAGAACTGGACACAGCACTCCAGGTGTGGTCTTACCAGTGCTGAGTAAAGGGGAGGGATCAAGTCCTTCTACCTGCTAGCCATACTTAATGTAAAACATCTCAGGATCCTGTTATTCATCCCAGCTGTAAAGGGCATATTGCTAGTTCATGTTTCCTTTGGTGTCCACGAGGATCCCCATGTTCTTTTCTGCAAAGCTAGTTGCTACGTGCATACCAGGGTTGTTCCTTCCCAGGCACAGAACTTGCACTTCCCTCTACTGAGCTTTGCAGCGTTCCTGCCTGCCCATTTCCCCAGCTGGCCCAGGTTCCTCTGGATGGCAGCATGACACTGATGTATCAACCACTCCTTCCAATTGTGTGTCATCTGCAAACTTGCTGAGAGTAACCGTTTAGTACAGAACATGAACCAAAGTGTGTTGATCAGGATTGGAGCCCACACTGATCCCTGGGTACGCTGCTAGTTACTGGCCTCCAACTAGGCTTTCTGCCGTAGTTCACCACCCTTTGGGCTGGCTATTCATCAAGTGTATGATCCTCCTCAGCACCTGCTCATCCAGCCCTCAGTTCAACAGCTTCTGTGCAATGATCTTGTGGGATCTTTGCCGAAGTCAAGGTAGACAATATCCACTGTTCCTCTCCCATCTGTCAAGCCAGTCATTTCACCACAGATGTCTATCAAGTTGATCAAGCATGACTTCTCCTTTTTAAATCCCTGCTGGCTGTACCTGATGACCTACTTGTCCTTCATGTGCCTGGAAATGGAACACTGGGAATTGGAAACCAAGTTATCAGTACTAAAGGGTTTAAATACAGAGGTGATATTATATATCTGTTGCTTCACACATTGCACAGTGACAGATGGGGAGATTAGAGGTAGTTTTTAGTGGGAGGTGTTTTCTCTTTTTTTAATTTACACATAGTAGGTGAATTTATTTATTTATTACAGTAAGAAGAAAAGTAAATTGCAACTGGAAGTGGACATATGATTAAATTCCTTAAATTGAATTGGAGTGGGTTATGTTAGCACAATGTGCCATTAACATTGCAATCACTGTTATGAGAACGAATTCATGTTGTTCCATACTCTGCTAGCATTATAACCTTTTTATTTTCACATAACCATACTGAATTGTTGGGGTAAACAATAGCAAACCATGTTAATGCCAATTCCATCTCTCTTTAATTCCACTGACTTCATTTGTCCAGTGCCTCGTGCTTACAGTGAAGGGCATAGAAAGATAAAATAACGTTAAGTATGAGCTGAAAGTCTGACCTCAAATAAGTGAAGGGGAATTTAGCCATGGCTGTCTTTGTGGTTGAAAGTGTTTCTGTTGTTTCAGGGCAGTGACAATATGCAGGGAAAAATCCTAAATTAAATCAAGTTGAAAACCATTTTGATTTTACATTATACTTACTGAGGAATTAATAAATCAGACAAACTTTGCAATTATTTTTAAAATAAATTCTAAAAGAACCCCAAACCCCAAACTGACTTTATTTTGATTTCAGTTTCTTATTGTTTATCATTAGAATTAAAATACAGTAAGAAACAAAGCACCAAGTATATATATATAAATAATTAATAAAATTAAGATGAGAATATTTAAGATTCAGGTACACCTTTAATTTGTAAACTAAAATCTCTAGGATGACAACATTTTCTTTATAAACTAACATAAAAATAACATTATGTTAGTTTCAGAAAAGGTAACAGCTGACATAATGACAAACCAGGCATTTATTTTCTGAGGCTGCTTTTTCACATAGCTGGCATGGATAATTTGCTCAGAAAATAGGATATTGACAAGATATTTTTTAAACAGCTCTTCCCCTGTCTTTGCTAGCTGGCCTTGTCCATCTTTCTCCATTCTTGAGTAATGAAGAAATATGTGATGTTTCTTAGTTTTTTCATACAGAAGCTCTGCATTATTTCTTTGCTGAGTGTTTCTTTAAATATTCAGGACAAGTTACTTGCCTTTAAATAAAAACTAAGAAAAACTATCAAAACTGTGATATTTCTTTCCCCTATTTATATATTTTATTATATTGGCAACAGTAAATAATGAAGTTATAGATCAGAGTTCTTCCTTCTAACTGTATGAAATTAAGGTCCATAGCCTATACCTAAAAGCATCTGCAGTTCAAATTACCATTCTATGTTTTAGATCAATTTGTAGACACTCATAAACTCTGTGTAACAAATAATTTTCATTTAGGTAGCTATTTAATATTTGACTTACAGTCTAAAGGTTAAATGTATTAAATGATAATTTTTAGGAGTTGCACTACATTCTGAGTTGAGGAAAAGGTGTTTACAGTGTGATTTAAAAAATGAACATGGAATGCCCATATTGTTTACAGAACCAACTATCATATATCTACATCTGGTTGATGTGAACTTTTACCTGTGAAATTGTGATAGCTGTATTTCCAGCTCTTCTCTCACTTATGAAATGAACAGATTTATCCTATAATGGTATTGCAGGATAAGCCTCTTTTTGTTAAGTAACACATCAACTCACTCAGGCTTGTGTCTGTTCTCTTTCCACTGATGAGTCCCACCTTTCTGTTGACCTCACCCAGAGCAGGACTTCATGGCTGTTTAGAGGCAGAAATAGTAGGGGCTGAATGGCCAATTTCTTAACATTGAAAATGTACCCTGTAAATATATTAGAAAATATTTAACTGATGAGAAAGTGGTCTGGTTTCGACCCAGATCGGTGGGAGGGAGTGTGGCCAAGGCATTTTGTCATTCAGTACCACCTACTGTCATTATCAGTGGTGGAGGAAAAGGGACTCTCTTTCCAGAAGAAGGTTATGCTTTTCCAATGGAACCACTGTGGCAGGCAGAGCGATGCGGTCCTGACTGGAGGGAGCAGTTTGGATGGCATGGCTGCAGTCGGGTTGAGCTCGCATTCTCTTTTTTGTACATTTTTGTTATTAGTATTGTTGCTGTTACTGTTCCTTTACTGAACTCATTGCTTTTTCCAGAAACTTGTTCTTACCTCAGCCCGTTTCCCTGTTGTGTCTGCAGTTCTGTGTGGCCACCCGGGGGTGGAAGAGGGGAGGAGGGGAAGCAAGTGAGCAGCATATGGTTTTGGAGTTTTGGCGGGGGGGTGCACTAAACAGGAAGTAAACCACGACAGTAAGGTAACATATCTCAGTGAAAGGAAATGTATGCAATTTTATTCCTCCTCTTCTACTCTTTCCCCCAGCCTGAATCACAGATGAAAAATGCTTACAAAATATTTACAAAATTATAAAAATCTGGATAAGAGTGCTTTGGTAAAAACAAAGACAAGCTGTAAAAGCTTGACAGGGAAAGACAAAGCACTTACCAAAATACATCTTTTCAAAAAAATAAGGTTTTTTCTCTGTCAATATCTATTAAAGTAAGCTTGTGACAAGGAATGGTGAGATTCTACTCAGCTAATATTAATTGGATAAAATTTTGTCATCTGATCTTAGCAAATTGTCTATGACGCTTTCATAATTGAAGGGGGAAGACTTAGATGCCAAACAAGAATGATAAATCTCATTTTGAAAAAGATGTCTGTGTTCAGATGGAAGAAAACTTACTGACATTCTATTCTAATAATGGACGATCAGGTAGCCTAAATTAGAGTTCAAACTCAATTAAATAAATCACTCATGAGAGCCTTGAGTTGCAATGACATTGCAAGGCATACATATGCTGCAGTATTCTTTAAAATGTGACTTTTAGTTGTGAAAATGTTGAAATTCTTAAAACTTTAGTTTTAATTAGGATGTCCTATACCACCCTTTCTTCTTATGGATGATTCCATCTAGGTGTATGTGTGTTTCGTGGTTTAAACCCAGCCAACTCACTTCCCTACCACATGAATCGGGGAGGAAATTGGAAGGGTAAAAGGTAGAGAACTCTTGGGTTGAGATAAAGACAGTTTAACAGGGAGAGCAAAAGCTCCACACAGAAGCAAAGAGAAACAAGGAATTAATTCACTGCTTCCCAAGGGCAGGCAGGTGTTCAGCCTCTTTCAGGAGAGCAGGGCCCCATGACACAGAACGGTTATTTGGGAAGACAAACACACACACTCCAAATATCCCCCTCTTCCCCCTTCTTCCCCACAGTTTACATACTGAGCATGATGTCACGTGGTCTGGAATATCCCTTTGGTCAGTTTGGGTCACCTCTCCTGACTGTGTCTCCTCCCAGCCTCCTGCGCACCCCCTCATTCCTCACCAGCATGGCAATGTGAAAAGCAGAAAAGGCCTTGGCTCTGTGTAAGCCCTACCCAGCAATAACAAAAACATCTCTGTGTGATCAGCCCTGTGTTCAGCACAAATCCAAAACACAGCCCCATGCCAGGCACCATGAAGAAAATGAACTCCACTCCAGCCGAAACCAGAACAATGTGTATATCACATATTTTTGCAATGCATTATTAAGATCTTTCTCAAGTTAATTATGTGTTTGTGTATATATATTAGCAGTGACTTTTTCACTTGTCTCTTACTTGCACAAGTAAGGAAAGTCTCTTGCAGAAATGTGTGCGAGGTCTGGCACACAATCTATTGGGTTACAAATTTCATGTAAATAATCTCACTTGGTTCACTGGAACCACTCTATGTGAGAATGCAGTGAAAAAAAGTTGAAGCGTCGGTGGATTTCTTCAATGAAATGTAAAGGATATGTCCTGTGTTGTTCCTTTGGTGTCTCAAACTTACTGTTTGCTGGGCTTGATATTGTAAGGAACATATTTAGGCAGCTCACCTGCAGTTATTCACTGTGCCCTGCTGTGCTGCTGCTGGTATTTGAGCTAATTAAGACTAACTCAGATATATCTGTGTGAGTTTCAACCATTCCCAGTCTGCTTGCTGTTGAGGATAAAATCACTCATAAGTTCTGGAACATGAATATGTGTGTCTGATGTTTTACAAAATGTGATACTTCTGAGCTTTGTGCTTTGGGACCTGTATGAAAAGATTGTTAATGTATATAATATCAAGCGGAAGTGAAGTGACTAGAAATATGCCTATTAGTATTGAGAATAAGGCATAGAAAGAGACAGCATTGTGCTGCAAATTAAAGGGTACAGACGTCATCACCGTTGCCATAGCTTTCCTGTGTGCTTCAAAAAACAGTTTGGAAAAAAGATGCATACAAAAAGGAAGATAATTTGCTATGTGAGCAGGTGTAAAGGACGAAAAATTGAGGTGAAGGTAGACATAAACAATGGGAAAGCCCCAATCACTTGAAAAACAGGCAACTATTTAGAAAGACCACTTCCACAAGTATTTTGTACTTCCATAAGTATATTGTGACAATGACTGCAATACTGGAAAAAAAAGTTGGAATAACAATGTAAATTTACTTTTAGAAATTCTCAGTTGCAGTCAACATTGCCTATGAATTTCTGTTGTGGTAAATCCGTAGTTCTACACAGGACTTTCTCCTGGCCCATCCTACCATTATTTTGTTATTCTTTTGTTCCATGCATCGGAAAAACGTTTCAGGGTTTTGGAGAAGTGTTATGAGTGGATTTATCATTAATCTCACATGTATATTTTCCTGAATTAGAAAATAAATGATCCAAAGTACAGACACTTTCTTTTATTTTATTTTCAGGTGTTGGTTGTGAATTCTAGACTTTTTATATCTTTTATGTGTACAGAACTTTCTTTCTGAAAAAGTAGCATTTTCAGAATTAATTGTCAATGATACAGTACAATAAACTGCTCCATAATTGCAACACACTTCTTGTGCAAGTTCTTACTTAGAGGTTGTTCCAAGATACGTATTTTACCACTGTTTACAAGACAGTAGAGTTCTTTTCTATGAGTGTATGCCTGTATTTAATTATTTTCTACCACCAAATTAAAGCAGTTTCATCCTGGTATCATATTAATGGAAATCAGGATTATTTATTATTAATATAGTGTTTTCTCCAACAAATTAATATTTTATTCTTAATATCATCATAAATAAATAATTTGTGCCTTTTTATCATTAATGACATAGGACAAATGTGCTTTTGGTTGATTGCAAATGTGCTGCTGTGCAAATGTCAATGAGATAGAGAGAGTTTATTTTATGCTATTTTCTATAGTTTTAATTAAGCAATAAAAGAAGACATCCAAAATAATTACATACAGTTTCCTGCTTGAAGAATATAAAACTAAAGCCTATGCAAACAAAAAGAGTGCTAAAGAAAGAAAACTGACACTTTCCTGCTTAGCCTAGAATAACCTTAGGTACTTTAAAATATTAGCATCAGCAACATTCAAAATGTATTAACAAATTTTAATTAAAGATGAGGTGATATGTAAAACTAGTTCACTTGTAGTTCCCAACATCCAAGAACCAGTATTTGCCTTACCTTGATAACCACTCATTTAACTTACAGCATTGAACTACACTGCACTGCCTAGTTTTTGACACAGATCTAAGTTAAATAAATAAATAATAATCATTGTTTAAAAGAACTTGGTTCCTAAAACAGTAATTAGGTGTCTATCAACAGCACTTTTGAGCTGCATCCTTGCTCAAAAGTATCCAAATATAATTATGGAGACATGTAATTGAAGTCCACAACTTCCTTTTCGAAGTGAAATATATTGAAGAAAAGGAACACAAAATGAAGCTGCAGTAGCTTATGTGTAACCCAGCAGCATCTGGGAAGAAACTCAGGGCTTCTGGTCTGAATCCTTGGCATTTTTATGTCTGTTGCATAAACAAAACTTGTCTTCTCTATGTTGAGCTGAGCTCAGCCAGGCACTTTGTTTTCTTTGCCACTTTTCCTGCTAAAAGTCCTTTCTGCACACTGCTCTGAATTTTGGTGAGAGTGATCTGTGGCCTTACTCCAACGGGCTGACCTAAGCAAAGCAAACCTAACTAAACTTCACAGACAAAATGCAGCATTTGTTTCTGTTGTGATACGCCTATGTCATCACCGAGCATCCTTCTCAAGAGTCCGGTACCTATGTATGTGATCTGTTATGAAGGTTTTGTGAGCATTACTTTCTTGTAAGAACATAAACCACATTCTGTCACAGGAGCTAACCAAAAATTTAATCACTGGATGAAATCACAAATTTAATAGTTTCATCTTGATTGCAATGTACTGTAGGAGCTCTTCCCAGTCAATTTGTTTCTTACTGCTACAGAATTTTGAGGTCACAAGTGGTTAGCTGCTTGCTGTTGTCAGTGATTGGATTGGTAATCATGTGTATTGTCTGCAAAGCTTGCAAATGATGAAACCATAAAATTGTGTTATTAATATCAAAATAGTGCCAATAAAGTTTTTTTTCCATCTTGTCATTTCCATGAAATCTTTTCCTGAATATGCATCTTAAAGTTTAAAGGGAGAATTAATTTTAAGAGGATGTAGGACTCAGAGAGAGAGAAAGCAATTAACTTTGCTTTTGAATTCTTGCAGAAACAAAATATATTTTTTATTATTCTTTGTTGAAATAACAATTTTGGCTCAAGTTCTTAAGAGCTTGGGAAGCAGATAATTTTCCAAGACACAGAATAGGTGTATCAGTTCTGTATCTTGGAAAGTTATCTGCTTCCCAAGCTCTAAAAACCTGGGAAGTTGTAGCTATTCTGTAGGTAATTAAATTTCATTTTGAGGGCATCTCCAGACAAGGGCATAACGAGTGAGAGAAATGCACAGAATACAGGAGTGAGAGTTCCCCTCTTAGTGCTGAACATTACAGCACATATGCAGTGTTTGAAATTGTCAGAGGCCTTTTTACATCCCCCCTCTCTCCTCTTCATTCTCATTGGGATTTTCTGTACTGTTGGATTGTTTACCCACTATTGAGTGAGCTACAGTATTGTAAATAAAATGTCAGTGTCAGCATAAAGTGCAACTGGAACAAACATTTAACATATCAATGGAGCAGAAAGCAGAACTTCTCAGAGAGGGGAAAAAGTGATCTCAATTTGATCTGATTGTATATCTGCTAGAATTTATACAGCTTTCAGTGGTTTTTTCCCACTTTGTTCCCAGTCTGCATGGAGCAAAAAGTACTTTGAATATTTGTGTAATCATTTGGAGCTTTTGATTTGGATAGGTATGTATACTGTACTTGCTAGATTCTAACACAATTCGAAACCAGTCTCCAGGTTTATATCAGTTGTGACACAGAGAATAGTTTCTGCTCTTAGATAATTCACTTCCTGGATTTAGCATGGATTCCTCACATCCCCAGTTGCTGTCCTAAATTTCAGGCAGTGATGTATCTCTTACAGCCTTAAGGAAAAAGTCTCCCTGACAGCAGTATCATACAATTGATACTGCTGTATTATTTGATACTGCCCATATTCTGCTGTAGCTGTATATGATACTGCCCATATTCTGCTGTATCCTTATGTAGAAATGATTGTTTTCCTGGAATTGTTTGGGATTGTAAACAAAGCAAAACCAAACTTTAACAAAGTGGGAAAAAATGTGATTAAACAGAGGTTATTTGGAGAGCAGAAAGCCAAGGTTTAAAAGGGAAGTTTATTTGTCTGGTTTTTTGCTTACTGTTGGAACTAAATCTGTGAGCTAGATCTAGTCTTATAGAGAGTATGTTTTTTTGTCAGACTCCCTAGACGCAAAGTGAACCAGGCATAGAAATCCTAATGTCACTAGCATGGGGTAGTCTTTGCATTTGGTTGATCCAATTTTGAGTACAGATACCCCTACATCAAATGAGATACCAAATAAATTAGAATTTTCTAGCTTCCTGACCCTAGTTTTTTTGCTCATGATTATTTTTAAGGTTTTTGCCAGTATCTAAGAACAGACTGTATCTGGTTTTTAAAAAATGGTGAAAATGCAATAAGTTTTTTTCAGGTTTTTTTTTTTAATTTCAGTTCTTTTTTTTTTTTAAAGTGGATCCTTTATCATACTGAGTGGCTGTATAATACACAGTAGGACTAGCACTGCCTGCCCTCCGGTGGTATGTTAAATTCTTCACTGGAATCTCGTGGTTATTTGCTGAACAATCACCATAATTGTCCCATCTGCCTCCATTTCATTCTAGTTATAAGCATCTCTTCTCTTAGTCCTCTCTCCTTTCTCTGCTCTCCATGCCCTTAGGCAGGTCACTTGCCCTCTCTGCTAATGCTTCTCCATCTGTAAAATGGAAGTAATGTGAGTTGTTGGAAAGATTAATTAGTGAATTAATATTTGTAAAGCACTTGAAAGATGAGAAGAACTAGATAAAGGCTAAGTAGTGTAATTATTATTCTCAGAACTGCCTGCATGGATAGGGGAAAAAAAAAGATACAGGGTTTCAGCAAACTGATTAATATCAGTATAGGTGGTTCTGGAGATTGATGAACACAGGCTAGTTGGCTTTGCTAGTCAAGAGACAAATTAACATGAATGAATATGTAGTGTTTGTGGTTTTTACCCATTATTTTTAATATTAATATTACACATTTTCACATCAATCACAAATTACAGCTTGCAAGCATGAGAGAAAATGTGACTGTGTGTTTAGGAAGTGAGGCTCTGCACCCTCCAGCTTCCACATTCTTCTAATCTCATTCCATACATGCAAGTGTCTTTTAAACATGCTACTTATTACAGATGCAAATGGAACTGAGAGAGTAACTGAGAATAAATATTTTAAGGTGATATCGTACAGTCTCAACTTTGTATTGTGATTATGAGACCATCTTCTCTATGCCCCACCAAAAGGCAAGTAATTTCCTAGTGGTATAATTAAGCCATCTTTCATTCCTCCATATTCATAAAAAGGGAAAAGAGACGCTTATGGCTCAAAATGGGTATGATCACATAATGATACTTCCTGTCCAGAAGAGATATAATAATTAACCTGAACAATTTTTTAATGTGTCATATGATTAATCTGTCATATGTGGCTAGAGAATTCTATTCTGTTTAATCAGTGGAGGCCAAATTTTATTCCTTAGCCACTGTCTCAAACCATGCCATCTTCAAAAGAGGTAACAGGTGGCTGTGCTTTGTGGAAGCACGTTCTCTTCCAACATGTTTCCAGAGCAAGACTGTGTTAAAGAAACTGTTCCAGCATTCTCTGTACTGCTTTTTGGCAGCAAGCTGCAGTGACGTAGAGTTTAAGACACCACTGCTTAATCCCCTCTGCAGGATACAATGCCCCAGTCTATGAGAGACCACGGCTTCTGCTTCCCTGAGTGAAGAGGCAGCAGCTGAGACATGGCTTTTGCTTGGGCTGCCTGACCTAAGAAGTCTGGTTTTTTGCTCCAATCTCCTTCTGCCACCTTCAGTTTCCTGGTGGCTAGAACTGAGCGTCACATTTCGTATTATGATCTGATTCTCTGCCTTCTGAGCTGTTAGAATGATAGCATTAATAGATGCAATTGGAAATAATGACTACAGGATGGAAAAATTAAGAAGGCATCTTTGTATATTATTGCTTTCTCATTCTCTTTTCAGCTGATCATCTAAGGTAAACCTTTGAAAACCTGATAATCATGAAGGCTTATGAGGCTTTTGAAGTGCAGGATACAATCAAAAACAGGCAAATGAGAAATAACATGCAGATCTACAAAAGGGAGCAATATTTTTTTCTGAATTTTTACTATAGGTAAGCAAACTAATGGCGGAGTAATAGGTAGGATGTAATATGCAGCACGTGCCTGTAATAGGAGAGTGTTAGAGGGGGTAATTATGTGAATGGTGCAAACAAGACAGAAACTCGACAGGGTTAGACCCTGCTAATCAGTGCCAGTGTCTTTGTACTAGATTGAAATCTTCATGTTCCTTGGTATCGAAAAAAAAGATCTATATACAGTACACACTTTAGCTTCTTTATGCCCGGGAAGCCACTTAACTTATTAGACAATTGGATGCAGTGCAATGCTTCCGGGGGTAATAATCTTGCCGTTAGGCACATGGAAGGTACTAAATAACTTCTATTCCTGATAGCCTCTGAAGAAGCTGGGATGAGGGACTGCCTTACCCTCCTGTTCACTGTCACCTTGATGTGGTGTAGCTTGAGTATTCCCACCACAAATCTAACCAAGTGCTAACCAGCATGGTCCCACATGAAGGGAGAGTGCTGACCCCAAGTAAGGGCTTGTCTTGCTGGCTGCTATTCCCATCAGCCTACTCTTTCAGGCCTTGGCATGATAAGGCTGTAGGTACTCTTAATTTTATAGTCCAGCCTTCTTCCCTGTTACAAGGAGGTTGTCCTTCACAGTCAGTGGGCTGGTGTCTGTTATCTGAGGGAATACTTGCTTCAGACTATGAGGAATGAGACCGTATGAGGAATTAAAATATTTTCAGTCATGCTCCTTTACAGCATTTCCAGCTCCTCCTGAATAGTAGTTAAGAGAACGTGATGCTAAAAGCAATTTTTCTAGCACTTGATTCCTTTTTCTACATAAGATTTTTTTTACATGTATATGGAAAAATGCAGCTATTATTCTCCCTGTTTTTTCTCTCTATACCTATCCATTCTAAACCTGCCAAGAAAAGGCAGAATGCTTCTCCTTCTAAGAGCAAAATAGAGAGCAAGAAAACAAGGCAGGAGGAATATTAAAAGAGATTGGAAATTAAAAAAAAAAAAACAGATTAAAAGATTACTCTGGAATGGACAAACTGAAAAAGAGAAGAGCAATATCCTATAAGAAAAACAATCAAGTGTGAAATAAAAATAAAAACAAACCAGAACAGCCAAAAAAAGAAACAAACCCAAATTCCCCATAGTTAGAAGACTAAAATCTAGTCAGACAGACACACGTTAGGATTGCTGGAAAGTTCATTTTAATTAGTGTTTATACTTCTTACTATATTTTTCTGAGCTTTTCCAGAAACCAGTAACATCTGAAAAATCTCAGACAGAGATGTTGTCACATCCTAAGATCTGATTTTCTCTGTTATTATAAAAGCCCTGTGGTTACCCTGAAAAATGGACAGATATGATGCTTTATGACACTGAAAATATGTCCCTTAAAGTGTGTTAGATTTATAGTATTAGTCTGAGTAAGTAGCAGACAGGCTTCAGCTATAAAAATGCCAGGGAGAATCCTAGGACTAAATTGCAGTTCAGTTTTGTCCCCTTCAAGGGGACAAGCAACCCCTCCTTATTCAGAGAGACAGGAACAGGGAGGCTAATGGATGGATGTAAGATATTTATGTGGTTACAAGCAGTACGTTGCATCCCTGCACATGACTTTCTGCACTATCCTCTCCCCCTGTCCCTGCATGCTGAAGCAAGCTGATGGCAAAAGGGAGTGAGCAGAGAGATTTTACTGGGAGGTTGCAAATTGTTGCTGAGACAGATCATACCACAAATCACACTGTTCCCTTCACCTGAACAAGAAGGATGTGAGGAAGGAATTGTACTTTAGAAAGGATGTCCCTGAGTCATTCTGTTTCCCGCACTGCTCCTATGGTGCAAATTGCAGGGTGTTCCTATTTTTGCTGTTATGTCTAAAGGAGGTTTACAGCCCCCAGCACAAAGGAGACCCAGACCAGACACTACAAACTTTGCTACAAAACCTTGGTTACAGCTGCTTAATTTCTTTTCCAGCTGAGCTGTATAGGTGTATTGCTGACAGAAATTTTCAGCAGAGATTAACTAACTTCGAATATAAAGTTTCCTTCATCCTGTAGAGTACATTCTAATAGTCCCAAGGTCCTCGATTCATACAGAAAGACACACCAAACAGACTGAACAGAATTTTGATTCCATTATTTAACAAAAGTGCCTTATAATATGCTTCTGTAAATAAAATAGTAATGTGAGCACATACCATAGTTGGATAACTGTTCATTCTCTTTCCTTCTTTATAATTACGGACAACAATAATTTACTTAGTGCTTGAACACGAAAGGTGTTCCTCTGTGATACAAAGTATATTTCTCTCAGGTAATAGTAAAATCAAAGGTGCATAATCGAAAGAGTGGTAGCCTGTTTCCATTTTACATCTTCTTTCTACCTTTATTTTCATTTTCTCTTTATTAGACCTAAATATAACCTTAAAAGTATTATCCCTCTATATCTCCTTTCACTCACAGAACTATGTATCCTCTCTACCCATAAGTTCCCTACTCTTGGAAAGCATAATGTTCGTAAATTCTTCCCAGAACTGAGCTGTAGAGTATTTAATCACCACCTGCTTTTCCACTGTCATGATTTTGGGACCACTCCACTGTGGTATTAGGATGCACCAAAACTTCCATTTGTTTATGAATTTTGTGGATCTTTACTTAAATCTAGGGTTACCTGTGACTCCTAAATGCCTCAAACACTGTGAGTATGCCTCCAAGGAAACAGAGATCACCAACACTGAAATGTCTCAGCCTACAAGGCTGGGTTAATAAAAGCAGGCAACAAAATTCAAACTGCACTTTACATAACATTATCAGAAGTGTATTAAAGCAATATGCTCTGCTACTTTCACTATATTTGGAAGTCTGGCCCAAGTAAAAAGAATGGTACTGATTATTATTGCAAACTGGGAGTGAGAACAGTGATCAGATGAGATAAAGTAGTTTGGATTTGTCTGAGTCCCTTGAGGTACCACAGGAGGAAGCCTGATGAAGTCAGCAGTTTTCCGCTGAGTATGACAGGGATTCAGCTGTCTCCTTCTATCCAGATCACATCTTTACCTTAAAATCAAGAACCTGTTGGATAAGATGCTGAACAAAAACACTGAATGCTCAAGATTAAACTCTTTGTTGCAAAGAAATTTCCCGAGTTGTCTATACTCACTGTGGCCAAAAAGTTTGGAAAGAAATGATCCATATCAAAAATAAAATATTGGATGATGCTGCAGGAAGGTTGATCTTTGAAACCTGCTGTAATATTAATTGATGACCAATTATATTGCTTTTACATGAGATCTCATTAATTTATACATCTGTTTTACAATTCTATTTAAATCAATCCAGCTATGCTGATATAGGCCAGATGAGAGTTTGGAGTTGCATTTGCTCAGCTGGTACTTTTGAAATTAATGAGGATGAGAGTAAAATTTCAGCTCTACAGTGTTTGGCAGTTAAGCTACTAAGAGTTAACTGTCTCATTGTCTATGGAGGCCATGGGGAAAAAATAGTTGCCAAAATATGGAAAATATGATGGTTGTGAAGGTTTGAATGGCTCAAATGCTTTTCTGCAAAGCACTTTTAATGTCTTAAAGTGGTTTATTATTTATGTTTTTCTCTGAAGAGATGAAGGATTCATATAGTTTTACTTAATCTCTTCTATATATTCTGCTGGGTTTGCTGCTGTCCTAGAGTACTCGCACACCTTATTTCTAGTTTCTGTGTTTCCAGACAAAATGAAGCAGACAATACCTCTCTTTTGTTATTTACTTACTAGAAAAGAAGAAATTACCCAGAAAATTTACACTCTTAGTACACCTTGTATAGTGTTTTTTTTTTCATGCCAAAGGATCTTTTAAGTGTAGGAGAAGAATAATTCTGTGTGCTGAATCTATGGATGTAGACACAATTTGCTTCTAGCTTTTTTCTGTTCCTGGGCATCAACAGAGCTGACACAACTGACCCTATGTGTGATTTGGGCCAGCAGGAAAGTTGTGACTGTATTAGCACTTTTCTTACTGTTCCTTTATGGCCTTTTATTCTGTATTGAATTTACATCGATGCATGATAAAATATTGAGCTGAAGTAGTTTGTGTCTTGGAACCAAAGGTCTTTATGGGAATATTAAGAAACTTGCACTCGTACAGCTTTCTGTATTTATTTTGGCATTCTGTCTATTTGAATGATCAATTTTGGAAATACAGCTTTTTTAAATATGCTATTCATCTTTTAAAAAAAACTGTTAGTGAAGCACGAATATCTAATGGCCTTTGACAGTAAAAATACTATGGATTATTCAATGATACTGTAAAGGTCTTCTAAATTTTGCTGCTAAATCATTAGTTGGTTGGGGATTTTTTCCCTATAATTAGTATGTTATCTTGCCCATGAGGAAATTTTTTTGCTTCGCATTGAGGAAGAATTTGAACAAAGAAATTTTTCTTGTGTAACCATTTTAAATTCTGTTATGATTTTAAAATACTCTCACGTGTACATATTAATTCTCTCCTATGGCTTGGGGCAGTGAATTCAGAAGCTTAATTAGAGATTGCATAGAATTTTATTTTATTTTTTTACTGCTTTAATATACTGCCACCTTTGTGTAAGAGTGATGTGCTGAGAAGGATGCCTAATTTTTTTAATCTGTGTAAGTAACTATATGTTCTTCTATTGAAAACATATTACTTTTCTAATCTCCTTGTTCAGAAAAACCTCTGTCCCTTTATTGAGATGACTCATAGGAACTGAATTCAAAATTTTAGGTTATATTTAGGATTGGGAATAGGACCCAAGGCGCCAGACTTTGCTTCTGTTATTTAGACTGTAGCAAGATTCATGAGTGATTCAAATTAGTGTTTTCTTTTGTTAACACCAAATTTAAAATGCCAATGTCTTACTTAATAGTCCAAGACTACAGTAAGTCCCGGTTGTTTCTGCACAAACTGAAATCATGTTGTCACTTCAGGTTTTTTTCCTTCATGCTTCAGTCCCTTTTCTGGATCTGCTGTTATTTTTTTCCCCAGACCTTTACTTGTGGTGAGAAACAGTTAAAATAATTCAGTTTTGTGCAAGGAACTTCTGATGAATATTGACCTTTAAACCTTAAAAAGACAATCAGAACACTGAGTGTGAAAGATTACCATTTAAATTATTAAAGCATAAATTTTTGGTATAAAACTACTGAAAGATACTTGAAAAAGGGGGAATAACTGGAAAAAAATCCATGTTATGGAGATCTTGTAGGCTAGAACAGCAGTTTAAGAGAAGTGTTGAAATTTCTAGGGCTGATGAGAACTAAGATTCCACTAAACAAAGCAGCATGAAACCCGAAACTAGAAGCTTACAGGAGTGGCAAATAAAATGTCTTAACAAGGTCTTTTTCATATTTAGTTTCTTTAATTGTATTTGAAATCATAAATAATACAGCGTGTGTCTGTGGATTACGTGTTTCATGAGGGACGCCATGTGAGAACAGAGAAGGTTGTATAGCACTGAGATGACTTCCGCCCATTCACTGGTACAAATGTGTAGGTAAGGAGAACAGTCTCTTTTTCAGTGGGGGTTGTAACAGGAAATCACCTTAGTCTTGACGCATGAAACCTTTTACTCAAGAATGTGTTTATGTTTCATATTCATGTTTGTAAAAGCCTTCTTATTTTATTAATTAGTTGATTAATTATTACTTTGTTACCATTAGTCCCAGGGCCAGCATGAATGCCTGGGTGATAGGCATTCAATAAACTGCAAAAAAAGTAACCTACATTCTAAAAACTTTGCTCTCTGAATGTGAAATATTGCCAGTCTTATTATCCAGATTTTGCACGTGGAGGAGCTTTTGATCAGTGGGAGGAGAGTGGCACATCCAGAGGAGGAGCCTGAAAACTTTATGGCTAACACTGCTAGGGTAAAACAGTTGATCTCTTCCTAGTGATCTAGTGGAAATATGGAGCACTTAGATTTATTTCCTGTTTCTCGAGCATTAAAGTCAGGGTGAAAAATCATTTTTTTCTGACTTGCTAAATAAACTGGAGCGTCAAACTTTCATGGTTACTTCTGAGTGATCTAAATCACATGATAGTCTTTTCTCTGTAAAAATGAGTTTTCTGATGTTAATGCCTTCAGAAAGTAAACATACTCCGTTTTCTCTGCCACTTGCTTAAGAACTTAAAAATTGCTTTCTTTGCTGCTTTTCCTGCTAAAACACAATTACACAAATTTACCTGAAAAATGTACAAAAGCAGATCCAAAGTAAATAAATTTGATTAAGAATTTCAGTATATGTTTATGATTACCTTTGTTTCAGCATTCATAGAGTAACTTATGATAACTACATATGAACTAGTATTGCTACTATAGGTTCCAAATCTTCTTCATTAGTTGCTATCAAAATATCCATTTTCCATTTTATATTGGTGCTTCAGATCACCAATGCTAAATTTATTATTATGTGAACAAAATTATTCTTAGTTGCAAACTGGTATTTTTATAGATAAATCAGAACGGAAAATGGAATCAACTGCCTAGTGTAATAATTATCATCCAAGAACAGGAAAATAGCAGATGAGGACAGTCATAAAAGTTGACACACTTTGGCTTGACTCATTTGACCATGTAAGCCTGAATAGTTGGTACACTGAAGTCTAGTTTCCATAATACCCTTGAACCAAAATCAAGTAAAGAATACACCTCATTCTTGTTTCACTCTGATTTTTTTTTTTTCTGGTCTAAATTTAAACTGTTTTCTTTAATAGATTTGTTTGTATCAGTATAAGTGAAAGGCAAATTAGATCCTTTAAATGCATTCCTTGTTGGGTTTTCACTTCTTCTGTAAGAGAGGGAAGAACTTGCATTGCTGTATTGTTGTGCTTTTCTATTGATTTATCTCCATGTTGAAAAGTCCTTTCTGTACTAATCTGAAATTCTTTCTTCACATTTTATTTAAATTGCCACATACACTTGTTAAATAATTCTAGTCTGTTTGGATTTTGTTGTTCTTTTCTTTTTCTTTCCATGGTGACTGATTGCCATCTGGGGGCTAACATGAGCCCACCATACTAATTTCACTTATTCTACCCATTAACTGCTATTGTCTCCTGGGTCAGAGACAAATGTATGAATCCACTTTATCTCTCAGCTTACAGAACATCTCATACAGTGAGCCTTGTATTATGAAATGGGTACATCAGCCTCTAATTACTCAGCTCTACCCTGTGCTGAATGCTGGTGTACCTTGAGAAACAGCATGTGAAAGCACATTTGTTTAAGTCCTCAGATGGTTAACATTGTGCATAACCTCCTCACAAATTACAGCCTCAGCTGCAGCACATCCATTAGTCTGGAAGAATGAAGATTCCCAAGCGGCCCTGGTGCCTTTCCCAATTCCCTTGCGACACACCAATCCTCTCAGCGCTTTCTCTGCATGTAGGGAGTGTTCAGAGCTAATCAGGTCAATGATCATCTCACGGCTCAGGGGACATGACAGGAGCCTATCACAGCAGTTACAGGATCTTCCAGACCTGAGCACGCTTGCTGAGAATCTC
Source organism: Rhagologus leucostigma (assembly GCA_013397725.1). NCBI lineage: Eukaryota > Metazoa > Chordata > Aves > Passeriformes > Rhagologus > Rhagologus leucostigma. Next base: position 538,847 of record VZTD01004587.1, on the reverse strand, counting down.
GTGTTAAGAAACATTGCTTTGGTGCCTCTTCTCTCACTCCCTACGAGCCTCTGAGGATTTCAGCTGATTTCTCTCTCTCTCCTCTAGACAGTGAGGAGTTCACTGAAAAAAAGGCAGAGCAGCATGCGGCTACCCGGAGGGTGTTGACTGAAACTTAGATTCTCTCCGATCACTGTTGACTGGACTGATGCTCCAGCATTACCAGAGAAAAGATTTCAATTAAGGTAAGTGCTGCTTTATCTGGCTGCCTGCATCGTGCCGAATTTCTGCATGGAAAGTTCGAACTGAGTGAACTGCCAGCCTGCACTGCAGCAAGGGAGCCCGCGCCGCTCGGCGGGAGTGGGCTGGGGGCAGGAGCGAGTGTCCCAGCCCGGAACACCTCTCCGGAGGGATTCGAGTTTTAAGCAGCATCTTATGAATGGCTGCAGTTTTTTTTTTATCCGGTGATTCTCTGAAGGTTGCAAAAAAACCTCCCAAATCAACAGACAAAGAAGCAAACAAAACAACAACAACAAAAAAATGTTAGAACCATGCAGGGGTGTGAGAAGGAAGGAGAAAAGACAAGTGCACTTCCCCCCTTGTACATGTATTTGAGGAAGCATAGCAGCTGGAAAGCGAAAGTACACTATGGTAAAACATAATCCTGAATAAGGAACATCACCCCTTCACCAGCAGGAACTCGTAGATGCAGGGGTCCAAAGTCCCATGGCATTTAAATAAGACAGTAAGGGATTCTTGAAATGTAAGTCAAGAATATGCATGCAGCTTTCCGTCAGACTGAGGACTGTGACTGGCATGTGGAAGGAATGTTATGCTCAGAGGCTGGTAGGATTTGTATAGTTGCTTTTGTAGGATTAGCATTTCTTGTGTGTGGGGGGGGGAAAGGGTGAGTAGGGGTGCTGTTTCAATACAAGTGGCCAGAAAATTAAATTGGTTGCTAAGGGGTGAGAGTAGTGTTTGACTGAAGAGAGAGAGGATGTATTTTTTCGTGGGCTGATAGAAAGTGAGGCATATCAAAAGAAATAGACTGATGCTTGAAGATATTTATCTGTAAGGAAAAAAGAGAGTAGATGAAGGAGGCTGTGTTGAAAGATTAAATGAGTAATAAGAAAATGACAGAGATTTTTACACAGCCTGGAGTTAGCTAGCCTTGTACCTATGGTATATCCACCCTGAAATGTCTAAAGTGAAGTGACTTGCATAGTCTCAGTCATGTCCACGCTTGATAGCTGTACTATCAGGGGATGTAATTAAGGAGCCTGTAAAGAGGCCAAACTTTTTAATACTGTAAGGGACAAAATTAGGATCTGTTGTATTGAACATGTCAATTATCTCTCTGTTGCCCCCAAAAGTTAACACATTGTGTTTAAAACTCTGTCATAATAGAAAGAAAACAGTGTTGGAAAGTTAAGTGATTTCAAATCTTCATAGCTTAGACAGATGTATAACTTCTAGGCAGTTTACAAAAGTGTGAATTAATTGCACTGCCTGTTTTCAGCCAGTGCTGTTTATTGTCATTAAATATCTGTATGGTTGGTTATCATTTATTGTTGGGAATACTATTCATAGCACTATATCCTGCATTAAAAACCCAGCTAATCAGTATGGAGATATACCTCTCAAGCCTCTGCCCTGCTCCACTCCTCCTCTCCACTTTACCACCTCACCACCTGGCCCTCCCTTGCTCTTAAAAGAAAAGAAAAAAAAAGAAAAAGAACAATTCAGGCAAATGTTGGTTGCCTGCAGGTTACTTATTCCATTAGCCTTTTCCATGAAAAATACCAAGCTCTCTTTCTTGCAAAAACATTAGCATAGGGGGAAATGACCTGAGGTTTTGGGGGGATGTTTGAAGAATACTGACAGTTTTAACTGTCTATCTGTATATTCTCCTTCTTGAAAATTATTTTTTAAAGTAATTTTTTTATAATGGTGAGTCAGTATGTCCATTGTTTTCTAGGAAAGGAAGCTGGTTTTGAAAGTAGTTACATGCACTGATCCTCTTTTTGGTGTAGCATATGGCTCAATTCTTTTTTCATGTTATATTTATTTGATATTTACTAAATTTTGTACTTCTTCCACCCAGAGATGCAAGTCTTGACCAGGGTAGAAGTATTTCAATGCACATATGAGAATCCATTGTGTATGTCTTCACTTTTTTCCTTTCACAACTCATCAATGGCTTTTCGGTATAGTATTCATTCACATACGTCAGAGTATTCATTATTAAAAAAATAAAAATACAATAACTTAATGCACTGCAAGGCAAAAAAAAGCAAGCGTAAAACAATTGCAGTTGCAGACATCCAGGTTACATACAAACAGCAGGAAGTTCCGTTTCAGTCTTTCACAAGGTCTGACTACAAACATTGTTTGACATCATGGCTTTGTTCTCCTTTTGTTTCACAAAGCTGTTGCTGTAAGTAAAAAATAAATAAATCACACTTTCATGGCAGTGTGTCTGTGGGTTTCTAAACAAGTCTTACAAATACACTTATGTCTCTATTATTATTTTACAAGATCACATGTTCTATCTGCTTGTAAGTGAAGAGCGCTTGCTTTCCGGTGTACCAGCCTCAGAGCTTTTATGACATGACAGCTTACCTAACACAGGGAAATGCTGGCTTTTTCTCATGTTTTGATAAAAACAGACAGTAGTGCTATAATTTTTTCCTGATCTTTTCCATAGATGGGTCGTGGGCTTTTTCATACATAGTTATGATCCTAAAAGTGACCTCAGCAATATGGAAAATAACATTCCTCATTAAACAAATAAATTGGGGCATCTGACTTACTGAAGCTTTTCAGACTTGTTAAACACAGGCAGAGAGATTACACAGGAAGGCAGTATAGCCTAATTCTCTCTCCTTTTGTTTTTAAAAAAAAAGTTGTTTTTTTTTTACTCTAAAGCTGTATCAAACACTATTAAATATATAGCTGTATGCAGAGTTTTTTATTTCAGATATTTCAAGTTCTTTGAATGAGGTCAGTGTTAATTTTTTTTGCCTCAAGCTACATCTCCTTATTACTGACAGATGACTGTGATTACTATCTGGCCCAACTCCATTGGAAAATAGTGTTTGATAATAATGCTTTAATGTTTTAGGAGCTTTTTAGGGAAATTCATTAAAATTAGGTTTGGAAATGGGTATAGGAAAGGGAGCTCTATGAAAACTGACATAAAACCAACCATAGACCAAGTGAGGAACAGTCCTGCTAAAACAGGGATAGTGACATGTGAAAGAGGAAACAACTTTTAATGACTACAGTCCCTAATCTAGATAATGTAAAATAAAGAGATATATTATACTAAATGATATATAATTTCAAGATTATGGGGTGACAGTGAGATAGAACAAGCTTCAGGGGTTAATGAAGTTCCACAGTTTCCCTTCTTGAAGATATACGGGAAAATTGATTTACCTGAAAAGGAGGCTTTTTAACCCCGTGTTATTAACATGGGTTGAAGAACTAACAGCAACTTTCCTAGTGAGACCATTGTGTCCCACCAGACTCTTGTTATCTCTCTTTCATTTGTTGTTTTCATAATCTGTTTCTTGGACACTTACTCTTGCACCTCTGGGTAGCACATTCCTCTTCATATAGGCTCATTTTCTTCCTAATGATATAGGTTTCTCTTCATTGTTTTCCTCTTAGCATTCTCCCTTGTTCTTTCCTTTTCTTCATCTACCATGATTCTCTTCCTTCCTTTCATGCTGCAGAGACATCACTTTTCACACTTGGCCCATCTGTGAAAATTTTTCATTTTTAATTGAAACAGAGAAACCCAGCTGAAGACACTCCAGTGCTCACAAGAATGGGACGTGTGCACCAACATTCTACCATCTCTTTATCCCCTTTTTCTTTATTTTTAAATTGTTTTTGATTGTACAGTCTTTGTGTCAGGGGCTGTATCTCACTGTACAGTAAGTAGCTAGTACAGTAAGAGGTGGTTCTGCTTCCACCTTTGGAGTCTAGGCGTGTGTCTAGACTGCGGGAATCGTGTGCTCTTAACTGGTTCATGGAGACAGACTGCAAGGTTTAAGTCATCTGCCTCAGGATGGCATTGTTCTTGCAAAAGCATACATTACAGTTAAAAAGAAGCAGAGATTACAATGTATATATTATGCTTTTAAATGAGTAAGCCTTACGCATATTTTTAGGGGTTGCTATTTTCAAGCCACTGTGAAAGCTGCACCTCCTTAATGACTTCTCAGACGCTAATAAGTTGGTATAGAGGCTAATCTAGTCTTTGCTGCTACCTTTTCCTGGTTTCTCTTTTTATTATAGCTTGTCATAGATGCAGCATGTTAAAGAATGACTTTCAAACCCTATCTTCTTTGTATTAACAGGACCTTTCACAAAGGTCCAGTTATTTTGTAGAGATGTAACTCATTGAAGTCACTAGGTTTGGCACGTGTCACTGAATATTTGTTGAGGTAGTTATTTTGTAGCAAAGCTTTGAGGATGCAATGCTCTTTTGGGAGGGACAAAGCTTCAGTCTGCTTTCTTGTTGAACCTTCAAGCCTAGTGGTTTGAGGGGGGAAAAAATTTCCAGGTAGAAAAATTCTACATCAAAATGGAATACAAACCTACCGCCATATTGATTACTGGAATTTATATTTAGCAGTAGCCAAAACATAGGTTTTACAATGATAATATTGCAATGGATTGTTTAAAGAGTCTCTTCTTCTTACCACCAAATGGGAACTGAGAGAGTTCACATCGTGAGACTTGGTCAGATTACTTTAGGAGCAGCTGTGTTTCAGTTTCTGTCAACTGTATCACTTCAGGTTTGAGGGTGAAGAGTCTTCCTGTAAAGATCAGACTCGGTGATGTACACCAGACAGTTCTGGGCTGGAGGACCATCTTTCTGCTGCAGATGTCTCAGCTGTCAATATTTTTTAAGGCAATGACTGCACTGGTTGGGATATGCGTAATGTAAGCTTTGTTTACTGTCCTGTGTTGCAGCAGGGTGGGATTTGGGATCTGTGGATGTTGAAGTTTATCTCTGTGCTGTTGTACAGAATGGCCCAGACCTGTAGCCGCAGCTCAGATACAAACCTTTATGGAGATATTCATAAGAAAAGTAGAGGTCTGAGATTCAAACTAAAAGTATCTAAGCACCTAACTCACAGTAAAATGATGTCTACCACGTAAGTTTAAAAGTTGTATATTTAGGTACCAGAATTATGTTGTCCGTCAACCTTCAGAGTACAGTATATTTGGAACAGTCTCCAAAACTAGTGATTAATACTCAGTTAAATGACTTGGATGAGTAGTTTTTGTTTCCACATTTAGATCAGATTTATTATTCTTTTCATGCATGCATTTACTCACTGACTACATTAATACTTTGTCCAGCACACCAAATACAGTTTCAAAATACCATAGTGACTGACTTGTTAGTAAAATGCTTGAAATTACGTTTTTTTTCCACTAAAGGTACATAGGTATGCAAACCGATTCCTTTTCCAGAAAACAGACAAGACTTTTGACCTTTCTTGATCAACAGTGTACTCTTGCACTGATCCCATAATCCAGCTTTTTGAACTGGGTCATTTGACCTAGAGTCTATAAGCATTAGGTAGGTTCCTGACTGCTATTCTCTGAAAGCTGCCAACAAGTGCTAAGTGTAGTTTTAAATGCAGACACACATTTGCTAAACACTTGTCTGTGGTCATTTATTCATTTCACAAAAATTTGGGTTTGTTTATGGAGTTCAAACACTACTCACAGGACTTGGTTTGAGCTGGAGACCTAGATTCTGACTCCCTTCCCCTTTCCCTGATATTTGTTCTTCAGTCCCCTTGGACCATTTATACATATAGTTAGTTAGTTAGTTAGTTAGTTAGTTAGTTAGTTAGTTAGTTAGTTAGTTAGTTAGTTAGTTATACTGCAGTATTTCTGTATATGGAGTTAAGATGATAGTTTAAGCAGCTCTCTTAAAAGCTGGTGTGAAGATCACAAAATACATTTATTAAGAACCTTCTTGGTATTCTGTCCTCAGGCATACTGACTCTCTGTGTGTGTTACACACTTTCATATATCTATTTTATACTTAGTTTAATACATAATCTAAAAGAAAAAAAAATCTCCATTCCATGGTTCATTTTTCCTATATAAGAAAATGCTGCAAATAAAACCAATATTGTTAAATGGAAAATTTAATTACAGATTTCTAAGTACACCTGTAAAATTAAGAAAAGCTAGAAACTAGTATTTCTTTACTAACAGTCTGAGCAGAATTTTACCCAATACTTCTGCTAGGGATTTGATGATGAAGCTATTCTGCCAAATCTGAGTTCATTCAAATTTATTGCAACAAGTTTTCTATAAAAGCTCTTATAGTTCAAGTAATATTTCACTCATTAAACTGGAGTAATAATATATAACAAAATAAAAAGCCATTGCCTTTCCATTTAGGAAACTTGTATGTTTGCTTGTTTATTGTCTTTTCAATTCTCTTTAAAATATTAATAGTATTCATGGTACTTGGTTGCTATAATTTTCAATATGTAACTATATCTCTTAAAAAAGGTTTCATTTCCTGTCGCAAGGAGCACTTTTTACACCTTTATTACATAAATAGTAATAATTTTGGGTGCAAGTAAACATACCCATTGTAGATCTATCTCACTGTAACTCTAAACAGATGTTACAGAGGTCCAGATTTACACTATTATAAGAAAAGAAGGAAAAAAGAAGCCCTATGCCTTTCATGAAAAGGTCCTGACTCGTGAGCAGACCTCTCAGTAGAGCTGTGTTTCATATTTTCATAATGAAATAGCCTGCTGTTTTTTGGTTTATTGTTTTTTTCTTTTTAAAATCTGTCCTCCTAGATGGTGACACTCAGGTTTTCTATAAACCAGAGCTTTTTGTAATTTGGCCCTTCCACCTGTGAACTGCTAGTTGAAGGAAAACATGTCAAAAAAATAAAGAGAGAAAATATANATATAATATATATAATATTATATATTATGTATATAATATAATATATTTATATAATATATAAAATATGATATAATGATATACCTGGTTTCTACTTGAAAGGGTGCAGATGTCAGAATAAGTACAGAGAGTGAAAGGTGGTGTTGAAAAGGTAAGTGCTGATAAGGAAAACACTCAAATTAATTTGCTAATTGAAATGGTTTTTAAAGAGCATCACTTACCTCTGATGTTTTTGTGATTTAGTGTAAAGATTTCTGTCCCATTTTTTGGTCCTCACTGCATACAAATCTAATAAAATTTTCAGACACCACAACTTTCTGCATTTGTCCTCGTGTCTCCTCATCTGATTCCTGTCCTCCTCTTTTTTATTATTATTTGGAAATGTCCTTTGTTAATGCTCAGAATGCGTAAGCAACTATTTCAGGTACATCAATGGACTTCAATCCCACTCTGCATTAACCATCAGATGCAGCACATAGCAATTACCTGTCACTCTTTCTCACAAGAGAGCCAAAATTTTTCTGTCAAGGACGTATTTGAGTTCCAGCAGCCAAGAATGTGAGTAATCCTAGGCTAGATGTAGAGGAGATACTATGTATGGCAGGATGGAGTAGAGTCATCAGGGCTAGCAATTGGATGATTTTAATAGTTAAAGAGAAAAAAAAAAGGCAACAAACAAAACAAACCCACAAAAAACCCACCCCAAAAAACCTCACAGGAAATATTAGAAAGTAGCCTTTTTTGTTTGTTTGGTTTGGTTTGGGGTTATTTTTGTCTGGTAGAAGTATCTTTCTCCAAGTTTGTTTAAACTGGGTAGGTTTGTTTGTTTATTTGGCTTGATTTGTTTTTTACTGTGCCTGGAACTCCCTGGAGCATTATCTTCCAACAAACAATGGGCGTTTTTTGCAAATGTTTTCTAAAGGTCACTCTTTTTTAATCAACTCACTTTTTCTGTGATAATTGTATGACATTTTTTTGCCCTATTTGTGAGCAAAGAGCATGAATATTTTAAATAGAAAACTCACACACTTAACTGTCTTTCTAAATGTTGCTGTTACAGTTCTGTGCAAGGTTGGAAGGAGCGTGCTGACCAATCAGAATTACCACTCACTTCTCATTACCTAGTGGCTATAAAATCCTTTTTGTGCTACATGGCTAGGGATGCTAATTCAGGCAAAAATAGCAAGATGCAATATTTAAATTTTCTCTTGAGTGGAAGGTCTAACAACTATTTCTAAATATGTCTTCTGTCCAGTCAAGATATGACCACAGTTCATGTCGTTCACGTACCTAGTGACAGATGATAATTTTAACTAGGAACTGAGATTTAATAACTCTAACTTGATATAATCCCACTTATTTGATAAAGAGCAGCTGGAGCTGGTTGCTGTACATTTTACCTCAGTTGCTTTTGTTAGTCCAGGTTCTACTGGCCAAAACACAAGCGGCTCTACCTAAAAAGGTTTTGAAAGCAGTGTTTAGGTGCACGAGACGTTTCTTTTTCTACCAGGCATTCTTTAGGTTCTCTTTGTACAAATACCATGGTAGAGACATAATTTATTATCATTTCAAAGCATACTTTACGATGTATCATTCTTTGACTCTCTGACGTTGTGCATGTATGTCCTGTACAAAAATGGTTAAGGAAATAGAGGTCTTGTGCCATCTAAAATCTTGAAACATACAAGTGCTGGAGGTTATATCTATGTGTGTTGTGTGGTTTACCTGCTCATCTTGTTTTCAGATTTTAATTTTGAAGAAAAATGGTCTGATTTTACTGATTTCCATAGTTAAACTAACCATTTTAGGAGTCATTCTTCTAAAGTTTCTGATAAGATATTTCCCTCTCCCCACTAAAAGTAAGCAACAGTATTTCTTTTGGAAAATGTCTCCTTCATACCTCTTTAGTGCTAATCTGCTCAGATAGAAATTGCCTTTCTTGCAAAGGAACAAAACTTGGGTCCAATGGATTTAGTTTTCATGGGATATGTAGATATATATTTTTTTAAAGTGCACTTCATAAGGCATAAATGTGATGTTTTAAATAGCTTGCCAGGAAAAAGAAGTGATTTTTAATGCAGATCTATGAAATAGATGCTCTTTAGTAGTATCAATACCCCTGAAGGCAAAGATTTGAAAAGGCAGAGAGCACCATAACACCAAGATAAGTGTTGAGAGTAAGACAGAGGGGAAAATGTAATACAAGTAAATAGAGAAACATTTCCTGTCAAAAAAAAGAAAGTGCTAGTAACAAAAATTATTGTTCTATTTTTTAGTTTATTTGCAAATATCTAATGAGACTTTGGGGTTATTTTAATATTAAGGGGTTTTTTTCTCTTTGATTACTTTCAAAGTATTTTAAAACCTTTATTTTTTATTCTGAAAATAATTAGGAATACAAATGAAATATATAATACATATTTTCTTTATTATGCAAAATTCTACTGCTCTGTTACTGAAGCAAAACACAGCCACAGAAATGAAAAATAATTCTAAGTAATCATTTGAAGTACCGCTTTATAATTTTTTATGATAATATTATCCCATGGATGTTGGAATTTGATATTTTAAAATTGTAAAGTTCTCAAGCTCTCTATAAAACCAAATGTTATTTGATAATCATTGGCAAGAGTTGTGTAATTGGATAATCTTATTAATCCCTCTTTGAGGCATTAAACTGTGTTTTATGGAAGGTATTGTGAAAGCAGCGCTGCTCTGGTGAAGCTATAACCTAGCTTTAATTTCATTGAAAAGGATATCGTTTACCAACCACACAATTGAAAGAAGTTTTAGAGTCTGCTCATTACATTGCCTCATAGTTAAAAAACCTACAGCAACAGAAGTATCTGGCAAACTGCTTTACTGAGGAGGCAAAAAATTGTTCAGAAGAGTCAAACGTGGATGGAAAATGAATTTAACCTTCTATTATTTCATCAGGAGCTGGATCAGACTATGACTGTGAAGTACACCAGATATGACTGATAGAATTAGAAAATCTAACTGAGTGGGTAGGTTTGATAAGCACTCATGACAGCTTTGAAGTTTCATGAAATGTCTAAACAAGACAGAGTCTTAGAACTATTAAGTCTTGATTTCTACTGTACTCTTATATCTGGGGTTGAAGTGTCATTCAGCGGCTAGAATGTTGAGTAATACACAAGTTCCTGCTTCAGTCATTAAACCAAAGAAGTGCCAAGTGTGGGACAGTGCAGCAGCTCTAACTGAGATTAGGTGAGAATGTGATTACTTGTGTGATGCCATCGAGAGTTGTTGAGCTTTTTCTCTTGGACAAATTGGAGTTTATAAGTGCTTGTGTTGGGTTGACCTTGGCTGGATACCAAGTGCCCAGCAAACCACTCCATTACTCCCCAGCTGTACAGTGAAGAGAAAATAAGGTAAAAAACAACTTGTAGGTTGAGATAAGGCAGTTTGCTAAAGCAAAAGTGAAAGTTTGCATGTGCACAGGCAAAGAGAAAGAAAACGTTTATTCTCTACTTCTTCTCAGCAAGTGATGTTCTGGCCTCTTTCAACACATGTAGCAGTTGCTCCAGAAAGCCCCCCCCACCCTTCCTCCTCCTTTCCTTAGTTTTTATATCTGGGCTGACATCATATGGTATGGAATATCCATTTGGTTATTTTGGGTCAACTGGCCTGTTTGTGTCCTCTCCCAGGATCTTGCCCGTTGGTGTGGGAAATGCTGAGAGACAGCGCTGATGCTGTGCCAGCACTGCTCAGCAGTACCCAAAGCACTGGTGTGTTACCAACACTTTTCCAGCCACCAATGCGGAGCACAGCACTGTGAGGGCTGCTGTGGGGAAATGAACTCCAGCTCAGCTAGATTCGATAGAGTACTGAAATTATTGTCCTCTGCTGAAATTCCTTTGCCTTCAAATGAAGGAAAAAAGAAAAAAAGAAAAGCTTGGTTTGTCTCCTTTTCCACAGCTATGTTGCCCACAGAGAGGTTTCTGTTTCCAGCTTTTGGAAAGTTCTCCATCCGCCCAACATAAAAGTCAAGAGACTGTTTCCTTTTTTCATTTCATCATAACCCAGCAAACCAAGGGTAGTAAGTTAGTATACTAACCACTGCTTTTTGGGAGTCATGTTTCCCTCCACACGTCCTCAGCATCATGTTCCCTTTCCTGTTCCTAAGGAAATAATGAGTCACTGTCTCAAGACCTAACTCAAACTTTTACAAGAGATTGGCTTGTGATCACAAATTTCCGTAATGTCAGATACTAACCCCAGGGATTATCATAGCCGTAAATAGAAGCATTCTTAGTTTGGATTAAGGAATTGGTGGGGGAAGAGGGATTGAGGCTATATATCTTCTTGAATATGGAAGCAGTATATTTATTTTCAATAACAGTGGTAGACAGTAATTACAGCCTTTGCTCATTCTCCTGCCTCAGGGGAACTGAACTGCTGCTGGCTTAGGGGAGGCTGAGCTGCTGCTGGCTGCTGCCATTTAACACTTAGGGTCCTTTGAACCGCTCTGTGAACTACTCCTTTCTTTTTCTTGTTTCTTTGATTTCCCTGACAAATATGTTCTTGAAATGCCCTTTAAAGCAAGTTCGGATATCTGTGCAAATAATATGATTTAAACACCTGAGGGAGACTAGCAAACATAAATCTTTAGTTCAAGAGAGTCTGTCTTCAACAAATTCCCCCTCCTTCCCATAACTGGATGCACTTTATTAAACAGCAGTTAATAAGTAGTTATAAATTATGATTCTTATTAATATTCCTGTTCAGCTTTAATGTTTCTTCTCTATTGTTCTAAGTCTTCCTAATGCCAAAGAATGAAAATTTACCTAGTGTCGATTTTTACTGGTAGATAAGAGAATTCCTGTTGCGTGTATATGTTAGTAAATGTATCTGAGAAAAGAAGTGGCATTTCTGTGAGCATACAAATACACGAACATCTTGATTTTGTATATGACTCTCAGACTGAGCACTGTTTAAAGTTAGTGTAATACCCAAAGCATGAGATGCTGATGTACTCATCCCGTCTTTACACACTTTGTATGGCCCTCAAACTCTGAATAGACATTACCTAATGATTTCCAATTTTTAATTGTTCATTTCATATTATTTCTTCTCTCTAAAATCAGACTATCTGCTATTCTTTCCAAGTACTGCTGTTGCCATTTCCCCAGGACAGGCTTCCTACTTAAAAGACTCTTCCTTTCCCCTTGGAAAATTCCTTTGCTTAACAGTTACTCCTCAGCACCCACTTTAGAACAGACATCAAGTCAAAGGAATAGAAGAGGATATGTCAGATCAGCTCGTCTTAAAGATCTTTTATATTACACTCTATCCAAGTATGTTCACATACTGTTCTTAAAAATCTTTGTTCATTGTTGTATATGGTTATTCTTCCTGTGTGGCTGTTATAAAGGGATCCACATAATGGGCAAATAGAATGAAAGAAAAAAGCCAGTCTGATTGCACACTATAACTCTTTTAAATCAGGGTGAAACCAGCCCTTTAAAATGTCATTAATATTATCTGCAAAATTTGTTTTTATTGCACTGTTTAGAAAGCTGATTGATTTGCAGGACCCAAAGAAATAAGACCTTTGCAAAATAGTCCAAAAGAGAATGTAATGGTACAATACAAGGATTAATTGTAAAAGTAATCATGTTAGTTTTCTAATTATTCAAATCTTAATTACAACTGTGTTGGACCAATTAGTTCAAAACACAAGGCTAATGTTAGGGTTGGGTGGATACTCAGCGTCTGTGCATAAGTAAGAGGCATCTGTTGCCAAGTGGTGGAGCGATAGATAGTGTCAACTCACCAGCTGTGAAGTCAACAAAGCTCTTAAAAACCAAATTTGAACCAACACAATGATTGAGCACCCTTGGGAGAGTGTAAAGCTTATCACACATGGATACTTTAGCTAGTTGTTGTCACCTAGCGGGACTGAAATCTAGAGCAACTATACATATTTAAGTCTTTGCTTGCTTTTTAAACAATGCCCTTCCTGACAGGGATCTGTAGTGGGGAATCTGACAGTGACACTTCTGCCCATCAGTGCTGCAGCAGTGGTTTGTTTTTCTTTTTTTCTTGAACAAACTAGAGAACAAAATATTGCTAAGCTGTTCAGAATATGCAGCGCCTTAAGATTTTACAGCATTTTATAAGTATTACAAAAAGATAGAAAATAGTGAAATATTAAGAGGAAAATCTTGTTTAAAAAGTGTTGCCTTCTTTCCTGACACCAGTTTTGTAGGAAGATGTGGCCATATTAAATATCAGTTCTACCTTGTGCTTTGTTTATTACTATCCATTCCAGAAAGACAGGATTTTTATGATTCTGACTATTGATACTGATCTTAGTAATTTCTAGCATCGCCTACAGAGGCTGAGGATATTAATAGGGTGGTAACTTTACAATGGTATGTTTAATATTTATGCATTATTACCATTTAATGGAAATGTGTAAACTTTACTGAAAGATAATCAATTGGGAGCAAGAACAAGAGAAGAAGGTGAACTTTAAAACCTAAGATGGAATTATATTGAACACTAATGCATTCACTTATGACCTAGTTCTGCATGTTATGGATCCTCTGTCAGTGACTTCATTTGCATTACTTTCAAGTTTTTATTTATTCACATATCACAAGGTACAGATGGAGGAGTGTTTAGATTCATTGTAGTCTGATAATGTTGTTGATTTACATGAAATGCATAGAGTTTGGTATTCTACTGCAGTGTAATAGAAAATGAGCTCAACTTTCATGATTGCCTTCACAAGAATTTTCAATTACTTTAAAATAAAATTAAACTGAGTTATAAGACATTTCAAGCATTCTGGGTCCAGGTTTCTTTATTTGCAAATTACAAGGAGAGAAAGGTTTTGATTTCCTTCCTGTTTGAGCAAATATCCCTTTTAAGGTATGGTTTGCACTTTAATACAGAACTTTTCTCTTTAAAAAAAAAGCTTATGCCTGTATGGCAATACATGATCTAGTCTATCAAAGCAGCAATGTGATTGGACTACAAAAGCCAAGCAACTCAATCTACTTGTATAAAAATACCTATAAACAAACACAACTACTTCTGAGGAGATGTAATGAAGTGTAAACTTTATTGGTTGTAAACTGAGCACTTTGATGACTCGGAAAGCCTTTTTTTAATACTCACAATTAATTTAGGTGTTCCAACATCTGCGTAGTAGCAAAACAAATTCAGCTGTTTTCCACATTATACTGAAATTTGTGTATAATTGTGTGTGCAGTGATGTATTGAAACAGAAAGTAGTAGCACATTAAGTTAAACTCAGATTAGCTGACCAACCTTGCTTAAGGTTGTAAGATTGTAAGACTTAATCAGACCAAGATTGTAAGACTTAATCAGAAACTCCTGGAAGATCTAATGCTGCCACCTCCACCAGTGAGTCACCAGTGCCATGCGTCTGACTACAGTATTGCTGTAAATGGGAAGGAGAAGGAACATAGTGAGACACTCAAAAATTAATTACATGTGTTGTAGTGCTTTGGATTTCAGCTACCTGTTGCATTTGCGGCTGTATTTCACCTGCGAAACGTTCCTTCCTTTTAAATCACATCGACAATGCGAATAGCATGTGTATACTTTAACTAAACAACTTACCAATTCAAGTGGGCTGCCTCAGCTGTAAGGCATGAACTCAGAAGTGATAAAGCATGGCACTGCTGCAGTAAAATGGAATAAGAAATCATTTTGACAGAGCTTAGATCTTGGTCTGGGCTGTTGAATGGGTTTGGTTGTGGGATTTATTATTTCCCCCCCTGACTGCCCCTCTCCTTTCAAGGTCAATGTTCCTTATTTTTTGTAGAGCACATCTTACATGACAGTGCAGAAAGAAATGCAACCTGGCTGGGTTAATGCTTTTGGGGTCAAAGTGGACTCCTGAATGCAGGGAAACAGCACTAGAGAAATAATGTTCACAGTCACGCCATGAAGACAAACAGTGGCTGAACATCAGATGATCAGACTGCATATTTTTACTATGGGCACATATGAAAGATTTTGAAAGCAAATATTGCAGTCTATAAGTAAAGGAAATAGTCTCTCTTTTGTTTAACTCAACTTCATGGAATTAAAAGAGAGTGAAAGTGCTGTGATCATAGTATATTCTGCTTCATCTGAAAACTGATTCTTGTTTAATTGGTCTACAGGCACCTTTAAAATAGCAAATTCAGGCATTAAAATTAGAACTAATACAATTTTTTTTTGTTAATTTCATCCTGTTATTTACTCATGCAGGAAACATTGTAAAAGGGAGCAGCAAGGATTTTTTTGAAGATGACTTGACATTTGCCTATGATAAGAACTGAATTTTAAAATAACTAATCTACAATGTTGCAGATGAATGACTATAGAGTGTCTGTAAGACCAGTTCATCTTTTTTGAAGCTCTCTCGGGTCCTGAAAGAAGCAAACCTATGCTTCTTTGATCACAGAGGGAGATAATGTTTCCTTTGCTGCTCTTCCATCCTACATGCTAAAACAATGATAAAGCATCAGTCTCATGTAAGCCAGACTAGAATGACTTTATCTAACCCTCCACCCAGTGCAGCTTCTTGTGATGTTTACATTTATATAAATATCACATTTGTGGCAAAAAATTGTGGCAAGTTAGAGCTTGTCCCAAAATCAAACTCCTATATTCAGTGGGTATCAACTCTTAAATTTTTCTTTGCAATAAAATACTGAATTTTACCTAAAACTAATGAGGTACAATAGAGTAGACAGAGCATTTAGTCTGACAGAATCATTTCAGTAATATGGTATTTCTTTAAATCATTCTTGCCAAAACCAAAAGATCATTCTCTCATCATTTCATACAATTATATTCAAATTGTCTCTTTTTTTAGGGCTTTCTCTATGAAGACCATTTAGGTTACATTAGCAGTTGCATTTTGGAAATGCACCTTGAAACTTCATGCAGCATACAAACTCTTGTCAACATAGCATGTCTCAAATATACCAACTAAATCAAGTGGCTTCAGTGAGGTTATTCCATGTTATAAATTTCCACAAGAACAGCTAATGTCAATATCTATCTGGTAAAATCACATCAGCATTTTATGCTACTTCAAATTGAATTGTTATGGTAAGGTAAATGAAAGAAACTATAAAATGTCATATGCCTGGGTGTCTAGACGTGTTGTTTATATCTCATCAGTAAAAGCTGTTCACACTGAGGTCAACGACACACATGCTGGGACAATTCCCTAAATAATTTTTATCAAGTGTACTGACTTTAGAGTAGCTATTTAATTTTACATTAAACCGTAAAAAAGATTATCAGATTTTGATTCAGTGAAAGATTTGTAATAATGATTTCAGTGATACTGGATCAAGATCTGATGCTCTCATTTCCAAAAAAGAAAGTAAAAATCAAGGAGGAGCTGCCTTGTAGTATATCTTGACAACATCTCACTCCTTACTGTGTTCATCAGTGTCACAATCACTTCTGTGAAGCAAAAAGAGTAATAAAAAACAGCTATGAATTTTTGAAAATTTAAATGTATTAAGAGGCTGCGTACTTTCTTTATGACAATTGTCTTGTATTGTCTTGCAGCTGAGTTTTTCCACTAAAAGCCTTGATACATGACCACACTAATAGAGAAAGCATACGGTAATAAAGACAGTGTGATGCTTTTAATGTAAAAGATCATTTTCCTGGGGAAAAAAAGAATATGCTAACCATGGCAGAGACATGTGCTTCTATTATAATTGGTGTAGGCTATTTTATGTCAATTAACTTCAACTACTACAGTGTGTGATCACTAAGAAGGAACTAGGTTTATAGTGTCTCGCACAAAAGTTCAGTGACTGTGTAATCCTCATGTAATCTGTATTAAAATGTAGAAAGTGATTGGAAAACAGAGTAGAAGTGAGGTGGTGATTTACCCATTAGGCAAGGATGAAGACAGTGTAAGCCTGTCACCCTGTATGCCATGCCCCAGAAAAGATTCTGTTTGGACTTTTTCTTTACTGAACTGAGTTTTTTTCTTCAGACTCCTTCAGGACAGGAATAAATCAGACATGAGATAGCATTAATCCAGTTTTACAGAGGAAGAAAATTACAGTGCTTATTTTCTCTGAGACTCCTTATATTCCAGAAGACGTGGAAGCAGGCACTGTTCTTGTCTGTACAAAAATCAAGATCTGAATATAGTATGAAGGACACTGATCATTTTTTTTATACTCCTATAACTTTTAATACATTAAGCCAAGACTCTCCATCCTATCTATATGCCTATAACTGCACTAAGTTTAATAACTTGATTTGAATTAATTACGTGAAGCTGTTAGTGCAAGAGACCTTTCTTAACCTTTTAAAGAGCTGTATAAAAATAACGTACTGGACATCAATCTCTTTATTCCGCAGTTCCTATAAACATTATTTTTTGCAATTTACTGTGAATAAATAGTTTATTGATACTGCAAATCAAATGGTTTATATAATGCTTGTGGTAATGATTGGCCATAACTTTCTCTGTGTTGTTGTTAATACAAGTCCTCATCATTTATGGTATCTTTTCAGTTTCTAGCTTCTCCACCTACTTGCTTAGAATAACTTCAGAATAAATTCCAGAGAATTTCTACTGCTGGTTCTAGCTTCCCCATGCTCATGAGGATTCTGTTTTAATCATAAACTGAACATAAGAACTGTACCATCATCTGGATTATTTTTCTGTGTATTTAGTCCCAGTGATGTGAACCTGAGTTTTCTTATCGACTTCCCAGTGAGGTGGATTGAGCCCTTAGGCAGTGCTTCTAACTCTGGTTCTCTAATGCCTAGTGCAGTAACTAGGAAGAACTAAAGCATATCTCAGTTATTAACCATGTCAGCACTGGAGTTGGAGTAATTGCAAATGTATCACTCAAGAAGGAAGAGAGTTATTGCAGCTCATGGTTCCTCCTTTCATAATGAAAAAGAAACAAATTCTTAAATTATGAAAACTGGCAAATAAGCTAGTATTATTCATCCCCTATTTTCACGTGAAATTCTAGAAAAAGAATTAGTGGTCACCATAGTTTTGAAGTAATCAAATTACAAACCCATAATCCTTTATACTACCCATCTTCAAGTCCTTTTTTAATTTTAGACCCTCTAAACTTGAAATCGCATAATGTTCTCATATTTTGATGTGACGACAACTTTCTATCATCCTGATAATTCCCGTCAGTAATTATATTCTTTCTTCTTGCTGAGAATGAGAAGGAAAGAGATGAGTAAGGTTCTTCATGAAATGACTCTGTATGCTACTTCCACACTCACAGCTTAAACTTTGTCTTGCAGGTAGCCAGGAAATGATTCCCACTTAACCACAAGAGCAGAGTTGAAAAGAAAAAAAGTGGGAAGAGTATGGTAATATGTTAGTTGTCGGTTTTAGCAGTAAGCAAATGTGAATTTCCTTAGTGCATTTAACTTTAAAAATTTAAATCTAAAAGGCAACACCATGGTGCCCCATTCCTTAAGGAATATAAAATAAAGGGCTTTATGATGTGACAGGCATTAGCTGCTGCTGTCAGACAATAGCAATGAAGTTTCAGTGATCTTTGTGTACTTTAAAGAGGTATATTTAAAGGGCAGTCTGATAACAGAATTCACTCCGTATGTCACACTTAAATTTATAATGCCATTACCAAAAGTGAGAATACAGAAAGCTGAAGCTTATCCCATGAAAGGGATGATGATTCAATCCTGATTTAGAAAGACAAACAAAGCAGTTATATAAGCTGGATCCCTAACACCTCTATGACTTTACTCGAGGCATCTGCTGCAGTCCCATGGCTTCCTCAAAAAACATACAAAGGAAATCAAAAATCATTCTTTTTCTTTTATTCACCAGTTAAGTGTTATGCTAAGGTGAATGCATTAATCAGTTTCGTCTGGAGAATTCTAGGTTTTCATAAGCAAAATATTAAGAGACAAAATTAAGTCTCTGTCTTTCTGAAACGTGTAGTATCAGTTGCCTGTATAGTTTTGGAACACTTCTTCTGAAAGAGACTAGAAAAGAAAGAAAAAGTGTTTTTCCTGTGTGAGAAATGGCATATAATTTCTTCCAACTGCTTTTTGGATTGAAAATTCAGGAACTTAAAGCTTTCCAGAGCTTAATGATGAGTTCCTGTCAAAGGCATCTCAAAATGGGAGAGGCAGGACAACAGAGATTTCCAGAGGCGATGTTCTGCTATGAAAAAATATGGACTGCACTGCTGTCCCTGCCTGAAGATAGTGCTGAGCATTTGGAGTGTAAACAGGCTCTCTGAGACAAACTCCAAGTAGAACCCAAGATTTTATGTTGGCTAAGTGTTCCGCAATCTTCTGTTTGACTTTTCCAATTCCTGAATTTGGAAGACTTTTTGGGGGTAGAAGTGTAGCTGCATAGAAGAGTTAGCCAAGAACGTATCGATGCCTTTCCAAAGCAAGACAAAATACATGAGCTTGTAAGAAAAGGAACATTTGCATATGTACCTTTTTTTATTTGATGCTTGTAAGGAAATTCACAAAATACAGGGCTTTTTGAAATAAGTTGACACATTTAACCAACAAAAAGATTGCTGCTATTGCATTTGGTTTCATGAACATTTGCATATCTATGGGTTGCTAGTAATTCATCAACTCTGTAACACAATTTTAAAATTATGATTTTCGAAGGTATTGTGTCCAAGCACAGACATATGTCAAGGGACAAAATATACTCAAGTAGACAAAACATTAAATTAAAACATTCTTTAAAAAGACTAAAAATTATTTCATTTCAGTTTGGCTGAAATATATTCTCTGAGTTTCTTTTTGTATTTAATTTGCACTTCAGGCTTTAAAAAACATTAAACTATCATGGTAAGAGATGTAGATTTGAGACTACTAAAAAGATTTTTTGCCCAAAATGTGAAAATAAGTAGCATGATATCCATCAGCTGGTAGGCATCAAGAAATGATGCAAGTGGAAATTGTAGCATCAGAATCATTTAAGTTGGAAAAGACTTTTAAGATCAAGTCTAATGGCAAACCTTACACTGCCAAGTCCACCACTAAATCATGGCCCAAAGTGCCACATCTACATGTCTTTTAAGCACCTCCAGTGACTGTGACTCCATCACTTCCCTGGGTAGCCAGTGCTTGACAATTTCCATGAAGAAATTTTTCCTAGTATCCAAACAAACCCTTCCCTGATGCAACTTGAGGCCATTTCCTCTTGCCCTACCACCTGTTACTTGGGAGAAGAGACCAACCCTCATCTCACAACAACCCCTTTCACATAGTTTTAAAGAGTGATAAGTTCCCCACTGAGCCTTCTTTTCTCCAGGACAAACAACCCCAGCTCCCTCAGCCGCTCCTCATAAGGTTTGTGCTCCAAACTCTTCACCAGCTCCCTTGCCCTTCTCTGAACACACTCCAGCACCTCGATGTCTGTCTTGCTGTGAGGGTCCCAGAAATGAACACAGGATTTGAGGTGTGGCCTCACCAGTGCGGAGTACAGGGGGACAATCGCTGCCCTAGTCCTGCTGACCCCACTATTGCTGATAGAGGCCAGGATGCCATCATCCTTCTTGGCCATGTGGGCACATGCTGGCTCGTGTTTGGCTGGTGGTCAACCAACACCCCCAGGTCTTTTTTCACTGGGTAGTTTTCCGGCAACTCTGCCCCCAGTCCATAGCAGTGCCTGGGATGGTTGTGACCCAAATGCTGGACCCAGCACTTGGCCTTGTGGAACCTCATACAATAGGCCTTGGCTCATTAATTCAGCCTATCCAGATCCCTCTGCAGAGCCTTCCTGCCCTCAAGCAGATCAACATTGCTGCCCAGCTTGGTGTCACCTGCAAATGGCTGAGGGTGCACTCAATCCCCTTGTCAAGGTGATCGATGAAGATATTAAACAAGACTGACCCCAGTACTGAGCCCTCAGGAACCCCACTAGTGATCTGACCACTAGCTGGATGTAAACCCATTCACCAGCATTTTTCAGGCTTAGCCATCCAGCCAGTTTTCTACCCAGCAAAGAGTGGACTTGTCCAAGTCCTGAGCAGCCAGTTTCTCCAGGAGAATGCTGTGGGAGACATTGTCAAAGGATTTACTAAAGTCCTGGTAGAAAACTTCCAGAGCCTTTCCCTCATCCGCTAAGGGTGTTGAATTGCCATAGAAAGGAGATCTATTTGGTCAAGCAGGGCCTGTCTTTCCTAAACCCATGCTGACTAGACCTAAACATCTGGTTGTTTTGCACATTTCATGTGATAATGCTCAAGATGATCTGCTCCGTAGCTTTTACTGACACTAAAGTCATACTAATAGGCCTGTAGTTCCCCAGATCCTCCTTCCAAACCTTCTCATAGATGGGCATCACACTGGCCAAACTACAGTCCACTGGGACATCCCCAGTTAACCAAGTCTGATGGTAAATGATGGAAAGTGGTTCAGTAAACACTTCTGCCAGCCTCTTGAGTACTCTTGGGTGGATTCCATCCAGCCTCTTATACTTGTGTGTGACTAAGTGGTATAGCACGTCACTGACCATTTCCCTGTGTGTTATTGGGGCTTCATTCTGCTCCCCAAGCCTGTTTTCCAGCTTAGGGGACTGGGTACCCTGAGAACAACTGGTCTTACCGTAAAAACTGAGGCAAAGAAGTACCATTAAGTACCTCAGACATTTACTCATCTTTTGTCATTGTTTCCTCTTCCATCCAATAAACAATGAAGATTCTCCTCAGCCCTCCTTTTGTTGCTCATGTATTTATAGAAACATTTTTAACTGCCTTTTTCAGCAGTAGCCAAGTTCTAGGTGGGTTTTGACTCTTCTGATTTTCTCCCTGAACAACCTCACAGCATCCTTTTAGTCCTCTAGAACTGCCTACCCCTCTTCCAAAGGTCGTAAACCTAGAATTTTACACATTCGCATATGATTGATCAAGAGCCATGATAAGCAGTTGCATGGATCAACAGTTTCTATCAGAGGTATGATAGGTGTTGGTAGCAATTAAGCTACAGTTCACTGTCAAGCATTATTATGTTGTGATGGAAGTTTCTGATTTTTTTTTCATTTAGTATCAACAAATCTTTGTGTTGGTATGATTGTGTGTGTAACTACTTGAATATCAAATGCAATTAAGAACATCTAGTGGTGTACAGATTGGAAGGTAGTAATGCATTAGAATTGAGAAATCGTAGATCATTAAGACTTAAATCTGTGTTCTAATGTAAATTTTGATTTTTTTCATCAGAAGTTGTATTATTTCTTTATTTTATCCATAATACCTTTAAATGAAATGCCTGCATGTTTTTTCATATCTGAAATTCCTGGGGTTATTTTCATAATTGTTCATAAACTACTGCTTCCGCTTGTTGTTGTAAGATATTTAGGTTCTTTAACCAAAAAATTTCCAAGTCTATTTAAGCATGTGAGTAGTACTGATGAGTACAGTAAGTCTACTAACATGCTTAATTTAAATCCACACGTAAGTGATTTTCTAGTGAAAAGTATGGGAGAATATGGATCTGTATAGTTTTCCAGTTCACAACTGCAATATGAAACAGCTCTGAAAAAGCGTGTTCTCTGTTAACAGAGAAAGAAAAGGTCTAAAGATATTTCCTTTTCTGCCTTATGCCATCACAGCATGACTCCGATAGGCGGTAAGCAGCTGCACCTTTCTCTAAAGTCTGTTTTGTAACTCTAAGCACTACATATGTCTTTGTATCAACGCTTTTTTATTTACTGGGTTTGTCTTTTTCTTCTCAAAAGTTATTGTAAAGTTAGCTTGTGTAAAATAGCTGCAAAATTCAAGACAAAAATGGCCAAAGGTGTAAAAGCAAAGATTGCTCTAATTTCTGATATTTTAAATTATTCTCTATAGAAAGGAGCAGTTGGAAAATGGACAATGAATATGCAGAATTTCATGCAAAATTATGACTAAGAATTCAGACAGTTATTTTTTACCAGTCTGATGGAATTTAACTTAATTATTCAAGACCATATTAAATCTCTGTACTCAAATGCATTGCTAGGCTGAGTGAGCAGCTGTGATTTTTTCTGTACACTGGGGACAAAAATTCCTATGTCTGTAATTTTTGAGGGGCATATTAGTTACTCAGTAGTAGGTTTCTGGAAATGTTTGAAAAGGATCCTGGACGCAGAAGGGTTTAACCTCTTTTTTCCCATTAGCATTGGCAAGTGATCTTTTGGCTCTTTGCCCTGTGATAGCATCTCTGTGACCCCCAAGTCTGTCCCAGGCCCTCATGCCCTACTTTAAACTTCAGTGGACATTGATTTTTGCAGAGGTGCTTCCAGGTACCTAAAAGCAAAGTCCTAAATTTTAACTTAGTTTACAAGCATACATAAAGTTTTTGGAAGGAGGGAGGGAGGGAGAGAGGGAGGAAGGAAGGGAAGAAGGAAGGAAGGAAGGAAG